>CAJNDS010002137.1:484350-606850 GCA_905221605.1 Symbiodinium natans | reverse complement strand
TCTTTGTCCTAACGTTGGCCAAGGCTGGTGTGCCTTGCTAACGTTGGCCCTGCCATTCCTGGCTTTAAATGCTATGAAATGCAGCATTTCTGGTTGCTTGTAAGCCCAAAATGCTTAAAAGCACTGCGCTTCTGGGTATTCCAGAGCTCGGAATGCTGTAGGTTTTAGCATTTGTGACTTTTTGTAGGCTCTAATTGCTGAAAAATGCCTATGAAATGCAGCATTTCTGGTTGCTTGTAAGCCCAAAATGCTCAAAACCACTGCGTTTCTGGGTATTCCAGAGCTCGGAATGCTGTAGGTTATAGCATTTGTGACTTTTTGTAGGCACTAACTGCTGAAAAATGCCTATGAAATGCATCATTTCTGGATGCTTGTAAGCCCACAATGCTGAAAACCACAGCGTTTCTGGGTATTCCAGAGCTTTCTGGGTATTCCAGAGCTCGGAATGCTGTAGGTTACAGCATTGCTGTGTATTATTGAATATTATTGCACTGTCTTGTATTTTCTTGTACATTAGAATGTATATTATTGCATATGGCTGTATATTATTGAAACTTGTTGTATATTAGAAATATTCTTGCATACTATTCTCAGTTCTTGTATATCACTGTGTATTGTTGCATATTTTTTTGAAAATATGTTGTATATTGTTGTATATTATTGTATATTATTGTATATTATTGTATATGATTGTATATGATTGTATATTATTGTATATTATTGTATATTATTGTATATTATTGCATATTATTGTATATTATTGTATATTATTGTATATTATTGTATATTATTGTATATTATTGTATAGTATCGGATATGATTATATATTGTTGCATGTTATTGTTTTTCTTGTATATTCTTGTATGATATTGTATATCTCGTATGTTATTGCATAGTATTGTATAAATTGAATATTGCTGTGCATTATTGAATATTATTGCATTGTCTTGTATGTTCTTGTACGTTATTGTATGTTCTTGCATATGGTTGCATATTATTGAAAATTGTTGTATACTAGTAATATTCTTGCATATTTTCTCAATTGTTGTATACCACTGTATATTGTTGCATATTGTTGAAATGTGCTGTATATTGTTGGAAATTACTGTATAGTATTGGATATTCACGTATATTATTGTATATTGTTGTATGTTGCTGTATAGTATTCTATGTTACTGTATATTATTGTATATGACTGTGAAATATTGTAAATTGTTGTATATTCTTGACTATTATTGTATATTATTGTCTGCTATTGTACTTTATTGAATATTATTGTCTATTGTTGCACATTGTTGTATATTGTTGTATATTGTTGTATACTATTGTAAGTTTTGTATTTTCTTGTGTATTCTTGTTAGTTGCTTTATATTGTATATTACTGTATCTTCTGGTCGATAACTGTATTTTTGTAGATAGTTGTATATTGTTGTATATTATCGTCTATTATTGTATATTATTGTCTATTCTTGTATGTTAGTGTATGTTAGTGTATCTTATTGTATGTTATTGTATATTATTGCATGTTATTGTATATTATTGAATACTATTGTAAATATGTTGTATTCTTGTATATTTTTGTACATGATTGTACCTTCTTGTGCGTTGGTGTTTATTTTGCAAAGACATTGCTCGCATCATGGGTTTGGAAAGGGTTCATATGCTTTAAGGCAAGCTTGCACGGCTTAAAAAACAGCGGGGGGGTTTGGGAGGGGCGCAGCCCCCCCCCATTTGCAAACACAATGCTCGCATCATGGGTTTGGAAGGGATTCATACGCGTTGAAGCAAGCTTGCCCGCCCCCCCCCCAAAATAATGTGCTGTCTATATTGTATAATTATAAAACAACTAATCAATACTGAAAGAAATGAATGAATAAATATATATATATATAGAGTTTTTAATCTATAATATGTTTTCATAACCTATATGTTATAGTTTAGTTTGCGTAGAATACATAAAACACAATACATATTTAGTATGTACAAATAATAGTTATATGATATTATACTATATCTTTATATTCTTTTACACCATTTTTGTATATATTATATGTGTATATTGTCTATATACTACCACGCATTGTATGATATTATGTTCTACTACAGAAATTAGTCTACTATTGTTAAACACACAAATACAACCAAAATCTGACTGCGGGACCGGGAAACACGTGACCAGAGGACCATACTACATGCCTTATTCTACCATTACTACGAAAACATATTACATTGATACAATCAAATGACCACGGCACCGGGAAACCACGGGACCAGAGGACCAAAGACCGCGGGACCCAAGGACCGCGGGAGCAGAGGACCACGGGACCAGAGGACCAGAGGACCACGGGACCAGAGGACCAGAGGACCAGGGGACCAGAGGACCAGGGGACCAGATGACCAGAAGGCCTGGGGCCAACGTTAGCAAGGCGACCAAGCCTTGGCCAACGTTAGGAAAAGAAACACCGGGCCCTGACTGACATACGTCCCCAAAAAATGTCCGCAAGAACAGATCCAGCAAGTGACGCGACCCAAGTGTCCCAAAAACGTCTTCCCCCCGCCCCGCCAGTGCCCATAACCACCCTGCACCCACCACCCCTCCTCTTTCATATACCCTGAACGCAAAAAATGGAGCTGATGTTGTTCGGGCCCCCGTGGAATTCGGCGTGCGAAGATTTGCATGTTCAAAAATATTGGAACCTACTAATTTCAATGCGTTGCCATGAGCTGGCAGGGGGGGCTTGCTTTGTTGAACCCTTGAATCTTTGCGAACACATCTGTTCACCGCGGGCCCCGGCAGGTCTGAATTGGCCAAAAATGGTCCAAAATCATTCAAATTGCCCACTGGGCGGGTTTCCCAGCCTCGGAATTCTAATCGGGTTTAGAAAATCTGGGTTTGGCGGGAACCTGGAAGAGGAAAACTCAAATCGGGTTTAGTGTTGGGGTTTTGGGCGGGTTCTTGGGGGGAGGGGGGGTGCCACAACTCCGTTGAATTGCCCGGGGCGCCAGCTGCGCTGGCGAACCCTAAACGCTAAACCCTAAACCCTAAACCCTAAACCCTAAACCCTAAACCCTAAACCTAAACCCTAAATCGCCCGCAGCCCACCCCTGCCAACCCGTGCCAAAGCTCGACTGGTAGCTCGGTGAGTGCGCGCCTCAACCCTCAAACTTAAACCTGGCGAACGAGAAGGCTGCCACTCGCCGACAAATTCTGGGACATCCACAAAAACATGTTCGTTCGATTGCACGCAGATAAAAGCACCATCTACAAGCGGAACGGAACATCACCAAGCTCTGCCTGAGTATCCAAGTAATGCACCGCATTGTCGTACTCACCTGAGGCTGAGTGAAAGGGCTCTCGACTCTTGGGAGGCAGCGTCAACCTCAAACGGCAAAAGGCCTCCAGCACTCGCGCCGCCGAAAACCCACATCCTACAACTGGCCACAACAACCGCACAAACACGGAGGGTCGACGCCAAAACTCTGCACACAGTCCTCCAACTGGAGTCTATGACGCCGCTGCCGCCTCGTGTGACTGTTGGCACGGTGCCCGAGGCTGCCAGCGTCGTCCAGGCAACAGCCTGACGCCACACACACACACACACACACACACACACACTCACGATTAATATTTGTCAGATTCGCAGGCAGGCAGCATCCTGTAAACTAGTACCCAAAGGGCCACTTCCTCCCTCAACTGAATCACTGCTGAATACGAGATGGCGTTTGCATGCTGGTGGCAGACATGCAACTTCCCCACGCGAACTATTCATGTTTTCTCCTTTTGGCCGGTTCTCTGCTGGAATTTCCCAAAGACTATGGTCGGACTCCAGCTACAGTTTGATGGCGCAAACGGCTGGCCCAAGTGCTGGCAGGAACCTCTATGTGTGTTCTTTCTATCGACTGATGATAGCCAAGCTACGACTGTTTTTTCGCGAGCAGCATGTACACGAGACGTCACGAGACTATAGCAGCTATAGCAGAAACACGAGCCCCAGGCCGGAACGGGCGCAGGGCTGTACGAGAAACGGACGCACGGGACTGCGGCGAGAGTACTACGGCCATATCTAGTCCCGCCGCAATCTCCCTGACAGGGTGAGGGAGGGGAGGGAGTCTCAGGAAAACATAGGGAGCTGGCCATCTGGTCAAACTTTGCTTGGGACCTGCCCGAACCCGAGCTGCAATCAATGCCGGTGGGGTTCCAGGCTGTGAGCCCCTCCCACACAGAGACAAGACCAAAAAACACGAAAAAAGATGCTTTTGCTGGGACGCATCCGCCGCCCGTTACCCCCCTCGAACCTTTCAACCGACTTCGTCTGCAATGGACAAGATACACCCCATGTTGCGCCAGCCCGGCTGCCGAGGTGGTGCGTGCAAGCGTTTGTATACCACAGTTCCCACTCCCTTCAGGACCCGAAGAATTATGCATGCTGCTTAAGCAAACCGTGCTACCACCCTGACACTCACCCGCAATCAGCTGTCTGATTGCCTGGGTATCCAAGCAGAATAGATCTGTGCCTCCTTGGAAGCCATGCTGCGAAACTTGTGGCAAAAACATGTGAAAAGCCTATATGCTGCCAACTTGCGACATATTTGAAGGCTGCATCTGAGCTCCCTGCCGTTTGCACCACCCCATACCCACATTCGGTCTTGCCCATCCATGACGGCAACGTGACCATATCGTACGGATGGTGGGTCGCCAGTAGCTGTTGGCACTACCCAGGCCGCTGGGTTAGCCTGGCAACACTTTCAGTGTACTCGCTTTGGCACCGTGGGTTCCAAGCGGAAATAAAACATCCATGAACGGACAACGGAGCAACCCGCAAAGTAGTAGTAGACGACGTCGGGGGAGCGGGGCGGGGGGGGGGGGGGGGCTGGAAAGAAAAAAATGGTAGTTGACCTCGGGCGACAAGGGGCAACAAAAATGAATAAAGTGCCTGACGACTATTAGTGTCGCGTGCTTCCAGGAAATGAAGCATTTCTAGACACCGCTTGCCACTTCCCTGCCTGGGTATCCAGGTAGTAAAGGTGATTGACGTACGCGCCTCAGGATGGGCAGAACCCGAGCTGTTCGGAAAAAAAGGATCCGAATCAAAGGTTTGGACGAGAAGAGCTTCTCCTGAGCCCGCAGCTGCCGGAGTGCCCAGCAAAGACCCACATCCTGGAAAAGCTTGCAGATTCTGCTCAAAAGAATTGACATGGGAGATCTGCCTTTGGCCTCCAATTGGAATCCATGACAGCCGTGTGACCAGTGGTGCGTGTTGGGGTGCTGCCAGAGGTTGTCGGAGTCGTCCAGGCTGGTGGATCAGCCTGGTGACATCCGGCAAAGGCTTCGTCGAAGCGTTGAAGCTGACAAGGGATTTCTTTAATTCACCTGAAACAAACTGAACAGGCGCAGAAAGATTCGATCAGATTCGATAAGTCGATGCAGGTCGTTGCTCGCTGGCCCTGGGATGCTATCACTTGGCTTTCTGTCCTTTCATACCAGAATTTGCCCGCCTGGGTATCTAAATAATGGACGCTGTCGGTACGTCCTTGCAAAGGATGGCACACGACATGGCTGGGGTGGGACATGCGAAGGCTTGCTGCTGAGCCCCCTGCCGGATGTGTAGCCGGTGTTGTCCTGCACGCTGTTGCCGTCGAAGCCGCCATAGATCCAAAAGCGGTTCTGTCCATCCATAGCTCCCGTGCTGCCGTCGCGTCCAGAGGGCAAGGTCCCAGATGGGCTTTCTTGAACCCAAGCCAGTGACTCAGCCTGGCAATGCTGCCCGGAGGGTCTCCTTTCTTAGACCCTTAGGGCCCTCCTCAGGGGCCCTAGGAAAACGACTTTTCTGCGCGAGAACGAGCCTGCCTTGGTGTCGAGTGAATAGAGTTGGTTCTGATGACCTTGGACCAGAGAGGGGTTCCGTGCATGGCCACCCAACAGTCTCAAGCTGCTGAGCCCGCTGGCTGGAGCCGTCGTAGCCGCCGAACATCCACAGGCGGGAGCTGGTGTCAACGGCTGCCGCGCACCCGGACAGGCTGGGTGGTGTGCCGGTCGCAGACGGCGTGACCCAGACCGCAGTGAACGCCTGCGGGTTCGTGACTCGCTGCAAAAGCAGCTAGGCATACCACATGCCGCGGCGAGCGTGTTTCAAAGGCCTGAGGGAAATCCCAACGAGCCTTAGAGCCACCTCATGTCACAGCCAAAGGGTGAGAAACGGAAACTGCCGCCGGGGGGGGGGGGGGGGTTGTTCGAATGCACTTGCAACTGTCTTGTTTCCGGGCGTCCAGGCGTGTAATTTCAAGATGGAGCTTGCTGGCTTCAGCTCATCTTCGAAGTACGGTTGCAGCTTTGAGCTCTGGACCCTACTGCGCAATGCAAGCAAGGGCCAGGCAAGTCACAAAGAGCGAGCTCTTGAAATGGGTTCTCAAAGGACAGCTTGACACACCGAGGCCTGCGTCGTCCGGCAGAGCAGCGCGAACCTCAGCCAGAGGCACTGCTTCGGTGGAGCCTGAACTTCTTGGATGTAGTTCGGATGTAACCAGGAACAACTTTACAAGTTTGTTGAGGCGTGCTGGGCCGATCTGTCTAAGCTCAAACCCTCCAACCAGCAAGCGAAACTCCAGAACAAGAACATCTGGCCACGAACCGGCACACTTGACTTTTTTCAGGGGGCCCCTACTAAACAGGGTCCAACGGTACCACACGACCGACCAAATTCGAATGAGATATTGCTCAAAGATCAAAGAGTTTGCAAGCTTATATGTGTATACGTATGTGTATATATATATATACATTTCTGTATATTGCATTGCTTGTCTTCACACGGCAAATGCAATCACATGTGATTGGCATAGACGGCATTATGTGGAATCTGTGTTAAGGCAACATTTGGAACGTGTCAAACGCGCACGACAAGAATCCGATGAGCAATCGGCATCAAAAGCGTAGGAAGACAATGTGGGAGGACGCTGGTCATGTGTGCCGCTTGTTGGTTTTCTGCTTGTTTAGCTTGCTTGGTTGGTTGTATACAGATGTGAAGAAGCCAAATATGAAACAATGTTGCGAAAGGACTAACAAATTCAAAAACAAACAACCAGCCTCGTGCAAGGATATCAAAAAAGCGACAAAAACAGAAGAAAAACCACTGGACTTGGCAAACCCGTTTATTCAATGTTCCGCTTCCCGCTGTAACGGCTTTCTGTTTCAACTTTGAATTGGCGGCGACATGGAGTTGCTCCGATTTAGCTTGTACTCTAGAAGCTGATTGAATGGCAGAGCGCCAATCGCATGTGCAAAAAGGAGTTCATGTCGCCAGTAGCCTTCTTCTATGGCCGGAGCAAAATACAGAACTTCACTGCAGACACCCTGCAGGTGGTCCAAGCGGTACCCGAAGTCAGGCGCTGCTGCTGCCTGCCTCTCAACCCCACCCTCCCCCTGATGGCAGTTCTTGGAGGCCAAGAGCACGACGGTCATCAGGTCCCAAGGGCGGGAAGCCGGAGTGGGACTTCAGCAGGCTGAACCGGAGGAAGCTGCTGCTGGAGGTGTTGCAACGAATATAGTGTGACCGCAATTGCTCACACGGTTCCAACTTCGTCGTCCGTCATGAACTCACAGCACAAAGCATCTCAACTACCAATTCATGTGCATGCTGCGCAGCATCTTTGTTTCCGCCTCTGGAAACCAGCTCCGGAGCCCGCTCCGCAACCCGACAAGTTTCCAAAGTCACTACCTTTTCTCGAGGACGATTGTTTTCGCGATAAGCAGCTGTGAGCTGTAATTTAGGGTGTTTTCCATGTATCAGACAACTGATGCACACAAGATGATTTCTTAAGTTCCTTCAACGAATGCTATGGTATTTTCTGATTGTTGCTCCGAAGTGGAAGTTGATTGGTTCGCTGGTTTTGCCTGGCACCTTGGCCATGCAGTGCGGGGCGCTGAAAACAAGAACGTGAACATCCAGAAATACACGTACCCCGAAACAACCCTAAGCCCAATGCTTAAACTAAATAAAAGTCGATTTCTAAACTACAGACCGCAGACTTTATAACTCGCCTTAGACCCCCAAACACAACGTATGTGTGAACTCCGAAGTATTGTTACACATGCTAGGAATTGCTTGGGTTTTTCACTTGAATGATTTGCTTAAAAACTGTGAAATCAAGTTCCATTGAAAAATCAAACTTCACTAAACATTGGTTCAAAGACACAAAAAAGGCTGAAGTTTGCTCATGACCCAACACAATGGGGGTGAAACCTGTGAGCGAGACATGAGGTCTCCGGTAAAGTTCGGAGGCTAGAGCTTTGAGCTTCAGGCTTTGGAGCTCAGTTTGCAGTTTGGGACTTAGGGTCTAAGGTTTAGTGTGCCTTTTTTGCCACTCACCACTTTCGAACCCGGTGAAGCTCAAGGTTTGGAGTCTAAGGTTGGGAGTTAGGCTGGCCGAAGTCTTAAGGTCCCGAGAAGTTGGAGTTTAGGATTTTGACTGTGGATTCGACTGTGCTTGTATCTGAAACAAGGTAAAGCTGAGACTGCACGAGGAAAACGAATGTCCTGATGTGAGCGAACGAATACCTATCATAATTTCACTACCTGTCTTCAACCTGCAAATATATTGCAAAACTTGCGACAATACCGTATTAACGACCATCGTCACTAATTGAGAAAAGTTATTCTCGCTGAACAGGCGAAGAAGGCATTAGCAACAACTTGCTCCGCTCAGCCTTTGTTTCGAGTTCGGCTGGAGGTGGTCCAAATGTAACAGCGGATTAGCACTAGGGTGCTCAATCCCGGGTCCTACCTCAGCTCCAGTCACTACAGACTGCAAGAAGCACCCACATCATTCGTTGCAACAGCCACCAGAGCTGTCCAAAACAACCTTGCTGAAGCGATGCAAACCTAGATCTGGCAGACATCACACATGATCGCTTCCCAAAACGGGCCTGGGGGACACCTGAGGTTCTTGAGGCCGGCGCCGAACTGCGAAGCCCATTAGGCGCAGCATCATGCCCAAAAAGACACAACCCCGCGGCCCAGCCCTGTATTGATGCACAAAAACTGCGGATCAATGCGCTCCCGACACTGCAGACAGCCCTAGACTTCAAGTTCCCAACATGCAGTTCGATGCACCGCACACATGCCATCAAACCTCTACCACAATGCCGCCAGCATCTACACGCCACGTAGATTAACCATCATGAAGGGTTCCCCCGTGCTCATTCATTTTTGCCGGTTGAAGTGTTGGCATATGCTGGCCAACGCCACAGCTGCAGAAAAAAGACTCTGCCCATGCAATGTCTGTCACGCAGCAAACGCAAAGCGTCCCGAGCCATGCTTTCGGGGTTGTTTTGGGATCAACATGCCAAACGGCACACAGGTTCAGGGCTTAGAGTGTAGAGAGCATGACATAAGCGAAGCGCCTGCGCATCTTCCTTCAAACACCTTCAAGCTTTAGGGCTTCTTGTCTTCATAGCCCCCTTTCTGGGAAATCGGCCCACTGCCACTGCGGGGGCTCAGAGCTGCCCACTCCGCATTTCTTGTTTGCGGGCGTTGGTGATGTCGATTCAAGTTTTAGGGCCCATCGCTTACATGGAGCTCTGAAGTTCTCCATCTCTTTTTTAGACTTTACAGTCAATTTGGGGGGGAGTTTAAGAAGGCTTCTCAGGCATGGAAACAACGATGCAGGTGCAGAAACCACAGCCTTGCAAAGGTAATCCAAAAAGGCGATGCAGGAGCGAAGCTTCCGTGTGATTTTTGCAATCCTCCGGGGCCTGCGCTTCTGGATGCGAAGCGGTCACTGATGCCCCGTTAAGTTTGTCCACAACCAGTGGTTCTCAACTTGCTAGATCTTGTTGACCAAGATCGAGGGAAAGCCAGCTGCCACGCTAATCAGCAGATCGATGAGTGTCAGCGCACACAAGGGCTCGTTTGCTGAGGTCCACCGCTGCAAAGACTAAGCAGTTTTAGATCAATGAGATTCAAAGAACCACTCCACCACTTGCAGACGCAGACACATTCCAGCCGTGGCATCGGCTTGTCTCCTTCTTGTACAGCTTCATGCACATCCATGACCCAATGATGTCGCGCCGGCAGTGCATCGGATGCCTTTAGGTTTTCGTTGGTTTTTTCATAGGGAAAACCCTATTTTCTTGTTGGGATAAGGGAAGCCTCTGAGAAGGCTGAAGTGGAGAAGGGCACCATGCCTTTGTGTGCAGGATGTTCTGCATATGTAAGCATTGCTACAGCACAGGTGTGCAGGACGTTCAGCATATGTAAGCATTGCTTCGGCACAGGCGAGAGCAGAGCTCCGCATATGTAAGCATTGCGACTGGATTTTGGCTCAAGCATGAAAAAGTGCGTGCCTGGATTGGGGTGTGAGGGTTTTGGGGGGTGTTTCCCGGGTGGTTCCTCTAGCTTAGGCTGGTCTAGCCTCTTCCGGACCCCCCCTAGCCCGGTGGTCCCCGTCCAGGGTTTTTTCCGTCTTGAGGGTTTGGTTGAAGCTGGGGCTTTCTGGGTGTAGTCCTGGTTTCCCTTAGATCCCTCTTTTCGATGGCCGCTCCTGCGCCCTCCGCCCCTGGTCCTCACGAGGACCAAGGGGTTATGAGCCCAACTGGTGCTCGGCGTGCCATTGATTCGAGATTGGAAGGTGAGACTGCTGGTCCGCGCTACGATCGTCATCCTGCTGGAAATGCGATGCCCAATGGGGTACTTTCGGCTGATGTTGTAAGGCGTGAGGATATGGTGCAGGCCTCACCTGGTGCAGCGAGTTTGGAAAGCGCTCCATGGCCACCAGCTATGACTTCAAGGACAGAAGATGTGGGACCGCCTGGTACATTTTCCTGTGATTCCGGGCTTCGCCAAGAAACGTCTTCCGTGTCTGCTGGGAATGTGGGGCCAACGATTCCGCACTTGGTCGCGCGGGCGAGTACGGATAATCACCCGGGAGGCTCCCAGGGTGGGACTGCCTTGCCAGTCCCGTCCTGGATGAGTCGTCTCGGGGATTATCTTCGCCAAGCTTCCGGACAGGTTGAGACGCTGACAACGACGCTCACGAGGCAACGAGTGTTGGGTAGTAGTGGTGGTTTAGTGGTTCAACAACATGAGCAGTTGCAGCAGCAGCATACCACTTCGCACCCCTCCACACCGCAGCATGCAACATACCCGGCAGCAGCGGCAACAATGTCTGGTGGTTTTTCTCCGACAGGACAACAAAGTGGGGATCCTCCTCTGTTTCCCAGCAGTGCTCGTCGTATTATGGAAGGCTGGGCAAGACAGGCTCCTTTGCTGCGTGGTCCGAGGAGTGTGGGAACAGACGATGCTTCATCGGCGTCCATTCCGGTGGAGTTGGTGCAGGAGGAGGTGAGAAGACAAGTGGAAGCGGCCTTGGCAGGACAGAAGGGAAGGCTTGAGCGCCTTCAAGAAGAAAATGAGCGATTGCGGGAGATGGCTTTTGGGGGTGGTGGCGATGTGAAAGGACAAGGCCGGGGTGGGGCTCTATGGAATGAGGCGCAGCGGCAGATGAGGGAGCAGTCTGAGCTTCCTGAGGATCGTGGTGTACCTCATGGAGATCGGGCCTACTCAGCATCGCAAGTGCTTCATGAGGATCGTGGTGTACCTCATGGAGATCGGGCCTACTCAGCATCGCAAGTGCTTCATGAGGATCGTGGTGTACCTCATGGAGATCGGGCCTCTTTCGCAACTCAAGTGCTTCATGAGGATCGTGGTGTACCTCATGGAGATCGGGCCTCTTTCGCAACTCAAGTGCTTCATGAGGATCGTGGCGTACCTCATGGAGATCGGGCCTCTTTCGCAACTCAAGTGCTTCATGAGGATCGTGGCGTACCTCATGGAGATCGGGCCTCTTTCGCAACTCAAGTGCTTCATGAGGATCGTGGCGTACCTCATGGAGATCGGGCCTCTTTCGCAACACATGCACTTCGTGAGGATCGTGGTGTACCTCATGGAGATCGGGCCTCCTCAGCATCTCATGCACTTCGTGAGGATCGTGGTGTACCTCATGGAGATCGGGCCTACCCAGCATCTCATGCACTTCGTGAGGATCGTGGTGTACCTCATGGAGATCGGGCCTCTTTCGCTCATGCACCTCGTGAGGATCGTGGTGTACCTCATGGAGATCGGGCCTACCCAGCATCTCATGCACTTCCTGAGGATCGTGGTGTACCTCATGGTGATCGGGTCTTTGCAGCAACAAGTGTGACTTCTGGGGTTCGGGGAGCTCTTCGGGAAGGTCGTCAACCAGTTCCGTCGATGTCTCGGGCCCATGATGGTCCTCGTGCACAGAGGGGCGAAGCTGGTGCCAGGTCAAGAAGTGCAGAAGGACATGGCGAGCTTGGGAACAGGCCAAGGAATGTGTATGCTCGTGGTTATGGTGCCAAGCGATCTGCCTCAGCGAGTCCGTCGCCAAGTGGTGGTAGAGGAGTTGTGGGTGAGAGGTTGTCTGGAGGGGATGTCTGTGGTGTCCCGCCGTTTGACCGAGCCTTCAGGGCTCGCTTGGAGCCTGAGCTAGGGATAAGGGGAGATTATGAGCCGCTGAAGAGACCTGAGGGAGTTGCAACCCTTGGTGCGCCTTGTGAAGCTCCTCCTGGTCTCAGTCCTCCCGTTGCTCCAGGAAGCGAGCAACAACCAGGCGATGTGGCGCCTGCAGCTCCGTCAAGCCCTTCTCCGATGGACATTGTGCTTACAGGTATCGGGCAGCTGCAACAGATGTTGCTGAAGAAGGGAGACGGGTTGGATGTGGATAAGGCGTCGCCGAATTTTCCGATGTTGCCTGACTACACTCCGGAATCTGGTGCCATAGACTTCCAGGACTGGCTGTATCTTGTGGAGCAACAAGTGTCTGCTATGGCGGCAAGCGCTGGCGAGTGGTGGAAACAAGTCATGGGTTCGGCCTTGGAAGCATACCAGGAGTATCAGGCGCTTTCGCCGATCAAGCGGCTTGGGGTGAAAGCAAGGCTATCAGAGGAGCTTCAGGACGGCAAGTACCAGAAGCTTGCGAAAAAGGTGGCAGCCTTACTTCTAGCAGCGCTTCCGACAGGTGTCCGAGATGAGCTAGTGGCCTATCGTGTGCAGGGGACTCATCAGATACTGTTCAGGCTGATGGCTGTGTACCAGCCTGGGGGCGCTCAGGACCGGGCACAACTTCTGAAACAGTTGGAGGTGAGTGAATCTCCAGGAACAGCGACGGATGCAGTGGTTGCATTACGGAGATGGTATCGCCTGTACCAGCGAGCTTTGGATCTTGGTGTTTCCTTGCCAGATGAGTCCGTCCAGGTGAAGTCTTTGGGGGTCTTAACGAAGAAGGTGGCGGAGACAAATCAAGACTTTCGCTTTAAGGTGTCCTTGGCGAAGGCGGAGCTTCAGATTGACACCAGACCCACCTCGGAGAATGTGTTGAAGTACTTCCAACATCTCCTTGCAGAATGTGAGCAGCTTGGGGCTACTGGGAGAAAGGCTACACCGTCACAGGCATCGGAGGCTCCCGGACCCAAACTGAAGGGCATGCAGCAACAGCCCTCAGATGCCGGAAATACCACTCAGAGGCCAAAGGCCAAGGCCTCTCCACCGCCTACGAATCCGACAAAGCCGTGTTCATGGTTCACTACTGATGATGGTTGCAGAAATGGAAAGAACTGCAGTTTCAGGCATTCGTGGGAGGGTCTTCAGCGAGCCGAACGGTGCCTCCTTTGTGGTTCGACGAAGCACAGGGCAAGGGATTGTCCTACGAAGAAGGTGAGTCCTACTGACAAACCGGCCCCAAAGCCGAGGTTGGCCAAACAGCAGGCTGCAGCAGCTACTCCTACAACAGGGGCAGCTTCCTCGGAAGGTCCTTCGCTTTCGTCAGGTCCGTCGGTGCCGGCTGGAGATGCTACTCGTGAGCAGCCTTCAAGCCTTACTCCTTCAACCTCAAACAAGATCGACACGGAGCAGGTGGCGGCGATGTTGTCCGAAACAAACAAGATGCTGAAGGCCTTGACTTCCACTCAGGCTCAGGGCTCTGGCACAGGTTCGGCTTCTTCGGCGCCCTCGGATCCTTTGGGGGTTATACAGAGACAGTTGGAGGATTTGCGGCGACTGCGAATGCTGGTGGTGCTTCCGGAGAGGGTTGGCAATGAAGACTTCCGTGTGAAAATGGATGTGTATGAACGGTTGCTGCAGACTGAGCCAGAGGCGGTTGAGAAGGATTCCGAGGAGAAGATGGCCCTGTTGGATTCGGGAGCGAGCCATGCCTTTCGGGTTGCTGTTGACGATCGTGAGGTGGAACAAGGAAAGTTGGTGAAGGTTGCCTTGGCCAATGATGATCACGTTGTCCTTTCGCAGAACGCTGGTGGAACCCTGTTGTCTTCGCCTTCTACGAACCCTTCGGGTGGTGGAACGATACTACCTATGGGACAGTTGGTGCAGTTGCTTGGATGCACGGTACGATGGTCTCCGACAAGGCTTGAAGTTCGACACCCGATCCATGGCAAGTTGCGAGTGAAAGTCAACCATTTCTGCCCAGAGCTGACCGAGGTGAGCGCGCTACAGCTCATCAAGGAATTGGAGGAAAAACGGGTTGGCGAGTTCACGAAGACCTTGGAGGATATGGAGAGGCAGCTCAAGGAGATTGAGCTCTCGGGCTGTGGAGATCGCGGTTGGGAACAGCACCTCATGGATCTGGTGGAAACTGGGGCTCGAACGAGTTTCTGTGGCTTCATCCAGAAGGTGCCCTATTTGCAGGGGGTGACCCCGGAGGCTTTCGCGACCATCCCTGAGGAGTTCCCGGTGACGAACAAAGAGGGCTGGAGGCTCTTGAAGGGCATGCCGTGGAGTAGAAGGAAACGAAGGAGTATGTTCCTTAGCAACAACTGGCTGGTGCATCTCTTCTCGGGAGACAAAAGGAAGAAGGGGCTGGCTTCTTCAAGCGAATGGAAGGCCAGTCTGCATCGTGATGATGTTCTGGTGGAGGTGGACCTGAACCTTAGCAGTCACTTCGACATGTTAAAGAAGGATGGCATCTTCAAGCTGCTTTTGTGGGGAGCTGCTCGGGGCAAAATTAAGGCTCTATTTGGGGGACCGCCTCGAAGAACCTTTCCCTTTACAGGAAATGAGACGATGCTGTCCTCGCAACATGTTCGGGAAGTTCAGCTGGTTGCCAGGGCGATGATCCTTTGGTCAGTAGCTTCTGAGGGTAGGAGGATCCTTTGGAGAGAGGGATCTTTAGAAACCCCGGGTCCTGGAGTTGGTTGGTTGCTGGAACATCCGAGAGTTGAATCGGGGAAGGTTCCTGGACTAGAGCAAGGCGACAACAAAGAGAGTGACCTTGAGGAGCAAGAGAGGCTGGCTAAGGAATGGTTCGACCTGGGCAAGTTTTCGCATCGTGAGTGCCGCATGTTGTTGGAAGAGATGAACTTCAAGAAGAACTTGCGAGCCTCATCCCGAGGCGAACAAGAAGGATCTGTGGTGCTTGGCGCATATGCTCATGGCGGCAATCGGGGGGTTACTACAGAGGCACTCCAGAGACCGTGGTTGACGAAGTACCTGAACATGTTTATGCGGTGGAATGTGGAAACGCAGCTGCATGAGGATTGCTCTTGGTCGGCTTTGTTGGTCATGGAGACGAATGAAGTGCCTCGACATCGAGATGTCCGGAACGCTCGTGATAGTAACAACTACTTGATTGGGTTGGGCGATGATGATCCTGGCCGCGAGGTTTCCTCCGGTCTGTGGCTTGAAGGGGACCTGGATGGACAGAATGGGTTGGGCGATGATGATCCTGGCCGCGAGGTTTCCTCCGGTCTGTGGCTTGAAGGGGACCTGGATGGACAGAAATTTGGTGGTGGAGGGAGATGTGTCGAAAGGTCCTGTCCATTCTCTGGCTTTGAACAATTAAAGGGCTGTTTGGTTGAGATCTCTGGAAGGATGACGAGGTTCAATCCAAAACAACACCATGCGTATGTGGGGAAGGATCAAACTCAGAAGGAGCTTCTCGTGGCGGCCTACACACCTCTCGGCCTCGACAAGTTGCCGGATGAAAAGGTCGGGAAACTTCGATGCTTGGGTTTTCCGATACGCTCAACCTTGGAATGGGATGAGGGCCCAGCGCTACATGGAAGGGACCAGGTTCGTGAGGCTCAGGAGGAGCTGGAAAGTGAGGATGAGGAGGAGGCCAATGGACGGGTGCCATGCTACGACCTGTTTGGAACGACCATGTGGAAAACCTTCGCGAGGATGTACACCATGGATGAGGTCAAGTGTGATTTGGAAAACTTGGGACCTACGACTTTGGGTACGAACCTCAATCTCTGGTCTTTGGAGGGTGAGGATGGTCATGGTCTGAAGGCCGGTACAAGAACAAGTCGATGGCCAACGGGGATGATAAGTTCTGTCTGTGATGCTCTATGTGCTTGGCCCGGTTTTGCTACGCGAGAACATGCTTTGACCAGTATGGTTCGAAGGCTGGGAAGGCGAGATGGTGAAGAAGGTGAAGGGAAGCTCGCTAAATTCAGCTTGGAGGAATGGCGCATTCACCTGAGACGGGACCATTTGCCATACAGGAAGGATTGCCGGGAGTGCATCCAAAGGGCGACGGGCAAGCCACATAGGAGAGTCGCTCATCCTTCAGCGTATGTCCTGAGCATTGACACTGCTGGTCCGTTTAGGGCGACGGGCACTGATGGAGCGCGCTACCTGCTAGTCGGGTGTTTCCGCTTTCCTAAGATCCCAGAAACAGGGGACCCTGAGCAGTCTGGTGTGCAGCCTGGGGACGTGGACAAACCGGATGACGAGGGTGATTGGTTGCCTGGGATGGAGGGCGAGGATGTCGTATCAGAGGTTCCTGCTACTGAAGGTGCGCCTGTAGGGGTCTCGGAGGAGCTTGGCCCTGATCCTGCTGCTATTCGTGAGGAAGATGATCCGAAACAGGAGGAGATCAAGGCCCTGGAGCGTATGTCTGAGCCCTTCGAGTTCGAGTCTGCCTATCTTTGTCGACCCTTGAAGACCAGGAAGAAGGCGGAAACACTCAAGGCCTTGCAGGAGATGTACCTGTCTCTAAGACAACGGGGCCTGCCAGTCTTACGAGTACATTGCGACCGAGCAAGGGAGTTCATGAACGAGGGTATGGACATGTGGGCAGCGGCGAGGGACATCATAGTCACGAAGACTCAAGGCGATGATCCGTCACAAAATGGGGCGGCGGAGCGGGCTGTTGGTTTCATCAAGGGCCGGGTGCGAACTTTGCTTGGACAGGCCAAAGCCTACAGCAAGCTTGGAGATGCCGTAGTGAGATCGTGGTGGTCAAGGGCGGCATCAACGATTTGCCAACAACACGCTGCTCAGGCCTTTGGAAGGGGCAATCCTAGCGTCGCTCCTTTCGGATCACAGGTGTTCATCAAGAGGAAGAGGTATGGCCAAGGGGGCACTGACTTCGAGGACAAGTGGATCCAGGGGTCTTATTTGGGGCCTGTTGAGACAGTCTCCCATGGTCATGTTGTTCGCACCGTGCAGGGCAATGTTTGGTACACAACAAATGTCCGTCGCCTACCCGAACTACCTCCGTACGAAGATGAAGGTGATGACTGGCATCCTGAACGACGCGTGGTTGGAAAAACACCGCCTGTGGTGCGAGTCTTTAGGGCCGACGAGGGTGGCGAGGATGGCAACGTCTTTTGCATGAGCAGATTGGTGGAACCAGTGTCGACAACTACTGACGCTGTTCCGGATAATGAAACCACTGAAGGTTGGATGGAGTCCGCTGGAGGTGAAGACGCTGGTGACGATATGGATGAGTCCCAGTGGTTGGTGGAGGACCAAGAGGGTGAGATGGATGGCCGCTATTGGTCTCGCTGTGTGCTAGATGAGGAACACAACTTACGACGATGTGTGCCGGAGGACTATCAAGAACTGTTTGAGGGTGTGAACCAGGCGACGTTGGAAGCTGAAAGGGCTTTGGAGCAAAGGGAGTCGCAGAAGGTTTACAAGACCTACTCGGTTGGGGATTGGTTCCGGCTATGTCGCTTTGTGGAGGATGATGACGGGAAACATGGTGTCGAGCCTGTCTTGGAGAACCTTGAAGGTCCTCTTCAGGTCGTATACACTGTACAGCTTGACGAGGTGAAGCAATTCCTTCCGCGGTGGAAGGAGGCCATTGGAAAGGAGATGAAGGCTCTGCTGGATGCGGGAGCCTTGGTTCCCCTCACGGAGGAGGAGCATCGTCGTCTTGAGAGGGCGGGAGTGTTATCTATACTTCCGGCTAAAGGAGTCTTCACGGCAAAACCTCCAGACAATCCTGAGCTGCTTGATGATCCTGGAAGAGAGTTGGTGAAGGGGTCGCCTTCATTCTTCAAAAGAAAGGCTCGTCTTGTCATATGTGGCAACTTCGAGGGAAGGAGTCAGAAGGAAGACAGCTATGCAGGGGGATGTCAAGGGGAGTCCTTGAGGGCGATGATTGTTCATGCCGCACACAAACGAGGTGGATCACGTCCTTGGAAGGCAGCAGGAACAGACATCAGGAATGCCTTCATCTTGGCCCCGATGGACGATGGCGAGGTGGTGCATTGCCTTTACCCTCCCAAGGTGTTCCAGGCGGCGGAAATACCGTTTGCGAAGTGCTTATTTCGGGTGGACCGAGCTCTTTATGGCTTTAGGCGCTCTCCGAAGCTGTGGAGTACCTTCCGGGACAACAGACTGAGGCGAGCTCGATTCAAGGTGGGAGAGCTGGATGCCTTCCTCAGACAGCACAGGGCGGATGAGAATGTTTGGAGTGTGGTGGTCATGACGCCTGGCCCAGATGGAACGATGCAGGAAGAAGTTCGGGCATTCGTCAACGTTTATGTTGACGACATCTTGTATCTGGGTGAGGAGGAGGTCGTTGCGGCTACTCATGGGTGGATCACACAAGAATGGAAGGCCTCGGATTTGACATGGGCATCCATGGAACAGCCAGTTCGTTTCCTGGGGCTAGAGATCTACGAGACGCTCAACGGCTTCAAGATCGGGCAGACTGGCTACATATCTGAGGTACTTCGACACTATGATGTTCAGGGGCATGGTCACGGGACGCCATGTCCTCAGTCATGGCTGCTGGGGGAGGTGAACTTTGATGAGAAGCAGTACGACGAGCAGACCTTGAGGCGTGCTCAGAAAATCACTGGCGAACTTCTCTGGCTTTCAACAAAGGGCCGGCCAGACTTGATACACACAGTTGCCACCATGAGCAGTCTGTGCGTGAGGGACCCTGAGACTGTGGAGCGCATCGGCATGAGAACCTTGGGCTACTTGAAGGCGACGGCCGATTGGTTCTTGTTCTACGAGCCGACAACCCACAACCATGATGTGGAGGGTTACAGTGATGCCAGCTTCGCCCCCCAAGGGGGGCGGAGCATCGGTTGCTCGCTGGCTTGCTATCTGGGGTGCCCCATATCTTGGCGATGTGGGAGACAACCACTGGTTTCTCTGTCTGTTGCCGAGGCAGAGCTCATAGAGGCTGTCAATGCCATCCAGATGGTCTATGGACTCTCATCTTTTACCTCCGAAATCAGGCCGGACCCTCCTCGCCTGGGACTTTACGTCGACAATCAGGCTGCTGTAGGACTGTGTTCCGAGGCAGCTGGAACTTGGAAAACTCGTCACCTACGAGTTCGTGCCTTTCATCTTCGTGAGGCGGTGCGTCTCAAGGAGATTACCCTTCGACATATCCCTGGTGTTTCTCAATTAGGAGACTTAGGTACAAAGGCCTTCTCGAAGCCAAGACTCCTGGAGCTTTGCCGTATGTGGGGATTGGGAACAACTTCGCCAAGAGAGCAGCAGCCGGGACCAGCAACAGGCAGCACTGCAGCAACGGCACACACTACAACACCGGGGGTGGTTGGGGTGATAGCTAGATTGGTGTTGCTTTTGGGTTGGTTGGTTCAGGGTACTCGTGGAGCCTCGACAAAGCGAAGTTCGAATGTTCCTGCTGAGGATGTTGGAGGGATACAAATCAGTGTTGCTTGGGAGTTTTATGCGCTGGTTTTTGTCAGCTTGGTGGCTGCGATTGGTGCATGGGAGGCGATCAAGTGGCTGTTCGAGTGGTACGCTCTGAAGAGGGATTGTTCAGTCTCGGAGGCAAGGAATGCTCGGCGGCTACGGCGACTGCAACAGGCTGTGCAGCAGGAGCTGGGTTCGTATGGTTTGGGACAGAATGGCCCTATGACACCTGAGCTAGCTCCAAGGCACAGCCCTGCATCCGCTCCAGAAGGGCGCGGTCCGGTTCCCTCGCTGGATAGGTCGGCCTCTTCTTGGGAAGAACCGCCACCTCCTGTACGTCAGACGCGGCGAAGGACACGAGATGCCAACACTCAGACCCCTCGTGAAGCTTATGTGAAGTTTCGGGGCCCCTTCTTTGCATCTCAGCGGGGAGATCACGTCCACCTTTACGGAGATTGTCAAGGCCTGAAGAGCGCCTACACGAACATCGATGCAAAGGGCATGTGTGCCTACTGCGACGGTCGAAAATCTCTGTATGAGCTGGTGGGCTGAATCTGTGCTGAGAACAGCCCAAGGAGGAGTGTTGGGATAAGGGAAGCCTCTGAGAAGGCTGAAGTGGAGAAGGGCACCATGCCTTTGTGTGCAGGATGTTCTGCATATGTAAGCATTGCTACAGCACAGGTGTGCAGGACGTTCAGCATATGTAAGCATTGCTTCGGCACAGGCGAGAGCAGAGCTCCGCATATGTAAGCATTGCGACTGGATTTTGGCTCAAGCATGAAAAAGTGCGTGCCTGGATTGGGGTGTGAGGGTTTTGGGGGGTGTTTCCCGGGTGGTTCCTCTAGCTTAGGCTGGTCTAGCCTCTTCCGGACCCCCCCTAGCCCGGTGGTCCCCGTCCAGGGTTTTTTCCGTCTTGAGGGTTTGGTTGAAGCTGGGGCTTTCTGGGTGTAGTCCTGGTTTCCCTTAGATCCCTCTTTTCGATGACCGCTCCTGCGCCCTCCGCCCCTGGTCCTCACGAGGACCAAGGTTTCTTTACATTTTGGACGGATTTCCTGTCATTTCCCTTAGGTTGTTCTTGGTTTTTCCTTGGGAAAATCCTATTTTCCTTACATTTTGGACAGATATCCTGTCATGTCCTTGTGGTTTTCGTTGGTTTTTCGTAAGGAAACCCTATTCTGCCTATTCTGCTTACATTTTGGACGGATTTCGTCAAACGTAAAAGCGTACGTTGCTTCTCCTTAGTTTTTCCTAGGGAAAACCCTATTTGGTTCGTTTTCTTGGTTTCTATCATTCCCTCTATATTTTCATTGGATTTCATCCTACTTTTTCGTAAGATTTCTTGTTAATGCTTTCTTTTGTGATTCGCTTTCTTGGTTTTTCGGCTTTGAAGCACGCTTGGTACGGCATTTGTGTGATCCACTCGTTCCAGCAACGTAAGCGTCACCAGCGTCATCTAGCCGTAAATAGTGCGCCCCCTGGTCCAATCCACTGGAACCGGCTTGGTGCGCCCAGACCAGCGTACCAGCAACCGCGTCGACTGCGCACAGCAAGAAATCCGTGCCGCCTGCACTGGGAAGGCCGTCCAAAGCTCCAGACCCGGCAGCAAAGAGGTATCCCGACGCGTGGAGCTGCATGGCGTTGAACCGGTCATGGTCAGAGCCACCGACCTGCAGGTTCCAAAGGACCGACCCGGAGGCACTGACTTTGATGATGATCGCATCTTCTCCGCCGCTGGCGCTGAAGCCTGGCAGCGACCCGGTGGTTGTGCCTGCCACGTAAGCATTTCCTGAGGAGTCCACCGCCAAAGCAGTTGAAGTGTCAGATGCATCAGTTCCTGTCTGGAGGATGTAGCTTTCGGCCCCCTGACTCGTGATTTTGCACACAACTATGTCACCGAGGTTGTTTGTTCCATTCAGGCTTCCCCCTGTATAGCCTGTAAAAATAGCATCTCCGGACGGATCCAGTTGAAGATTACCCCCCCCCAAAACATGAACCTGTCCCGAACTTGCGGTGTCATACGTCCAGTAGCGACCTCCCGCAGAGCTCACTTTGATCAGGCTGACTTGACTCCGAGACCATTCCAACTGAATGAAAATGTCGCCTGAAGAGTCAACTTTCAATGCCACGAGTTTTTTTCGTAACCGCTTCTTGTGGACTGCCATGTCCATTCGCGTGTGCCAGAGGTGCTCACTCTGATCACAAATGTCTTCCCACTACTGGAGGTACCGTCATCAGGATCCACGCATCTAGCGACCCTGTGGTCGTCCCTGCGACAACGATGTCCCCGGAAGGGTGAAGCTCCACTGCGTAGCCACTGGCGTAACGACTTGATGCACGTTCAAAGGTCCAATCCACCAATCCATGGGAAAGCTTCTTAAGCACGATCTGAGTATTGCCGTCCGCTTTGCGGGCAAAGCCAGCTGCGTAGGCTGCCCCGCTGGAGTCCACAGCAACATCGGAGACCCAATAGAAAGTGGACACATCCCACTGCTGCAACCAATCTAGCTGCCCCTGAGCAGTGTATTTCAGAAGCAGTCCATCCCCACTACCGTAGGTGTATCCGTCGAATGCACCTGTAGTACTTCCTCCAAGGACTATGCCTCCGGTTGGATCTGGGGCTGAGCAAGACAGAAACTCAGTTCCCGTTGTGCCTTGAAAGGCGGTCCACTCTGTCTGCTGAGACCAGGCACTTTGGAGAAGGAACACGAACGTCCATCCATTTCCAAAGCGTGACATGCCGCAAGGACTGGACGCCGACATGGGGGCTTCGACAAGATGCGCTCTCTGTTTTCAGTTCAATGCTAAAGGTCATGATCATTGAAGGGGCAATCCGACTGCTCTCTTATGAATGTTGTAGACATGATTCTGTGCAATGTGGCCGCTCAGCTCGCAAATCTCACTTCGGAGCATGTTCAATACATGCATAAGGCACTGAGGAGGTGCAACACATGCATAAGGCACGCACAATGCATGGTGGTATCCCGACGCTTGCAGCCCGGGACTTTTCCACGCCGACGCTGAGGTTTCCAGGGACGAGGGACTCAACATCTATCGGCTCACCCGATACGCGGCCTTCTCAAAGGACAGCTTAGATACCCTCAACAAAACACTCGATGTATGCAAGCCCGAGTGCAGTACTGCATCCAGCACGGAACTGGCGGAAAACATAGGCCTGGGTCCGGATGGGGAATGCCGGGACGATTTGAAGCTTCATGTAGCAGTGTAGCAAAAGTTCCATTCCACGACGTCCTTCGAGAAAGCACGGACAGGATTTCTACGAGTCAGGCGCCTCGGTGGAGTGCAATCGTATCCTCTTCGAAACGGATTACATCCCAGTATACAAACAGAGTATGCAGCATTCTACAGTACATACAGCATGCAGTATGCAGTAGCGCTAGACACATCTGCTTTCCTCTATCGGATTCCCTGTGAATCGCCCCTGTGAATCGCCCCCCCGGGCTCCCGCGAGACTGCGCAAGAACACAGATGCAGGGTTCGGGTAGGTGGATAAAAGCCACGCAGCGGTAGCAGACCATCACCCTGTGCGCTTCTTGTTTGGCGCTTGACTGTTTTCGCAGACAGACACGAGGATCACATGGGCGGGCCCTCGTGACTGTCGCTTGTTAAAAAGCATCGTGTTTTTCAACAGTGCAGACACGACGGGACGGCGCCTCGCACAATTGTCCTCACCTTTCTAAGCTTCCTTTTTTTCAGCCCCAGAGACAATCACGAGGATGAGGCACGTGGGTGGTGATCCTCCTGAATGGTTTTGATTATCGGGGAACGGTGAAGAACTACAAAGGGTGCCCTCGTACACAATCCGAAATCGCGGAGCATGATTCAAAAAAAGACTGAAAACAGTGGACGCCTCACACCTACTTCTGAGGGCCATGCGAGAAGAGAAACTGCAAATGAAAAGAAAACCTCTCTCACGCCTCAAAGTGGTCTTCAGTATCGAGGGGCGAGTGGTGAATACCTACAAAGTGTTCCTGCTTCCGGTTTTGCTTACCGGGGGTGGATGTGAACAACTACAAGGTGTGCCTAATCTAGGTTTTGCTTTTCCGGGCTTCGCTTATGGCATCATGGAGATCAAACGGGGTGAAGGGGAACGCCCACAAAGTACTCCGGAATCCAGGTTTTGCTTATCGGGGGGTGAACGGTGGACACCTACGAATTGTTCCAATCGCTACAACGTGTCGACGATTCCGGGTTTTGCTTGTCGAGGGGGCGCACGGTGAACACCTACAAAGTCTTCCGGTTTTGCTTTCGGGGGGGGGGGGGGGGGGGGGGGTGAATCCATTCCGACTCCGTGGGTTGTTTTCCCGGGGTGTTGGTGAGGGGACGTGCGGGAACGGGGGAAGGGGGGGGTGGGGGGTAGGGGGGGGGGGAGGGGGGGTGGGGGAGTGGAAGGGGGGGGGGGGGGGGGGGGGGGGGGGGGGGGGGGGAGTGGGGGGGGGGGGGGGGGGGGGGTGGGGGGGGGGGGGGGGGGGGGGGGGGGGGGGGGGGGGGGTGGCGGGTGAAGGTGTTCACCTACAAAGTGTTCCTGGACGCAAGTTTTGGGCTATATGGATTGAATGGTGGACACCTACAAGATGTTCCTGCTTATGACCTGTTGCGGAGGCAGGAGAGGGGGGGGGGGACGGAATGAGATACACACATGTCCAGTAGTGACGTTGCAGCCGGCACGGACGCAACGTGCAAGAGGCTGCCTGAAAATGCGACAGTGCACTGTGTACAACAACGAGATCAGGGAGTAGGTGTGTAGGCTAGCGACCAATGTATTCTGTTCTACATGCCCTGTCGGTGCCCCTGTTTAGGCAACCTGCGTTTTCAATAGCTGTCATGTGCCTCCTTACGCTTGTGCTTATGCTTGTTGCTTGATATTGTTCAGAAGTGGTTTTTGTTGAGCTGCATCTGCCTTAGTGATGTTGCATTTTGTCTGTGTTGAATGCCCCTAGTGTTGCCGTTGCTGGCGAGTGGGTGTTGGTGAGCGGTTTTTTTCATCGTTTTGTGATCGCCTTTGTCACGCTTGTATTCCACCTTCTTGACTACTCACTACTTAAAGTCAGCCCATAGAAGCGAAAGCACCAAGCTCTGACTGAAACACACACGAAGTCAACAGCACGGATTGCGCTGATCAACAACGCCACGACTCCCCATAAGCTCCAAGCGACACTCAGTCCACGCCCCAGTAGCCGAATGGGATGCCTCAATCTTTCAAAAACTGGGAATGAACCCATTTCCCTGACCACTCCTAGCATGAGCCAGACCTGGGAGGCTGTTTCGGGTTCCCGACCCGATGGGCTGTAGCTGGCCCGATTTCGGTAGGCCATCAGCTGGCCAGAACCTCTCTACGCGCTCCGAACTTGAAAGCATCGACTCGAAAACTGGGCCTTAGAATTCCGACAGCCGTGAAACCTACGCCCACCTTGCCCTTGGCCAGGCGCTAGCTTCTGTGGCACTCCAAGTAGGACGCGCTCCTTGATATCTTGGAAACACAGGGCTGTCGGGTCTTTTAGGGTTTAGGGTATAGAGTCATGACTGCAGCATACTGGCCTTGCCAGTCAGAAGTGTGGGCAGGCAATCACCTGCAAGGCTGGAGTTCGACTCATCAAATGCCCTAACTACCTTGCCGGCTCATCTGTACTGACATGGGCAGCATTGGCAAAAACCCGAATACAACCTTGAAACCTGTTGAGCCTTAGGAACGATGCAGGCACATCCACCAACAAAGAATATTGATCAAAGTGGCCCGACTGAAGCCACGACACACAGATCACCTGCGACTGCGCAAACTTGTCAGGGCAGGATCACAAGAGATCACAAGGGTGGCTTATCGTAATCAATACCTTTTTTCGGGAACGTTCACTGCTCGAAGTGAGTGCAACGATACTCTCTAGCGATTTCAACCTTGTGAAATTATTTGTTGTTCCAGTTTCTTCTACGAAGGCGCAACGCGGCTCAATGCGCCAGAGCGGCAAGATCATGTCCGCCCACGCGCAAAAACAAAGGTTTGGTGACCAAGACAAGCCACGTCTGCAACACAATCAACCTGAGGGTCGCTCACACTGTGTTTAGACAAAACCCTCGGGCCTGGATTGCTCCAGTCAGTTCCTGCGTGCACCGGCACCCTAGACCGTAAACCCTGTTCTGGGGAGACTTCGGGACCTGTTTCGCATAGCCTGACAGCGCCAAGCGCTCTGAACACTCACAGCTTCGCTGTCCAGGCTAAGTGCGCGCATGTCGCGTGGGATGCATGTTTCCCAAGTCCTTGATGTCCTCTGTTGCCATTGTGACAGCCTGCCAGCATGAAGTTTTGGCAAACGCACGCCTGACGCCCGCAGGCTGCACCTGCTGCTCGCCGACAATGGTGAACAGATCGTGGCTCCTCCTGACAGTGACATCGCGGCGCTCCTGCAACTCGGAAGCTTGGAGACATTGACGTGGCTACAGTGTCTTGAAAATGCTTGAGGAACGAAGATTAGCCTGACCCCTGCAAAAAGTGAGACACACAAGTGCCGAAGTGTGACATTGCTAATTGCGGGGCACTGACGGCTCAAGTCGCTTTGAACTCTAAATAAAGGACACGCGCATGGCAATTGCAAGACTTGAATCGAAGTGGCTGGCTGCATCGTGAAGGGGCCACGCTGCCACAGGTAGAGTTGGGGCTGATGAAGCTCGGGATGTGGAGTACGATGCCAACAGACTCCAATGTCAGAGGGAGCTGCGCACGCTTCTATGGTACACGCTCTATGCCTGACATTGCCAGCGCAGTTGGCATTTTGCCTTCCGAGCCAACCTATCGGCTCAAGGGCATCTTACAACTTGGCGTCCCTCAGAGGCACACTTGACTTGCAGCAGACACATGAAATTGCGTACTGGTGTTTCTGAGCTTCCTTGCCATTCTGATGCACTCTTCGCACCGACAGCAGGGCGATCACGATTAGTTATAGCGTTCATGGCGGGCGAAATCATTCTTGACGGGACATCGTGAACTCAGCCTTAACGGCATGGTCAGCCACCGCAGCCGAAACAGTAGCCAGCCTGAGTGTCTTAACGATCTGAGTCCAGCAAGATCCGCTAAAATCGTTGGGCAGTACAAGCTGCGAGAGTGCCAAGAAGGCCAAGAAACAACAAACACCCCCGCTGCAAGAACCGTAGTCTCCCGGAAATAGGCCGCAAGCTGGTCGCTCTGTCTGACATGTTGTTAGTCTTTTGGAACTCCCACATATCCAGCACGCGTGCTTTGTGGTGCGGGGGGGGAGCCCAAGCTCCGAACTCCTTGCAGGCATCCTTGCATGCCTGAGTGTTTGCGCAACGAAGGTTAGCATGACCCCTGCACGAATGAGATACATAAGTGAATTGCGAGCACTGACGTGGCTCAAGATGAGGAGCGCAGCGAAGCGCGCTGATGTTGCGAAAAGCCTTTGGGGTTCCTTCGGGCTTGGAGGGCCTGATGCGCCAACGCCGTCTCCATCTATGCATCACCATACGCTTTGCTATGTCTTCGTACGATCCTTTGGATGATTTGCCTTTGCAATTTCGCCGTTGCCCTCCTCCTTTTCCGAGTGGCAAACAGCCCGTCACTCACTGCTTTATGCCAGAGCGTTCCCGACGCTGTAAAGCGTGCGGGATTGATTTGGCAGCGGACCCACGAGGACAGCAACGACTGACACACAATGACATTTGAGACACGGTACTTCCAGCAATGGCCTGACATAAACTTATCATCATACATACACCTACGCCCGAAATCCCTCACAAATGTATGCTGAAGCATGGTGATTGGGAGATCTCAGAGCTCACGTTTGCGAACGTTAGTGAGACATGAGCATCAGCGCGCCTGGATTGCTTTGATCATGGAGCCCATGCGTCCCACCACGACGCCAATCCTCAGCTTGGCTTAGTCACGCTACTGACCCTGCCGTGCACACACACACACCACCCCTGCTGCTCTTCTCCAACATACTGATGCGTCTTTGCAGCAAGCGCTCCTTTCCCTCACGCTCACTCAATCACTCAACATGAGGTGCAGCCAGCGCGTCTTCTGAGCGGGCACCTTGATCTGGGCACTGTGCATGCCGGGCTTTTCTCCAATCAGCTCCTGCGAGCCACGCTGGTTGTTGCGAGCGTGTCGCGTGGGGCGTGCCGCGTGTCGCGTGTCGCGTGGGGTGTGGGACGCATGTTCCAAGAGTCCTTGATGGCCATTGTTGCCATTGCGACAGCCTGCAGGCATGAAATTTTGATAAACCCACTTTACAAGCCCATGGCATCTTTCCAGACTTGACCTTGACCGTCGAAAGCCGAGAAAGTCGCAAAACGCGCATTTGAAGCCCTTAGTCTGCACCTGCTGCTGTCCGAGGACGGTGAAAGTCTCCCCGGATCGGCTGATGTGGACCTTGTGTTGCTCCTGCAACTCGGAAGATTTGAAACATTGACATGGCTGTAGCGTCTTGAAGATAAACAGGCCCCCTTCTCCAATGCCCCATGAGTGTTCCCGAAGCTGGTAAGAGCGCGGCTTTCCCCTGAAAGCGGACCCACGCTGACACACAATGACATGTGAGACACGGTACTTCCAGCAATCGCCTGACATAGACACATCATACATACACCCACGCCCGAAATCCCTCACAAACGTACGCTGAAGCATGGTGATTGGGAGATCTCAGAGCTCACGTTTGCGAACGTTAGTGAGACATGAGCATCAGCGCGCCTGGATTGCTTTGATCATGGAGCCCATGCGTCCCACCACGACGCCAATCCTCAGCTTGGCTTAGTCACGCTACTGACCCTGCCGGGCACACACACACACACCACCCCTGCTGCTCTTCTCCAACATACTGATGCGTCTTTGCAGCAAGCGCTCCTTTCCCTCACGCTCACTCAATCACTCAACATGAGGTGCAGCCAGCGCGTCTTTTGAGCGGGCACCTTGATCTGGGCACTGTGCATGCCGGGCTTTTCTCCAATCAGCTCCTGCGAGCCACGCTGGTTGTTGCGAGCGTGTCGCGTGGGGCGTGTCGCGTGTCGCATGTCGCGTGGGGTGTGGGACGCATGTTCCAAGAGTCCTTGATGGCCTTTGTTGCCATTGCGACAGCCTGCAGGCATGAAATTTTGATAAACCCACTTTACAAGCCCATGGCATCTTTCCAGACTTGACCTTGACCGTCGAAAGCCGAGAAAATCGCAGAACGCGCGTTTGAAGCCCTTAGTCTGCACCTGCTGCTGTCCGAGGACGGTGAAAGTCTCCCCGGATCGGCTGATGTGGACCTTGTGTTGCTCCTGCAACTCGGAAGATTGGAAACATTGACATGGCTGTAGCGTCTTGAAGATAAACAGGTCCCCTTCTCCAATGCCCCATGAGTGTTCCCGAAGCTGGTAAGAGCGCGGCTTTCCCCTGAAAGCGGACCCACGAGGACAGCAACGACTGACACACAATGACATGTGAGACACGGTACTTCCAGCAATCGCCTGACATCGACACATCATACATACACCCACGCCCGACATCCCTCACGAACGTACGCTGAAGCATGGTGATTGGGAGATCTCAGAGCTCACGTTAGTGAATGTTAGTGAGACATATGCATCAGCGCGCCTGGATTGCTTTGATCATGGAGCCCACGCGTCCCACCACGACGCCAATCCTCAGCTTGGCTTAGTCACGCTACTGACCCTGCCGTGCACACACACACACCACCCCTGCTGCTCTTCTCCAACATACTGATGCGTCTTTGCAGCAAGCGCCTCCTTTCCCTCACGCTCACTCAATCACTCAACATGAGGTGCAGCCAGCGCGTCTTGTGAGCGGGCACCTTGATCTGGGCACTGTGCATGCCGGGCTTTTCTCCAATCAGCTCCTGCGAGCCACGCTGGTTGTTGCGAGCGTGTCGCGTGGGGCGTGTCGCGTGTCGCGTGGGGTGTGGGACGCATGTTCCAAGAGTCCTTGATGGCCATTGTTGCCATTGCGACAGCCTGCAGGCATGAAATTTTGATAAACCCACTTTACAAGCCCATGGCATCTTTCCAGACTTGACCTTGACCGTCGAAAGCCGAGAAAGTCGCAGAACGCGCGTTTGAAGCCCTTAGTCTGCACCTGCTGCTGTCCGAGGACGGTGAAAGTCTCCCCGGATCGGCTGACGTGGACCTTGTGTTGCTCCTGCAACTCGGAAGATTGGAAACATTGACATGGCTGTAGCGTCTTAAAGATAAACAGGTCCCCTTCTCCAATGCCCCATGAGTGTTCCCGAAGCTGGCAACGGCTTTCCCCTGAAAGCGGACCCACGAGGACAGCAACGACTGACACACAATGACATTTGAGACACGGTACTTCCAGCAAATGCCTGACATCGACGCATCATACATACACCCACGCCCGACATCCCTCACGAACGTATGCTGAAGCATGGTGATTGGGAGATCTCAGAGCTCACGTTAGTGAATGTTAGTGAGACATAAGCATCAGCGCGCCTGGATTGCTTTGATCATGGAGCCCATGCGTCCCACCACGACGCCAATCCTCAGCTTGGCTTAGTCGCGCTACTGACCCTGCCGTGCACACACACACACACCACTCCTGCTGCTCTTCTCCAACATACTGATGCGTCTTTGCAGCAAGCGCCTCCTTTCCCTCACGCGCACTCAATCACTCAACATGAGGTGCAGCCAGCGCGTCTTTTGAGCTGGTACCTTGATCTGGGCACTGTGCATGCCGGACTTTTCTGCCTCTGGTTGGCCGCACAGGGAGGCGGCTGCTTCTCCCCCCAATTGTGTTACAAAACCACGTGTGTTCTTTTTCCAGAAGAGATTTAAGGTGTCGGCAAAGCGAAGGGCCTTCTGAAAGGCAACGCGAGCAGACAAGGCCGCAATGTAACGCACCTGAACCAGAAGGGTCGGGTATTTGTGAAGCCCGAGATTCCATCTCTGGTTTTGGTTCCTTCTGATCTCTTGCTTCGGGGCTGTACCGCTGCGCACACTGGCACTTTTTAGCGTGCCAGGTGCTGCGCGGACTAGAGCCCCCTGCCTAGACCTTATCCGTCAGGGACATACCTGCATCAAGCGTCACATCACGCTACACCACGCGCCCAACGCAGCGCTGTCGTTGAGGCTCGGGCTGTCCCCACGGATCATCAGGATGCCCAGCGTTTCGAGCCGGAACGGTTTGCTGAAAACCCACGAAATTCGCCGGTCTTTTGGGCGGTTGCGTCGTTCAACTTGTTCACGCCCCAAATTAATATTAGAATCGTGCGTCTTTTCACTCCTTACATTTTAATATAAAATTTAGGGGCTAAGTGAACAATTGAACCACACAGCCGAAACCAGAATGAAGATATGAATGAACTTAACCTCGAAAACCACGTTCATGTCGTACACTCATTCACTTCCCTCTTTTCTCTCTTCATTTTACTATTATTCATGCGCGAACAATAGTGCGCTTGTAATAATACTAAAAGTGAAGGTGAAAAGACCCTGGAATAAAACCACGAAATTCGCCATCGGTGAGAGGAAAAAGGGAAGGGGGAGGGGGGAAAAAGGTTTTGGGGGGGGGGGGGGGGGCCCAGGGTGCCAGAACGATGTCCCGTTCATCCAAAAACAGGAGATGGCACGATCAAGCCTTGGGCAGCAGACTTTCCAAACCAAGAGCGTGGTCTGCCAAAGTAGGGGCTATGCGGCACACATCAACGTCAGGGCTCTATGAGGGCCATTGGGCCAATGACGCCCGAGCAAGTGTTGCTACGAAGCATGGTGGAGATTCTTACTGCGGCGAATGGCTTCCCAACAGTTCAGGACTCTTGCACAACTAGGCCCGATTTGGCGTATCAACCCCTACTCGGATTCAAAGTAAGGGAGGAGGGCTGCAGGGCATGGTAGACATTCACGTCTGCTGCCTGCTCCCCATGTGCTTCCAGTCTGCCGAGAAGAAAACCCGCCTTAATCATTTTCAAGGAACGCTTTCTGTGCGCCTGTCGGGGAGGTAGGACCCTGACTTGTTCTCCTCGACGAGACCACCGCCAAGGACCTCAGACTTCATATTGTCTGGGGACGACTGCCCGTCTGCATGTGCGCATCTGGCATCTGCGTGTAGACTTTCTGCAAGTCCTGTGCACGCAGCGCATCTGGGGTGGAGTGAAAACAGACGACTACTGAGCTGCAGGCCGTTGGTTGCAGTCTTGCCTCCATGTCCAACGCAAACACGCCAAAGACTCGTCAAAATTGCACTGGTGCATTTCATCTGCGTCAAGCAGTCCGCAAAAAAATCTGGTGTTTTGTCCCCAGGCAGCATCCACACTCTCTCTGTGCGCAGTCAGAACCACTGCTAGCAGTGCAGTGATATGGCTGCAGCATTTTCTCTGGCACTCTTCAAGAGCGTCAGATCAAGGCATCAGACGAAACACAATCGTACCATTCTCATATCCCTTGTCATATCCATCTTGAACCATACGATTGCAAGCATCCCTTGCGGAGACTTTCTGTGTTTCTGTACCTTACACCCCATCGCTGTCAAAACGACAGGCGACCTCCGAATTATGCCATCAATCCGGGACTTGCACTCTGATCATGTGCTAGCTCAGCAACAAGCCCGATCAATGGACTGTGCGCACAAGAGTTGGTAGCACAGATACCGAATTGCTTGTCACGTCCAGAAGCAACGACAAGGAGCAACGACAAGCGCAGCGGAAACAGAAATCGGAGACGTGGGCCAACATGCAAACGTTCCAAGATCTCACACATGTAGGCGCCTGACCCCGACTGTCAGAACTCATGCAGATTTGCGCGACGAAGGTGAAACGGCTTCAAGAGTGGAGACCTCTGCGGTGTGTGGCCTGAGAGCCTGAGAGCCTGAGAGAGGCTGAGGCGAACTCCTGCGCCCCTGGGTGCCTCGATGTCGCCCTCGCTTGCGCTGGCACTTGCAGGTTTGGCGGAGCTCCTTTCGCCACGGCGTGGCTGTGCCGCGCAAAGTGGAGGCAGAGGCCAAGACCACACCTGATTTTGGGGCTCGCTGACTGTCCCAGCGTATTTGCCTTGGACTTTGCAGAAGAGAAGGCGCAAGCGGGCAAGCGGTGAGCTTTTTGGCAACAGCTTCATGTCTCAAGAAGGGTTGACTTCGAGTTGGGCTTTTCGCAGAATGCTCTGAAGCCCGAGAAGCAGGGGCGGCCAACTTGCATCTTGTTCCCGAACAGCTCCTTGGCATCATTCTCAAGAATCAACACCCCAAGTCACTGTTGGCACACACCCCAAGCCGCTTGAGCCGCAAGCTTCGACAGGACTACTGTGCTCTGTTGGGCGGCTGTTGCGTGGAACCTGGCGATGCTCCATGTAGCAAGGGCAGCGCTCTGGAACTGGACGAAGCCATGTGCTGCATTTGGAATTATTGTGACCTGCGCAACTCCCCTTGCTGTCACTTGAAGATCAACCATCGCTGCGCGCCGTCAAGGCTCATGTGCTCTGCATCTGTCAACTACTTTCGTCATCCGAGTTCAAACCGCGCCCAAGGCCTTTGTGATTGGTGGGCCCAGCTCCGGATCATACTCCGGAGCTTGCATTGCCGCAGGCTGAATTAAATTGCGCATCACCTGCCAAAACAACAGGGAAGAAAAATGCAGGCCACCCCGTGCCGGAAGTTTAACTTACCCAAACTGCTCCAACATTAAGCGATCGGCAGATGAAGCGCTGTTGGTTGGGCGGGAACGAGGATGTCTCACTAAACAACATTACTCCTCAAATGTGAACATATTTCAGGGATTTGCACAGCTTTTGCGCACAGCCTCTTCGTTGACCATCCCACGCACCAGGTTGCCGAAGTAGACGTCTCGCTGCGCGGGGCCATCCGCATCTCCAGAAACAAGGGTCGGAGGCAGCGCCTTGCCGCGGAGCAAATTCGCAACTTGATGACTTTGGAGCTATCACTGACATGCTAACAGCAAATTCGCAGGTAATCTGCGTACCAGGCACTCCACCGAATGGTGGCAATGCCACTTTTGACACAGACGGTGTAGTAAGGGGCTGCTAAGGGGCTGAGTCAGCTTTGAGTTGCCATTTACTGCCATCATTTTCCACAGACTTGGAACCCGGACTTGTGACTCAGATCTGAGTGTCAGCCTAGATTTTTTCAAACTTTGGACTGAGGCTTCGGCTTAGGGTATACATCCTCCAAGCAGCCTTTGACACTCTAGCCTGGGTAAGACTTGGGCCAAGCGAGCCAATCAAAACAAAACCTCTCCTAGACGAAGCCCAATCACTCACAGCGAGGGAAACCTGAAGTCTCCGGGATGTTCTTTCTCTGACTTGTAGTCCAGCATGTCCAGGTCAGGCACTTTTGGTCAATCCCAACTTTTGGGATTCTCCAGGGTTCGGGCTTCGGGCAACCCGTGCTCTGGTAGTTCTAGACCCTTGGAAGCCACAATGCTCAGTGATTCATGTGAGTCAGCACCACTGCCTCAGAGCTCAGCGCATCCGCAGCGCCCTCCACACAATTGCACGCCCATCATATCATGGCTATCATGGGTGTCTCGACCGCGCTCAGAACAAGGTGTGGCTGCAAGTCATGGGAGCATAGCGAAATCAAGGGTGTCGATGCAAACGCCTTGCGGCGCCGGCTGCGCTCGCGTCTGAAGTTATCATTGCCGTCACACCTCATAACAACGAGCAAGAAACCCAACATTTTGGCTCCTGTCTACAGCTGCGGGTTGTGCTCGGATCCGCGCTTTTTGCCTCTGCGCGTGATCTTCGGCAGAGTCTTCGGCAACTGGTCTCCTTGGCCCCGGATGTGCGTCCCTCGCGTCAAAAAAAGCCGCGTGAAGCGAAGCCATAATTGCAGAGCCAGGGATCCCATGGCAGCCTCGGTGCTGATGGGAGGTAGATGCTTGAGCCCACGGCAGCCACACGACCACTTCTCACAGCACTTTCAGCCCTGGCCCTGCCCGCAGACAACAGGACCAGCGAATTGTTTGAACCATGTGGCACTCGCAGCGGAGCCTATATAGCAGAGGAAGTGCACATTGAAAAAGGAGCAGCCTCGGCAAGGAGAAAGCCCGCACTCTCTTGATCTGCTGATCTGCTGCAGAACATGCAGATCTCCTTCACAGAGGTTTCACGCACATACTGATGCTCCTCACCATGCCTAGTCCTTTGGCTTGGCCTTGCAAAAACACCAACTGTCAGGCCTCCGCTGCCGCCTGTCAAACTGCCGAGCTTTTCTCCCTGCAGCTAGGCAAATGTCAGCACATCAAGCTGTTGCGCCAGCTTCTCGGCTCATCTCGGCTCACAGCTTACCAAAGCTGAGCTGAGCTGGGGGCCTCATGCAGCCACAGGTCGTTCAAGTAGCTGCCTCGGCGCAGATTGTTCCTCTGATCCACTCACCACATCTTCACACCCTCCCTCCCTCTGGCTTCCACCCTCTGAGGAAGCAGGTGTGCCCGGGCCGCGGCCGTCACCAAAGACATTGAGGCCTTCCGCCACGGGGCTCCAGGGCACGCCAAGTCGGTATCGCGGGGGACTTGTTGCCACCCGCCGACCTAGCAAACAGGCCATAACACAGTTCAGCAGCCAAACAGCACTGGATCAAGCAAAAGTCAACTCAACAGCCACGCCATGGGCATCTTTCCTTCCTGGCTTCTACCATCTGACATGCTCAGATGTGCAGGGCCCCGGCCGCAATAGCCACCGAAGACGTAGCGGCCACCGCCATGGGGCTCCAGGCCACGGCGTGTTCAACACGCCTACTGGGCAGGGCACCGGACGCCGTGACTTGCTGGCACCCGCTGGCCTGCCGGACAGGCCGTGGCACAAATCTGACAGCTCAGCTGCCAAAACAACACCGATATCAACCAAAAGCCGACTCAAAAGCCGCACTGCGCCATGCTAAAGCTGCCCAGCCCCACTCTGCGGTCAAGGAATGTTGCTCGGCACGCTTTGATAGCAGCCCCACAAACCACGCGGGCCTCACGCAGCCACAGGTCGTTCAAGTAGCTGCCTCGGCGCAGATTGTTCCTCTGATCCACTCACCACATCTTCACACCCTCCCTCCCTCTGGCTTCCACCCTCTGAGGAACCAGATGAGGAATATCAAGAGATTGCTGCTTTTGATTCTGCAGATACCGAAGTGTTGAGCTGATTGCATCCTATAACGCGTGGAAAGGAGGGAGACTTGTTCATCCATGAGAAACGCACAGACAAGTTGCAACCGAACATCATTCAACCAATGAAGCAATTTACGCACATTCAGGGACCACTGCAGTCGACAATACAGGAGAAAAGTAGAGAACCAGGAGAGGAGATATGTTGTATTTGAATGTATTTGAGTGACCCCAACTTTGATTTGGGAGAAGCTGTTCTCGTAGACACTCCGGCCGCCATACAAAGACATAGCCACGGGGCTCCAGGCCAGAGTTGTAGTCCCGCGCGCTGGGCAGGGAACCGGATGGGGTGACTTCCTGCCACCAGCATGCAGTATGCAGAATGTTCCTGTCATAGCCCGAGCATCTGCATGTTTGTTTCATGCTTTGAATCTTACTCTAGCTCCCGTTACTGCTACGGTTACGACTTACTACTGCTACTACACAGTTACTACGGTTACAAATTACTACTGTGACAAATTATGGCTGTTGCTATTATTGTTACTGCTACACTTGTTACTACTGCTGCTACTGTTGCTAATGTTGCTACTGTTAGGGGCAGCGCGAAGGCTCCATTCCTATTGACTGCTTGTCATGCTTGTGTACGTTTGCTTTCCATTATGTCTAAGCTATATTGTTGCACCCATAGCAAAGGGCTGGGGTGAGGCTTGTCCCTGAATCTATGGGCTGGTCTCTGTTTTGTATTCTCTTGGGTTTACGGCCCCATGATTTAAGGTCCCCACGCGGGTCTTCCCTCTGCAACCTGCGTGTGATTGCTATTATTGCTTCTATGTCTATTGCGCTTATTGGGACTGTTAGTACTATTGCTACTGCATGCTTATGATTATCATCATTATCATTTTTACTACTAAGGTTAACACTGTCTGTTGTCATTATGACGGCGGTGGTTCGCTTAAGTCGCACTCTTTGTATGATTAGCATTGAATTGATGGTTCTTATTACTATCCTTGTTATCGTCGTTCATGTTTCCATTACTATTGCTGCTAATTTTGGCATGATTATCGTTACTGCTGTTACTCAGGTTACTACTGCGGGCAAACCTTTTCCATCATGCTGGTGCATGGCGACGAGTAGCTACACCCTACACCCTAAAGCCTAAAATCACATGGATTAAGGACCTGAGGTTCTTGCACTTCAAGCCCGATCTGCGTCCATCGGACGCGTATCAATCACTGGCGTACTTTGAACATGCATCAAAGAGTACTTTATGGTGTACAAACAAACATTCAGAGCACGCACAATAGCACTGACCTTCACACTTCTTGCTGTCCCGGGGATGTGTCCGACAACCAAGGCTGTTGGGCACCAGAGCTTCTTTCAGCTCATTCCGGTGCAGAAAGAAAGCCTCCCGGAAGGATGGCTGATCGGCATTCCCTCCATGGCCGCCTCCTTTCTGTATGTCGGAGCTTTGCATCTTTTCGTAGATCTCTCTTACGTCTGAAAGCCACTTCCTCGTTCTCTCTGACTTTTTGACCATAAAAAGCGTCCCTGTATTGCGCTCTGCCATTTTCTTGTACTCGGAAAGGATTGGGCCTTGGATGCTGGGGGAGATGGCAAGTGCACATGACTTACCAGCGTAGCCACCACAAGCACTGAATGGCGCTTCTGTCCATGTCACGTCCACTGATAAGTTGGCTGCATAATGGTATATTCCTGCAAACCACCCGGGACATGGCCAAGAGTCGACATCGAGGAAGAGGACGTGGGTATCAGAAGCAATCCCGGTATTTTGAATGACGTATGCCTTTGCAGCATGTGGCTGCATGCCTGCGGGCAGACGCTGAAACTTCACCACATCTGACACATTGGATGGCATCACGGTGTCGTTCGCCACCCACGCGGTAGCTGTTTGCAACTGTTGCGGGCAAACTTCCTTGAAACGTTGTAAAGTATGTAACATCATGTCAGGCAGCTCCGGGTATGCACTTAGCCAGCACAGAGCAATTCGTGCCGTTGGGTTGGGGCCACAAGCGGCAGTTGAAAGTTGATCATAACCACGGTCATAAACCAAATTTGATACTCGCAATTCACGCCCATCGGTTGCAGTACCGCGGCTCGTGGCGTGTTGAAGCAGGTTTGCTCGGGTTTGCGCCGCACTCTGATCTGCAGGATAACACGTCTCATGCGACGTGCAACTGTACGAAGATGCTGTCACATCGTTTGCCAGCAGCAAAATCCAGCGCAACATCACGGAAACGCCACGCATTGCAACAAATCTGGCTAGCAAAAACCCTGTGCTGCTTGAGCTGACCTGCCATAACACGGAAATATGTTGTATTTGAGTGACCCCAACTTTGATTTGGGAGAAACTGTTCTCGTAGACACTCCGGCATAGCCACGGGGCTCCAGGCCAGAGTTGTAGTCCCGCGCGCTGGGCAGGGAACCGGATGGGGTGACTTCCTGCCACCAGTTGGCCAGACGTGTCTTTGGCGTGAGTGTGACTGCCCCTCGCTCCGTCATGTCTGCCAATTTTGGCGTCACGCACCACTTGTCTTGCACATGTGCCTGGGCCAAGCAAGCCGACGCCAGGAGCACGAGCGCTCCGCGCCTCAGCACAAAGGCAGCCTGACTGTACAGCTACAGTTGTACCTACTTAGACCTACTTAGACCTACTTATACCTACTTATACCTACTTATACCTACTTATACCTACTTAGACCTACTTATACCTATTAGACCTACTTATACCTACTTGGGCAGTTGGGCGTGCCTTTGAGACAGCCGCCATCTAGCGAAAGCTGCTGTGGAGATCCCTAGCCCGTTTTACTCCTACCAAGGCCTTACCATCAGCTTGCTCCCCGCAGCCTTTCCAGGAACTCTTCACGGGTTTCGACAAGAGTCGGAGGTGATCCAAAGCAGCAGTGGATTAGCATCGTGGTGTTCAATCCCAGGTCCTACAGACTGATAAAGATAAATGCCAAATCATGCCCTGCAACAGCCACCAGCACCAACAAAACCTTGTGCTAGCTGCTAACGGTTCTTCCAGTGTCCTAACAGCAACGGCAAGATGACAGGCAGCTATCACACATGGTTGCTTCCACCATCGGGCATCTGAGGCTTGTTGAGGCCGGAGCAGAACCGCGAAGCTCGCAAGGCGCATCATCAAGTTGGATATACACAGGTCTCACCAGAGAAACAACCAACGGAGGAAGCCAACACAGTCACAAACAACACAACAAGCAGTTAGAATTCATCTGCTGTTTCACCCTTTTCGAGATTAGTTTTAAAGTGTGGTAAGTCTCAAAGTTCAAGTATACAAAACCATTCCAACCTAAAAGTCCATATTCACGTGAGAACTACCAAGAAGGCACAACTCCCCTCTACCTCCTTCTTGATTGATGCACAAAAGCAGCGGACCCGTGCGCCCAGTCCTCTGTCACGACACCGGCAACGAGTGATGTGCAGCACGCATGCAATCAAACGTCTAAAAACAACAGCTGCGCAGAGCAAGAATCCAGGGGGGGCACGACATGCTTCTTTGCCGGTTGAAGTGCTGGCAAATGCTGCCCAACACTACCACATTCTGCCCATGCTCCGATGTCTGTCGTGCAGCAAACGCAAACCGTCCCGAGCCATACCACGCTTTGCAAGGCCTTCGGGACTCAAAATACCAAAAAAACACATAGGTTCTTTTGGGTTTAGAGAGCATGACATAAGCGAAGCGGCTGCCTTCTAACATGTTCTTCAAGCTTCAGGGTTTCTTGTTTTCATCCCCCCCTTTCTGGGGAATCGGGCCACGCAGACTTCGGGGCTCAGGGCTTTCTCGTCAGGACACGCCAACCGTCTGGGGGTGGGGGGCCAGAGTGAGGTCCCATATAAAGTCAAGGCCTTCGCAAAAATTTGGTATTTTGTAATTTAGGTGTTGGCTTGATACCTTCGTCGAAGGCTCCTCTTCAAGACCCTGGTAAACCGTCTCAGCTCGGTGGACTCTAATACCGGACACAGCGCTTGAGGGCCTCCGCATGCCTGCCCAAAGGTGCTCCGAGGGACGGCCGCACCAAACGCCGCCAAGCAAGCGTACCAAACATACCCCAAGCATGCCTGTACAGAGGGGGCCTCTGGCCTGATGTCCCACGAGTACCACATGAATCACGATGAACTACGACGTAACTACGAGTACCCCAAAGAGCCTGTTTTGTGCCGCCGCGTCCGCTGGTTCTGCCTTGTGCCCCTTCTTGCCTCTGAGCACTTCGGGTGAGTGTCTAGAAGCTCGGCGGGACTTAAGAGCAGCCCTGCTTTTTTGCGGTCTCAGAGTGAATTCGCGCAGGACAAAATGAGGGACAACATTGGGAAGCAAAGGCCTCACCTTTGGACGCTCAACGCGAGAGCCCAACCTGTGCCAGGGGCACCTTTATCGTTGGGCCGGGCCCTCGGGAAAGCAGCCTCGAGACTAGGTTGCAAGCCGTTCGACGAGTGCAGAGGAGCCGGGAAACTTGAATAGCTTCCGTGTGCGCATGGTGTGCGCGTTCACTGCCGTCTTTTGATGGAGAGCATACACGTCCACTCCACCCAAAAGGGTTCTCTTCAATGTTTCCCGTGGTGTCTTTGGCTGTAGAAGCTCCTCTTCAAGAGCACTCGGCTGCGATGGTCTAGGCAAGAAAAACCAAAATCACCAGCGCCCGCAAAACCCGACCCAGTAAGCAGGAAAGTTTGTTTCAAAGACATATATACCTTTCACATCCCGTGCTAGGCTCAGGCGACATGTGTTAGTTGCTGGGTCGGGAAGGCAGACGCTTCACTGGCCGGCTCGGCCTAAAACTGCGAATTGATACGAATACGAAAACGATGGCGTCCGTCAGGGGCCATCCTATGCCTCATGCCTCAAATCAATCTCGGAAGACCGCTTGCTTCGGGAGGAGGTGCGTGGAGTTGAAGTTCACGAGGTTCGGGAAGACCTGGAGGCGCTGCGAGGGCTCCATGCCCATCCACTCGGCCAGGGGCACCATCATGTTCCTGCAAAGATGGGCTGAGGGTTCAGAGGGTTCAGGGTTCAGGGGGTTTTACGGTTTCAGGGTTGAGGGGCGGGTGCGTCTGCGCGCTGGCAGAAGTTTCTGTGTGTGTTTGCTATAAGGTGTGGCGCTCGACTCCTACTTTCTTGAAGTGCGGCTCGACCCATATATTCCGGCCAATAGGCATTTTCAGATTTCCGACGATTCTCCGCGATTGCCCAAGATTTCCGATGGTGCTATGGCTGCACAAGTGGTAGGGCGCACGTTTTGGCGTGCTGCTTTTTGGCTTACCTTGAAGCCTTTGAGGGTGCTTACAATGTCTATATGGGTGCTCGGCTGAAGGACTCACTGGGAATCTGCTTTCTAGGATGTTCAACAACTTTCTTCACTGTTGGAAGGCCTGAAGGACGTCGCCCGTGTTTTCTTGGAGTTCTTCAGACTCTTAGCATCCTAGTTGAATCTATTAAGATGTTCTACAAGTAAGATTCTCGACTTTGTCCACCGAATGTTGAGATGATCTACAGCTCCCAGGTCGGATGCTCGATGGTTGCCAGGGCTTTCTCGGATTGTTCAGGCTTGTCTGCGCTTTGCTCTCCGTTGGACCTTCACCGGGTGTCCCGAAAATGCGCCCTTATCTTTTCCGATGTTCTGTGATTTCCTGGGACTTCTTGCAGAACACTTTCTTGCAGTTGCCCCTTCAACCCTGCCCATGGGACCCATGGGACCCATGGGACCATGCGAGCTAGAAGCCACACCGCACCTTTCCAAAAAATGGAGAAGATGCCAGTCTTCCCTAAACCCTAAACCATAAACCCCAAACCCTGTACCCTCAATCCTAAATCCTAAACCCTAAAAACCCTAAACACCCAAAAAACCCTAAAAACCCTAAAAACATAACCCTAAACCTTCTCTTCTCCAAGGTGCTCCAGAGGGAAGCTGGGGATGAGCCGCCCCCTCCCCGCGTCCATGGGGGAGTCCTCGGCCTTCCAAGGGGGGAGGCAAAGTGGATGAAAAAAGACGCAGACGCTTCAGCAGATATAGGGTTCAGGGTTTAGGGTTGAGGGTTGAGGGTTGAGGGTTTTTAGGGTTTAGGGTTTAGAGGGTTGAGGGTTGAGGGTTACGGGCGGTAGGAGTTTTCAGAGGGTGCCCACCGAGGATGGGAAAAACACGCAGGGCAACACGGGCTTCGCTGGGAAGAGATGGTGTTTCTTGATAAAGGGGGTGCGCCCTCCCCCCAAGAATTTGGCCCAAGGCGCCAGGTGGGGGAAGGCGTTGTGGACCTTCGAGCCCGTGAGCGCCCCGGACGCGAAGAGCTGGATCCCGGACCAGCCGTGGTCCGTGCCGGCGTTGCTGTTCGGGGTCAGGGTCCGGGCGAAGTCGGAGTGCGTCACGATCACCACGTTGTCGAAGATGTTTTGGGCCTTGAGCTCGGCCACAAACTCCGCCAAGGCTTCATTCAGGCTCTCGAACTTCCCGGCCAGACCCGACTCCACACCCTTGTGGTGGTCCCAGCCCCCGTCCTCCACGAAGAAGAAGTCGCGCTCCGCCTGGCGCTCGACCCGCGCGGCGATCAGCGTCGCCGCCTTCTTGAGCTGCTGCCTGGTGGGGAAAAAGTGGAGGCATGCCGAAGGAATGCCCACACGCGTCTCCCTTTAAACAAAAGCACCGCTTCGCGCGCGGAACCATCATGGCCAATTTCGCTTCGCACAACCGAACCACCATGGCTCTTATAAATGCACTAAGACGCCTCTAAGACACACACACACACACAGAGACAAACGCCATGAGGCCGGGCGAATTTAGAGCGCGCAAGTGAAGGCACAGCAACAAAAGGCGCGTTGCTGCTTTATCAGCACCCTCATGCACCCTCTCCTCAGGGGCTTGTAGCCCGAGATCTCGTAGGGCGTCGAGAGCTCGGCGTTCTCGAGCTGCTTGGCCAAGCCCAGGTTGAAGCTGATCGCCTGCTCCAGGCGCCTCGCGTACTCCTCGCAGTAGACGTTGCCGTGGAGGGTGCCTTTTTTTGCCGTCAAGAGAGTGCCCCCCCCCCCCCCCTATGGGGTTCATAGGATTGCTTTGCGAAGTTTGTAGATGTTGGTGGAGTCTGGTAGAGTTCAGGGTTTGTAGGGTTTTAGAGTTTAGACAGATGCCAGCGAGATGCCGGTGATGTTGTCCACGATGTCTTGCAGCCGCGAATATTCTGGGAAGGCGGAACTACTACCACCTGAATTCTGGCCCAGAACCTCCCCGGGGATGTCGAAACCCTGAGGCCACGTCGCGCTGCCCTTCAAGGAAAAGGACATGGTGTTGTACTTCTCGGTTCCGGCTGCCACGGCATCTGCGATGCGTCCGCCAGCACCCTTCAGCTCCGCCGTCCCATACCTAGTTCATTGTTGGGATAATATTAAAGATTTAGTTCTTTCCTTATTGGGTTTAAATACTATTAAAAATGTAAAATGTTACTCAACTATGACAAAGATACTGGCAGGTGAGCGTCTCGGCCGCCCGCTGCTGGTCGTTGTGGCTGAAGAGCCCTTGGCAGATCTCCCCGCTGCCGCCCTTGGCGTGGAAGCCCGAGCCGATCATGTCCGGCGTCAGCGGCTCCACCAAAGACCCCACGTCCGCCACGAAGGCCAGGCTCCTCTCTGCAAACGTTCTACTTCTGCTGTCTTTACCAAGTCTTCTCCGAAAATAGAGAAGAAAAAAACCCAGGACCCGCGCAGCGGCTCCAAAGCCCCCCTCTATTGAGTTTAAAAAACAAAAGCTGCCCCTCTTTCTCTGCGCGCCGGGGCTCCCCTCGTCGTAGAGCTCCTTGAAGACCGGGAGCTTCGGGTGGATGCCGAAGTCCTGGCAGGCCTGGTCCTGGGAGCTGATCTGGTGCAGCTCCTCCGGGAGGAAGGCGATGCTCTTGCGCACTCCCCGGTACTCGTCGTAGAGGGGGCAGTTCCTGCCAAACTCCCCCCTTATAGAACCTTCACAAACATACAGTATTTGCATAATATCCTCTTGGGCTTTTATATAAACAAAAATAGAAAAATAGTTCCCAAAAAGGATACAGGTTCAGGGGTACCAGCATATTGAAGCTGTCCATGCCGCCCTTGAGCATCACCATGACCACGGCCTTGTAGCTGGATGCGCTGCCCATGCTCGGAGGCGGGGAGGGCGGGCGAACGCCCGAGGGCTGAGGGCTGCCCAGGGTGTTGAACTCGGGCGTCAGGATCATCACCTTCTGCGCGTCCTTCGCCCCAACATGGGAGGAAGAAATGGTGGGAATGGTGGGAGGTGTGGGGAGCTCGGGGAGTTGGGGAGTGGAGTTGGGGAGTGGAGTTGGGAGTGTGGAGACCTGATGACAGTGTGAGGAGTTGGGAGGGCGTGGAGTTGGGGTTCGAAGGAGCTTAAGCCCAAAACCCTAAACCTAGAGGGTGCCACATGGTGCCACCATTGGCCATGTTGAGTGTCCCTTGTCCTTCCAGCCGTCCCGCTGGTAGGCAGCCTGCACGGCGCCTTTGTTGGCCTCTCGGAACGGATTTTTGGTCTTTGTTCCTTGCTTGCATTTCACTCGTCGCATCAATAAAAGTTGTTCATGCGAAGGCGAAAGTATGCGAAATTGCGAGTAGGATCCAACTTCATATGGTGTGGCAACAGCGCTTGTTCTTGTTGAAGAGAGATATGAAACAAACGATGCTAACAGAAACTTACTGAACTTGTACTCGAAGGTTATTGGCCGAGGACGCATTGCAAAAGTAAAACTGAAGCCCGACAAACCAATCGTAATGGAATTACCTGACGTAAATCCTCCAATTGGAAGATTCCCTCTTCGTCGTAATGAAATGGGTACTGTCACACTGAAGGTTTGGGGTTTAGGGTGGTTTCTGAGAGGTCCTTGGCAGATATGCCCTGGTTCGGGAACATGTCGGGACTCTGTTGAGAAAACACGCCAAAGGGAGAGCGCTCGGGAACCCCAGAAAGCAAACATCCCTCTCGAATCCTCAATCTCCTGCTTCGGCCTCCAGGCGGCCCCCAGTCAGCAGCAGGTCCATTTCTGCGAGGGCCTCGCTCATGTCCGGCTTCTCGGCGAAGTTGAGGGTTCCTGCCGAGCAATCGCCCACCTCCACGCCGAAGCCGCTGTCGCAGTAGCTGAGGCCCTGGTTGATCAGCGAGTGCATGCCGTTGGCAAAGGCCAAGGCCGTTGGGGCTGTGTAGATCTGGAACTCCGGCGCCACCAGGCCTTCCGGAAAGCTGTCTGGGCGGAACTCCGGCTCGTAGAAGTTGAAGACCGTGGGTGAGGCGTAGGGGTACTGGCCGATGGAGTCCACCAGGTTCCGGAGCACCACCGGCCGAGCCCCTTCATCTTGATACTCCATGGACCGCATCAAGTGGACCACCTTCAAGTAAGGCTCTCGCAGCAGGCCATTGCTGGTGCCCATCTGAGAGCGCGCCTCGCCGTGGAGAAGCACGGCCGCCACGGTGGCTGCCAGGTCCCCATACTTGCCCGAGAAGGTGTGGCCCATGTACTTGCCCGTCTGGAAAGCGTTGGAGACCGCGAGCACGTACTCGGGGCTGGGGTTGGAGGTGACGAAGCGCTGGATGATGCGGAAGGAGATGAAGGCGGGTGTGTTCGGGTAGTGCAGCAGGTGGTCCAGGAGCGCGTCCACCTCGAAGGCCGCATCGCGCTTCCGTGGCTCGCTTCTGTCCATGAACACGGGGGGGTTCTGCAAAAGAAGCCCGCCAACAGAGACGACGTGCTGGCCATTCTGGACAGAGAGGCTTGCGGGGCAAGCGCACACGGAACCTGCAGTGCAGCCTGCGGGGCATGTGGTAAGGTCTGGGAGCGTGGGAATCCAGCGTGCCACAAAAGGGTTCTGCCTCGACTTGGTCGTCAGGTTTGAGGCGATGGTGCCGTCGGGATACAGGAGCACCTCCTCGCCCTCCGCAAAGAAGAGCTTCACGCAGGCCTCATAGAGGTGCTCGTAGAACCCGTCTCCCACCTTCACAAAGTGCGCCGTCTGCGCCTGGCACTCGGTTCCTGTGCAGGGCAGTGTCTCCATGAGCTCGACGATGAGCTTGTGATTGCAGACTTGGCCACCGCAAAGTGCCTTGTAGAGCGCGGAGTCCGCGGCCAAGGTGAGGGCCTCGCCCTCGAAGGCGTGGCCCACGAAGTGGTACTTCGCACCCTGCTGCAGGAAGCCCTGCGCAGGCTGCTCGGAGCACAGCGGGTAGCCATCCCCAAGATAACCTCCCAGAAGGTCCGGCTTGGGGTACACGTCACGCCACTCTGCGCGCAGGAGCATGGGGTCGATCACGTTGACCTTGCCTTCCACATGCTCCACGTTGCCCCGGGCCCCCTGCTCGTCAAAGCCGGTGAAGACCCGGGCAAAGTTCATGATGTCCTCGTTGCTGTAGGTCGGGATGGAGTTGCCTTCGCTGTCCAACATCCTGGAGCCATCGGGGTTCAAGCGCCACAGCCCGATGGTGAAGAGCTGCATGATCTCGCGCGCGTAGTTCTCGTCGGGGTAGGCTCCGTCGCTGTCGAAGGCCCGATTCCGCTTGTAGGTCAGGTAGTCCCCCATGACCGGGCTGAACGTGACCTCTCGGAGGATGTCCCCAAGGTTCCCGAAGGCGTGGCGCACGAAGATGTCGTAGTAGTTCACGTACATCTCCGTGTGCTGCGCCGTGGCGTCGTCCGGCGCCACCACGAAGATCTGGCTCAGCGCCCAGGCCACGCGCTGCCGGAGCTGGTCGGGGGCCTGGAAAACTTTGAGGGAGCCCTCTAGCAAACCGTTCTGAAGCATGACTTCAGATGGGACTCGACACGACTGTGTCGTGCTTTTTTTGAGGGTTGGCTACATGTGGCTTTACGAATTGCGTTGCTTCTGCCTTTTTTGGGGCTTGTGACCCTTCTTCTCCCCCTGGGCCTTGAGGCTGATCATCGTCCAGATCGAGGCGCGGCCCAGCTCCCCCATGGCCTCCGGGGTGTCGTAGGCCACGTCGAAGGCCTCTCCGTAGCAGGAGTTCGAAGAGCTTGGGATGGGGCCGCTTTGCTGTGTTTCGCTGGAGTTAGGTGTGAAGCAGAAGGGAAGAGGGGAGAAAAAAAAGGAAGGGAAAAAGGGGAGGGGGGGAAGGGGAATGAAGGGGCGGCCCCTTCTCCCGGCCGTGTCCAAGAGCTCCCCCTCGGTGTGGAAGGCGTAGCGGTGGCCGGAGCTCAGGTCGTTCGCCACCTCCCCGGGAGAGCCGCAGACCTCCGCGAAGCCGTTGAAGGACTCCAGGGCGCCGAAGGCCGTGGCAAGGGGAAAGGTCTGGAGGCTCTGGGGCAGCGTCAGGAAGCTCACGGTGTCCCCAAGGCGCCCCACGAAGCCGGGGTTGATGGCTGTCCTGGCAAAGTCGGACTCCCAGCGGGTCGTGGGATGGCTGGCGGGATAGTTGAGGATGTAGCCCCTCTCCGTCCACTGCCGGATCTTGTCGGGACCGCCCGGATGCTTGGAGACCCAGTCGCTGAAGTCATAGACGTTGGACTCCTGCGCGTGCACGTGCTGGAAGAACTCGCCGTTGACCTCCGTGGGGGGGGAGCAGGATGGTATAGGGTTTGGCCACGGAGAGGGAAGGGATTGTTCAAGCGGCAGAAGGCTTCCTCGCCGGAAGGCCCTGAGCCAGTAGACAAACCTCAACGGTAGATCCTGCTTCTAACCTTATGTTAGGATACCTAAAACCTTAATTGTCGAGCACTTATAACCTGACTTAGGATACTGATAACTAACCCTGCAAGCACTGATAATAGATCCTACTTGAAACCTTGGTTAGGATACTTGTAACCTTAACTACAGGTACAAGTACTGACAACTACCTTATATGAACCTTCAAACCGTAGACCCACCGCCTCGAGGACCACATCTGCCGGCACGTTGGCGCAGCCCACGTTGACGTCCCGGAGCGAACCTCTCCAAAAAGGGTTTAGGGTTTAGGGTTTAGGGTTAGGCATGTCAAAAGAGGGCTTAAAGGCCAGCGTGTCCTACCGCGCCCCGCCCTCAATGTCCCTCACTCCGCCTTCACGCAAAAAAGCCGGGGTGGGGGGGGCAGGGGGATGCGGGGAACGAGCTGTTTGGTTTTGTATTAGGCCTGTGGCCTAGCTTTGGGAACAAGATTTTTGAAGCATGCCTGGCCTTCCTCCTCGGCCAGAGCCGTGCGCAGCGGAGCCGCAGCGCTCGGATCGCTCAGCACAGTGGCCGTGCAGGCGGAGGCGCTGCAGTCGAGGCGCTTGAAGCGGGACATCTCTCCGCACGGCGGGCCTGTGGTAAGGAGCTGCGTGATGGCATAGACGTAGCGGCCGGCGCTCAAGAAGAACTTCTCCAAGGTGCTCACATTGAGGTGCAGCTGGACTCCCCGCATCTCCATGGGCGCGCAGCCCGGAAGGAGCTGGCAGCTGTCCTGGTTCACAAAGCTCCGTGGCACGGAAGGGCACTGGCCACTGAGCCACGTGTCGGACGTGGCCGGCGTCTCCAAGGTGTTCTCCACCAGGGCAACGCGCGCCTCGTGCACGTAGAAAACACCAGCACTCTCCAGATCTGACTGGATGACGTCCGGCAACTGGCAAGTGGCCGCGTCTGCCACGTCCTTCAGGACCAAGGTGCCTGGGCTCAAGACCTCGAAGGTCACACCTGTGTAGAGAGCCACAGAAGCAGCGGCCCACGGGAGGGGCGGTTGCCTTGACTGTGCGTTCGTGCAATCAGACTCCTGGCTCACCTGAATGTTGGCAGTGCTGACGGCGCAGATGTAGCCCTGGTAGGTCATCGAAGCCCACGTTGACGAGCTGCTGAGCTCTGTGCGCAGACGGCCCGCGACCAACAGCCGCCCGCCCTGCACCGAGATGTTCTTTCCCACGTCAGCGGGGGACAGGGCTGTGCTGCGCCACCTGGAGCCAACAGAGCACTTCGCACGAGAGCTTTCTTGGCTTGAGGTTTGCGGTGCTGCGCGCTGGCGGTAGTAGGTGCGGTGAAGGCTTGCTGGCAATGCCATCTGGTCAAGAATCCATTGGTCGTAGGCGGTGCCATCGATCTCAGACATGCTGCTGCGGGTAGGTCCGAACGTGGCCTGCATCAGGAAGTGGGCATCTGCGCGCTCATCTGCAGGGGCCGGGGCATAGGGCGTCGTCGTGGTCGTGGTCTTGCACTGGGAGTAGTAGGGACCACCATACACACACCACCATCCGGGCTCGCAGCACGTCGCTCCATTGTAGTTCATCCCGCCGCACTTACCGTAGCGCTTGATGCACTCCACGGTGGTGGTCGTCACGGTGGTACCAGGTGTAGTGGACGCTGCATTCGTGGTGGTTGCAGCGGTTGTTGTTGCAGGAGCTGTGGTGGCCGTGGCCGTCACGGTGGTGGTGGTGGTCGTGGTGGTGGTGGTGGTCACAGGACTGGTTGTGCCGGCGGTGCTTGTGGTCACCGGCCCGGTTGTGGAGCTGGGCTGCGTTGTTGGCTGGGTGGTGCTGGGCGCCTCGGTGGTCGTCACGTTCGGCAAGCACTGTGAGTAGAACTCATTGGAGGCCTTGCAAACGAAGCCCGGCTCACAGCAGGTGCTGCCCTCATGATTGTTCCCACCGCACTGCGCGTAGCCCTTCAGGGTTCGTTGTCAGAAGAATTCACGGCACAAGAGCCCCTCTGAGCACGAAAACGCATGAAAACTTGGGGAGGGGGGTGGAAGGGGGGGGTCGGGAGCCTCAAAACCTTTGTTTGCAATCTCTCTTCTGCCATCCCCCCCCCCCAAAAGGGCCTTCTGGCAAGCTGCCGAGGAGGTGCTGGGAGCACTCGTAGAGCCAGGGGTGGTGCTGGTGCTGGAAGCCGAGCTCTGGGTGGTCGTGCTTTGCGTGGTCCCCGTGGTCCCAGAGGTGGAGGTGGTCCCAACCGTCGTGCTGGGGGCCACCGTGCTGCCCTCAACAGGCCTGCAGTCCCAGTAGTAGTCGTTGTCGTACTTGCAGAAGAGACCTTCCTCACAGCACCTGGAGCCCTGCCAACTCAAACCCCCACACTGGTTGAACTTGCCTCGTAGTTCAGTTCCTGGAGCCGAGCAGTCCACCGGCAGGGTTGTGGTGGGCGCCGTGCTCTGCTTGCATTGAGAATAGAAATCGTTGACGAACACGCACTCCCAGCCGTAGACGCAACAGGTCTCTCCGTTGTAGTTCTTGCCGCCACACTGGTCATATGCCTTGCCTTGGCTAAGCGGCTATAGCTTTTTAGTTCTGACACCCTCTATGTCTGCTGACCATTGTTGACCTCTACTTCTTCTAAGATCTTCTAAGGTTTTGACAGGTTACGGCAGTTCCTGGCCTCGGTCGTGGTCGCTGTCGTCGCAGTTGTCCCTGCGGTTGCTTGTGTGGTCGTGGTGGTAGTCGTGGCGGCCGTAGTGGTCGTAGTGGTCGTAGTGGTCGTAGTGGTCGTAGTGACCGTTGTGACCGTAGTGACCGTAGTGACGGTGGTGGCCGTGGTGACTGTGGTGGCCGTAGTGGCAGTAGTGGAAGGAGGCGCGGGAAGGCTCTTCGAGTACCTCAAGCAAGTGAAGCCCTCCAGGACCCTGACGGCCTGGATACCTCCCTCCAGAATCCAGACCTCGCAGCGGGAGCCGCTGTACTCGATGCCTTTGCAGCTTGGGTCCTCCCGGCAGATCTGCTTGCAGCTCTCAAGGTTGTGAGACCCTTCGGCCACGTAGTAGTGAGCAGGGTTGTTGTCCGACTCATGTTGGCCTCGGCAGGCCGCATCCAGCCCAGAGGGCTCAGCCACCACGAACTCCAGCTGAAGGCAAAGAGAGCCCGGAGCAACACTTGTGGCCTCGATAGCTCGAGTCCAGACTTTGCAGTCTCCACCGTTTGACACATAGCCAACGCCCTGGCAGCGCGGCTCCATATAGCAGAGCCCCTTGCAAGCATCCAGAGTCACTCCCTGCTCGTGCATGTAGTAGCTTGGCGAGTCATCAGCAGCATCCGCGCCACGGCAGGCGTGGCCCAGACCCAGGCTATCGAAGCGCGAGGGCCCATAGCTGAGGCAGGTGTAGTTCTCCAGGGAGATGCTGGCCTCAATGCCTTCCGCCCTTGACCAAAGCTCGCAGCGGCCGAGGCTGTACTCGATGCCACGGCAGGTCACGTTCTGCTCGCTCTGCTCGCAGGCGTGCTTGCATGCCTCCAAATCAGTCAGCCCGTGGATCACCGTGTAGTGCGAAGCCGCGTTGTCGCCGGCCGAGGCTCCCCGGCAGGCGCGCCCCACGCCGCCATCCACGGGGAACCAGTCGAAGGGAAGGGCCTCCGCGGTCTCCGCGGTCTGTGCAAGCACGTGGTGCCGAGCCGGGACCTTCTGCAGCAGCCCCAATCCGCCAGTGCACGTCCCGTTTTGGCAGGGCGTGGCCGTCGCAGTCAGGGCAAAGGCACAAATCAAGGGCAGGCGCATACCGTCCAAGGTTCTAACGGAGTGCATCCCGAATTGTCAGCTGAAGCCGGGCTGAGCCCAACGGCGAGTCACGCAAGGACTTGTGACTTCCAACCTAGTCTTGGGGCATGGCAAACGATGACACCTGCCAGCGCCAAACATATCAAGAGGCTGGACACATGTCTACCCAAAGCAAACAACAAAAAGCTCATATGGAGCTAGAGATCCCTTGCTGAGTTTGCTTTTCAGCAGAGGCTGATTGGTGGCTTGGATCCATCTGTGAAAAATAGGGGAATCCCTCTCTTGTGCACAAGAATTTCAACACGCTCTCATTTTTCCTGGCCAACGCACAAGGGGGCGCAGCTTGAACCGCAGCAAGGCCGCTCGGCGGCGCCTGAGCAGCGCCGTGTTGCCTGCGTTTTTGCAGCGGACCGCAAGTCCTGTACCTCGTATACTGCCTACAACCTTCAATGCTGACACTCGCGCGCTCTCCTGCACGCAAAGGCAGCTTTATTTGGGCCCTGCCTCATTTGTGGAGCGATCAGCCCGTCTAGCAAGCTGAAGGGCATCGGACACAGAGACATGTCCTGCAAACAGTGGTTGAGATCCCAAGGAAAAGGGCACAGAACAGGATGCCACTGCACCAGCAGCAACCTTGCGTTCGTCCTTGTTCACAAGGGTGACGCAGAGGATGGTAGTCCCCGGATCCTGTTCGATTCGAGAATCTGCCCTGTGCGATTCGAAAATGTGCCACAATAGCTTCCAAAAGCATCCTTCTGCGGTCTAGGAGTCTAGCGATTTTCCGTGATCGAACAATGCAGGTGTGGACAACGTCAGACAAGCGGGAACAACAGCGCCCTGAGTGCGATCAGCGTCTGTGCACAGGTTACCGCTTCAGTTTTGTCACTCGCCGCAAGACATGTCCACACTGAGGACTCCACAGCCACAGATTTCTACAAGGAGCTTCTCGCCAAACGCAACACTCAGTGCTTGGGCCACGGCCTCCCAGCTGCACCCTCGTCACCCCAGGCGACCTTTTTTGTCGCGCTTCGTTGCTTCTGCAGACATATGAACAGAAAATCGAAATCTCGATATGCGCCGACCCCCGCACCCAAACCCACCCAAACCCCTGCTGCCTTCCCCGCTCTCGCCGCAACTAAACCATTTTCTTGCCCCCGCATCCCGTACCCTTTAGCCATCTTTAGCCCCTACCCGACTCTCCTCCCCTACCTTCTTGAAATATCAGGCCTCCAATGCATGCCCAAGCCCCCGTTGCCCTCACCGCCCTCATACCACTTTGTCACGGATATTTTTGTGTCCATCGTGTAACAAAACAATCGCCACTTTGTTACAGAGATTTGGGTGTGCATCGAGCCTTTGTAAACAAAAAACGCCACTTTGTTACGCACACTTGTGTGTCTATCGAGCCTGTAAAACAACGCCATTTTGTTGCAAAGATTGTGGTGTTCATCGAGCCTATGCAAACAAAAGTGCGCCACCTACACGGACACGTTTGTCTCTATCGAGCCTGTAAAAGAAAACGCTTTGTTACGGACATTTGTGTCCATGGAGTCTATGTAGCAAAAACAAGCCATTTTGTTACAAAGACTTTGGTGTGCATCGAGCCTGTGTAAAAAAACACGCCACTTTGTTACGGACATGTTTGTCTCCATCGAGCCTGTATAAAAAAAAACACGCCACTTTGTCACGGACATTCTTGTGTCCATCGAGCCTGAAAAAAACTTTGTTGCGGACATGTTTTGGTGTCCATGGGCCTATGTGCCACTTTGTTACAAAGGTTTTGGTGTCCATCGAGTTCATGTAAAAAAAACACGCCGCTTTGTTACAGACATTTTTGTGTCCATCGAGCCTGTAAAAAACAAAAACCGCCACTTTGTCTTCATTACGCAAATGCTTGTGTGCATAGAAACCGCACCCAAAGGGATCGTTCACGATACGATGCCCTTTCCTGGGGTTGCCTCGAAGAACAAAAGCATCAGGCACAAGTGCCAGTACTGCAAACCGCAGCCCCGGGTAAACACAACCGCAACGGCTCTGCACACGGTGAGACCCGAATCCCCATCAAGGACAGTAGCGACGAGCGGTGTAGACTGCGCAATGATGTGATGAGACCACAACGTCACAACACCATGAAGGAACGCTTCGTTGCATCCGCTGCGCACGAGCACCGACTTTCATCGAGCATGCCAGGCTCCGACCATCTTGCATCAGCGACCGTGGCCGCGACAGTGAGCACTAATCAGCTTGCATGGATTGCAGAATGACGCCACGCGAAAAATTTCGTGACAACACGAATTTGGCCAAATCGACAACTGGGCTCCGTGGTGAATTCATATGGTCCGTGCCATGCCACATCACGCACTGACTACGCAATGTTGGGGACCCGGGAAGAGCATGAGCAAGCAAGCAAAAAAGGCCGAGAGAGATTCAAATCTCCTTCGTTTGAATCACTTATAGAAGCTTCATAATTAGTTCATGCACTGGTACGATCAAACTCAGGACATGCATTCTGCGCATTCTCTTGCTGAGGTTCAGGCTCATTCAGCCAGCCAGCCTGCTGTCCGGAAACGTCTGCCCCGTCTACTTGCTGAACTGAAAGCTTGATTGAGCCCGGCTCCGGGTGTCGCACTCGCCGTGCGAAGAACGAAGAACGAAGCCGCAATCAGCTCCGAAGCGGGTATCCTCCTGCCACAACTCAAGGAATCACCGTCAAAAGGAGCAAAAGCTGCAAAAGCCCTCCCGTGCTCATGGAACACTGGCTTTTTGGAGGATGTGGACCTTCATCACGCGAGCATCGAGCTCCACGGTATTGGGACACTTGCCCCCAAGACCTCCAGAGAACAAAAACAGCTTTTGCACTCCCAAAAAGCCTTTGAACTTGGGACTGAAGAGGCAGCATGCAACAAAGGCCCTGGCATCAGTCAACCCTGCCACATGAAGGCAAAGCTGCAACACAGCAACATCAGCCGTTTCCCCAAGCCAGTGGCACAGCAGGCCCTCAAGACAGGAGGCCAGCCTTCAGTTGGAGCTCCCACAGGGCCGCAGGAGCGACAAGGCCCTGCTGGAGAACGCGGTTAGCACAATGACTTGGCAGTTCTAAGAAGGAACTTGATCAGCACAAATCAAACTCGTGACTTTTCAAGTTGGTGACACCAAATGACAAAACGCTTGGACGCCCAGCCTGCTTGTGCTTGACGCTGCGGTGGTGAAGGCACCTGACCGGAGTTGATGAGCACTTTAGCAGCCCATGGCAAGCTTGGATAGTTGTTCTCTTTCCTGGCAAAGCGCGTGGGAGATATCTATGTCACAATCTCAGAAGCGGGACCACGCGAACTCGTTCGGGGCGTCCTGGCTCTGATCTTACTTGAGGGCAATAGGCAATGCACAGTACGACCTTGATCTTCCTGGCCTGAAGAGCTTGCAGGATTCTAGTCGCATCGATGTTGGGTTCCGGGCCAGACGAACGATAGCAAATCAGTTTCGGCGGTCCTGCAATACGCTGCTAGCTGCCCAGGACAAATTTCACATTCTGACTTGCAGCAAAAGCTGGGAGCACACAAAAACAGCCCGGGTGCTTTTATCGACATGGGTACACCACCCCAATCAACTGATCTCCAGCAGCGGCTGATGCGTCAGGACCACGGGGGCACTTAGGGCCGCTGGAGCTCACCGTAGGCCCGCCCTAGGACCCTGCGTTGGGTTGACCTTAAACCTCAGGCGGCCCGCCATTGTTTCTGACCAGCCCCTCACCCAGGCGTCGCGCGCTCGCGGTTAGATTCTAAGCAGTTCCCAAAAGACCTTAATGAATCGTTTTAATAACAAGTGAGCGTGAACCGAGTGAATGAATGAGTGAGGAAAGATGGGATTCTCAACAAGCAAAAAAGCCATAGTTATTGGGCTCCTTCCCTTTCACAGGTTCACGCTAGCTCAATAGAATCGTGCTTTGAAGGTAGTTCCGGATATGAACAGTAAATCTTAGGGGCCAGAATATTGAACACACACACACACACACACACACACACACACACACACACACACACACACACACACACACACACACACACACACACACACACACACACACACACACACCCACACACACACACACCAACACCAACACACACACACACACCAACACCAACACACACACACACACACACACACACACACACACAACACACACACACACACACACACACACACACACAACCACACACAACACACACACACACACAACACACACACACACACACACACACACACACACACACACACACACACACACACACACACACACAACAACACACACACAACAACACACACACACACACACACACACACACACACACACACACACACACACACACACACACACACACACACACACACACACACACACACACACACACGCCGGGCCCAGCCTGGCACGGGATCGGGGCGACGTTGAACTTGACAACATAGACTCTGCGACCTTTGCAGAATTCGAGATCTTTCGCCCGCGTTTGTTGGATCAATTCCGCATGCAGTCCACTCTCAAGGCATTCACACGCACCCAAGATGATTCCAACATTGTGAAATTCGGGCCTTGGCCTGAATTTAAGCCTGACTGTAAAGAACCAAACGTACAACTGCCCAGCCCAGTTCTTAAACTCGACACAAGGTAGGTAGAGTGGGAAAACAAAATTTCTGACGACTCAGGGCCTGAGCTCTTTGCAACTTTCGAGCCTGAACTCCTTTCGGGAAATACAATTCATCCCGCACAGTCCGCAATGAGAAGGAATACCACTGCAAAAGAAAGTTTTGCGCGTCTGGAACGTACGCTTCCAGCGTGCAGCAAGAAATTCTGGTGAGCTTGAAGGAAATAGCAAAACTCGCAGTTTCGAGAAACCCAAAACAAGGAGCGAACACCCACCAGGCCCACCCCACCCCCGATAGCTACATAATTACAGCACAGCCACACTGATCGCGCCAGTAGATTGGAGATTCAAAGAATGATTCAGACTGAATCATGCCACGCCGCACGTTTGACAGGGGTGAAATTGACTAATGCCATTTCACACACGTCACATCACATCACACATGTAGATCGCAAGAGCACACCCTCCTCATGCCCAACTGGAACGATGGCACCCATCTATGGAGGTCGTCCGCTTCGCACTCTCGGGCGCACAATGCCGAACAACATGGCATCTCAGCGCAGCGTGCTTTGTCTGCGCTCGGAGCCACAACCTGTCAACAATACAAACAAGCGTCCGTCCTTGAATCAGTATCTTCAGAACCTTGTGAGCGGAGAGAGCTCCATGAGGGCTCTTTTAGCCAGCTCCATCTCTAAGTTTTTATCTGCATTTTCTGGCCACCTGACAGGCATGTCAACCTCCATGCATCGAACACGATCCCGACACCCGTGGCCCGCGTCAGCGAGGCTGGTCTTGGACTCGAAGCACTCGCAACGCAACGGCAAAAACGGCATGTCTGCAAAGCTTGCCGGTCAATCCAGGCGCAAAGCGCGGGCCGCCCCCCCACAGCAAAGTCTTCGCCGTAACAACTCCGTAACAACTGGGCCTTCCGAGTCCTGCTGCCGGGCCAAGACGTCCAATGGGCTTTCGATTAGCATATGAGATGCTTGTTCTTTGATGCGATCGTAAACTGCTTGCGGGTCAGAGAGCACTTCCCCCGACTTCCACGCTGCACGGTACGCATTGGTGTAAGTCTTCATGCGTGAACTGCGGCAGCGCCCGCACAGAGCAAAGCTTTTCTGCGCACTCATGCCGCAGCAGTTGTTGGCAAGCGCAGACGTCCTCGAACTTCTCGCAGAACAAGACTACGTCTCGCGCGTCCAACTTGTCGTCGGTCAACGTCGGCCACGTGAGGTCAGTTTTGACCGCAGTTATGGAGCTTTGTCCGCCCCTTTGGGCAAGTGCCTCTTTCAGCGCCTCCGTTTGGGCAGCGAGGGTGCTGGGACCCGGTCTGTGAGCCTCCGCCGTCTGAACCTCGCTTGAGCGCTTCGATTTCCATCTCTCGCGCCGCAAGCTTTACGCAAGGGGGAATCGCGTCGCGAACCGCAGATGGGACGCCTGCAACCCCGACACCTAAACCTTGGGCAGCGCAAACCACTGAGGCACAGACCCACTACCGGCTTACCTGCTGCTGCAGGAGGATCTGGTCCCGGCGATTGCAAGCCAACAAGCCCCGCTGGGACATCAGACGGAGAACTCCAGACCTTCTCCTTGCTAGAGCTCTCCTTTCCTCCGAGCGCGAGGATTGGCTCCCCGATGCACTTGATCTCGGGACCGCCGGAACCACCCAAAGCGCAGCCCCGTGCAGCCTCCCATCGGCCACAATGTTAAGCTCAGCCTGCCAGGCAGGAAGGGCTGTTGGAACAAGGAAAAAACCAGTCCGTAAGTGGCTCTTATGGCAGGCCCTGCACTTCGGATGCACAGTACATCGCTGATTTGTTCTTTGCTGTGGCCGATATCCCAAGAGGTAACGCACAGTTCCCTGCGATGCTATGTTACAGCGATCCTGGATGGGGGCCCTTTTGTTGGCATTTGAGGCTTACCAAAAGGTCCCCTGGGCGTGCAGCTGGTCTGTCCATTGTGTTGGCCATCAGCCACCAGTTGGGGCTGTGCCTTCGCTTGGACCTCAGTTCTACCAGATGGGGACACCCCTCAGACAGCACCACAAGAACCCCTTCAAGTTCCGAATGTGCAGTTGCTTTGCATCTGGAGTAGCTCAACAGATGGAGTTCACAAGAGCAATGCTGCAAGCACAGGATGAACAGATCCGACAGCAGGCAGCTCAACTTCAACAGATGAGTGCCATGCTAACTGGAGGAGACCCCTCAGCAGCATCTGCGAATGCATCGACCCCTGTGGATATGGAAGTAGACTCTGGTGTACGAAACAAGAGAGAGGGTAACATTCCACAGTTGCCTCAGCTGAACTACGTATGCGTCCATGACGAGTACGTGCTGAAATCCGAGTTTGGACAGCTTACAGAGACGAACTTGCAAGCTGGCTTTGTTTGCTTGACGACCGCTACGCTACGGAGTTGCAGGAGGCGATTAGTAGCAATGTGGAAGTTTTGCAAGTGAAGCTTGAAGCCGGAAGGCAGCTCGGTCAACCAAACTTTGGTTTTTGCTTCGTCAGTCCATGAGCAAGTTCCAGCGTGGGCAGGATTTGGTGCATCTCATCGAGGTGAAGCAGATGGGAGCAAGTGCCGGGTACGAACTCTGGCGTTCGCTGAACAATGAGTTGTCCGTTCGCTCCAGAGTAGAAGGACAAGCCCTTCGCGAGCAGGCATTAGGCCTGGTGCCGCCAAAGCACCTCAAGCGACCACTTGATGTCGCTAGGTGGTACACCACCGAACTTCTCAAGTTCGAGGCGCAGGTGAAGCATCGCTTCCCGGAGTTGCTCATCGGAGAACAAGAGGGAATCTTGTGCCTGATGAAGCACTTGGATTCTGAGACCAAGAGATATCTGCTTCTCCATCACTCAACGAAGAGCATGGGTGAGCTGATGACTGGTTTGCAGTTTTACGACGAGCAGCTTCGTGTGATGGACTTCCAGAGAGAAGGAGCATCCGGGTATGCGAGTGCCTTCAAGGGTGGCAGGGGCGGAAAGGGCGACAGAGACAAGAGCAACAAAGGCCCCAAGGGCAACAAGGGCAACAAAGGCGGAAAGGAGAAAAGGGACAGAAGGGTGGCAAAGCGAGAGGAAAGGACAGGAAAGGTGACCAAGGCGGAAAAGGAGACAGAGCTCGGAGCAAGAGCAGAGAGGCGAAGAAGACAAATGTCTGCCGGAACTGCGGGAAGACTGAAGGACAAAGCCGCAGCGGCGACGAGCCAGGCCGTTACGACGCAGCCAGAGGCACCATCGTCTTCATCGTCTACATCGGCGAAAGCAGCAGCGCAGCCCACAACCAAAGGTAGTGGAAAAGCACAGTCATCAATCAAGACGTTTCTGGAAGGATATCACTTTGGTATGATGCTCACGAACCAGGTGGTTAGTTTTCCTTCAGATGATCGCATTTACTGGCTGATTGACTCTGGTAGTTCGTTCCACATCATCACGAGAGAGACGCTTGAGAGCGACCACGTGAAGATCCTGAGTTGGTTGGAAGGACGCCCGAAGTCCTATGCGGAGACTGCGACTGGAGATTCCGTTGAGATTGGCGGATCAACACATGTTACATGTTTTGGTGGAAGTCTGCTTTGAAACCACCACCCCAGCATCATCGAAGGTGACGCTGTGTACATGTGTAAAGCTAGGTTTGAAGCCGTCATTTCCGATCAGATCAAGCATAATTTGCTGAACATCAATTTACTTTGTCAGAACGGTGGTTGGGAACCGACGCTATGCGTACAGCAAGGCGGAATCACTGTCCGCAAGCATGGCGTAACTTTGAAGCCCACCTTGTTTGCCTCAGTAAGTTGGCTTGCGTCAGTACGGAGTGACCATCCTTTAGCTCTGAAGCCTCAAGATTTGATCGCCAAAACGGAACAACATCGCCAAAATCGATCTCGAAAGTCATCCGCTGATCGTGATTTTCATCGTTCGACCTCGAATCACGGGTATCGAAATTCTGCGAGAGTGTGTGTTGAGCCCAGAAACCCTGAATTGCTGGACATTTCATGTCTTGATGAGATGAGTGACTGCAAGGGACGTGTGAGTCATGAGCATGCTGACCTGGACCAAGGAGAGACTAAGGAGAGACTAAGGGCCGTTGATGAGCTTTTGAGCGCCGCGCCTAGTTCCTTTGAGTCTTTCAGTCATGCGGACATGCCAGTTTTCCATGAGTTGGACAGTCGTGCGTGCTTGTTTTCTTGCGCAGACAACAACATCATCTCACACGGGGAGCAAAACAACAACACCACACCAGCAGTCGAGAGGCTTGTGCATGAGTTGGACAGTCGTGCGTGCTTGTTTTCTTGTGCAGACCACAACATCACCACACATGGGGAGCAAAGCAACACCACACCAACAGTCGAGTGGCTTGTGCATGCGTGTGACAGTAGCACCACAGCAGCAAACATTCCCTTGTCGTGTTTTGGTCGTGATCTGCAAGAGCAATCTCCCAAGTATCAACCCGAAAGCCTTGGATGCCCAAAGCACCAGGAGCCACCGTCTTTTGTGGTAGACGCCTTAGCGCACCATGGAAGAGGAGCCAATGGAGGTGGAGCCAGCCATGAGCGAGACAATGGTCCGCTCTATCAGCGAGCTGGAGGGTATGCGAGAGGGAGTGCGAGCGCGCAGGATGCTACTCGTGAACGAGCACCAGGTGAACAGAATCACCGAGGAAGAGGAGCGACTCGGTCCCCTACAAGACGAGGAGACATCCGGTCACGATCTATGTTCCATCACCCCCGCCATCCGAAGAGGAGACGGCGGAAGGAGCCGAAGATGTGGCAATGATGGAGCAACCATCATCCCATCGAGCCAGAGAGCCCACGATGGTGGAGCGGCCGTCCTCCCACAAGGCCACAGCGCCCACGCTGATGCGGCCAACTCCCAAGACGCTGAGGAAGAAAGAGGCCTCGAAGAGGGAGGAGAAGACCTCGAAGGAAGAGAAGAAGACCTCGGTCTGGGAAAAGTTTCTGGAGGAAAGGGAGGAGAAGACCTCGGAGGGAAAATCCGACAGCTACGAGATAAAAGGCAACGAACCAGAGGCCTGGCGACGCTTTATGGAAGCGAGAGCAGCCAAGGACGCTGCATTGAAGCCCAAGAAGGAGAAGCCGGCAAAGGAGCGGAAGCCTATGGAGGAGCGGCCCGTTGTTCGGAAGCCGAGTGGGCCACCTCCGGACTCCCTTACCGGACCGACCCGGAAAGGCAAGCGTCGCTTCGCAAGTTCCGGCTGGCTGACTTGGATATGTCGCCGCTTCGAAGGGTTATGGCAGGCGCTTGTGAACAACAATGCCAACAACCCTTATTGTCTGGTCTGTCAGAAACGAGCAGCAGAGTTCCACCTAATGTCGGAGCCGCATACCAAGAACATAAAGAGCTACATGGCGGCAGCGCAATCCGAACAGGTCCCTGTCAACTGGAACACCGGGAAGCAGGCGATGGACGAGATTGCTCGAGATTGGACCTTGCCAGGGAAGAGGGTTCGCAGTCCACGCCCTCGGACCGGACCGGACAGCACCATGGGAGCCGAGACCGTACCGGGACCAGCGACCTCCGGATGCTTTGTCCAACAACATCAAGTGACCACGGAGGAGGCTGTGCCAGAACCCTCTGCAGCGCCCAAGGCAGTGGGTGCAACGATCTTGGTGTCGGACTCCGAGGAGAACAACTGGGGGAAGTGGCGACCAGCAAAGGCTGGACCTGTCAAACTAAAGTTGTAGCGCTATACCTTCGAGCGCGGGGTTTTAGAGTTCTTTTGTGACCTTTGGGAGTTGCAAAATTATTTCAAGTTTTCAAAGAATTTTCCTCAGCATCTTGAACGACATTTTCAACTGTGTGACTTGCAGCATGCTTGAATCAACAGTTGGCCGCATTCATGTGAACAGCTGCTCAAGCTCGGGCTGAGAGAAAATTTTTGTCCCTCCCACCCACCCGTCTCAGTGTTGGGTCTGTCTGGGGGGTATTTCGGGAGAGCAGGAAATCGCGAAACCAGATCGCATCCTGTGCATGCTTGCCCCACGACTGAAGAAAAAGCGCGTCAGTGTAACCGAATGAGTCTTCAACACATATATGGGATTGAGTTTCACATGTGTACATAGAAGATGGAATTACTTTGAGATTTCACAAGATCTTTTCGCCAAAGCTTATTCCAATCATGAGGAATAAATTGTACACAGATTGCGTTCTATATCTTTTTCTATAAAACCCCAACTTTTGTGAGAGTGCCCTAGCATGGGTCGACCATGGTGCCAACTCCACGGAATCATTGCGAGCTCGCTTCAATGTCATTCTGAAAGCCCACACACAAACCCCTGATCCAAACTCCTTGCGTCTCATCCACCTGATCCAGAGGGGGCGCTTCCGATCCGCTCGGTCCACTGTGGGCGGTCCTCGAGAAAGCCTTGTGGCTCAGAATGAAAGTAGAAAACGGCAAATCATGGTTCTTCGCGGACGTGTAAATGAAAAAGTCAGGCGACCATGGCGCAAACTCCACGGAATCATTGCGAGCTCGCTTCAATGTCATTCTGAAAGCCCACACACAAACCCCTGATCCAAACTCCTTGCATCTCATCCACCTGATTCAGAGGGAGCGCTTCCGATCCGCTCGGTCCACTGTGGGCGGAGTAGAAAACGGCAAATCATGTTCTTCGCGGACGTCTTAATGAAAAAGTCAGACGCCTGCTTGCGGCTGCCACCGACCTGATCCAGACGGGTCCTTTTCGTCCACTGCGGGCGGTCCTGCAATCAATGGCAGCTCGTATTTGCGTGGGAAGTCTCTCACAGCTGGTGTCCTACTTCAGACGTATTTGTGAAGACGTCAAGCGTCTGCTTTCGGCTACCACAGATCAGGCTCAAACAATTGGCAGAAGCTGCGCCAAGTCTCTTCGTGCTCTCGATAGATTGTTGGCCCTGCCTGTGCTTTGGCAACGACAAGCAGAAGTTTCACCGTCATTTTCTCAAGGGCTGCACAGGTAAAAATGGTGGCTACCAAGTCCGAATGCAGCCTCGGACAACCCCAACTCAAACCACAGCGAAGAGCAAGTTTTGTTTTTTAAGGCGGACGCCACTTTACTACATCAGTAGCACAGTAGGCCGTTCTTGCGGGTCTCGCAACTAGGTGTGAAACAGCTCGCCATCATCGCGGAAACGGCAAAAGAACGGCCAAACAACAACAACACACCACCAAGCAACCCAGCAAAGCAGACCAAGAAACCAAAAAGAAGGGGCGAAAAAGCTAAGAAACTCCCCACGCGCTCAGAACTCAAGCTCGTCGATGTAGTCCAAGAGCAGATCCTTGTAGCGCCAAGCTCGTAGAGAGGTCGCAAAATGCGAAATATGCCAGAAAGTCAAAATCACCATCTCAAGGTCATTTGCACAGTGCCGGTCGGTCATGCTCTTGGCGAGCCGCAGTCGTATATGTCAGCGTAGCAAGAGCGATAATGCTGGCTCAGCAAATTTCAACCACCAAATGGTCACAGGAAAGGACAAGGTGACTGGGGCACACCCTTCCGGACGGAAGGGTGAACCCGCGATGCCCCATGGTGGTTAGCCAGTGGGGGCTTCTTGATCAACCTCTAGGGCCCGCCAAGAGCGACCTCAGAGCAAACTCAGCAATAGGCCGAATCGCCGCAGTTGCAACGATAGCCTGCGGCGCATTTGAGTAGCGCCAAGCAGCGCCTCCGTCGCAAGGCCACACTGTAAGAGTCCTGCAGCTAGCAGTGCCAACATGTCGATGCCAGTATTGAGAGCGCTCACGCAGTGCCCAGGCTGCTGCATGGTGATCGGCCAGTGGAGTTAGCGTTGGGTTCCTTCCCAAACAAAGCCTCACTGTAAGAATCGCAAAGCCACACTGTAAGAAGCCTGCAACTGACAGTGCCAGCATGTAGAAGCCACGTATTGAAAGCGCTCACCAGTACCTAGGACTTAGCAAGCAAACCACATTATATCAGGAATCACCAAAGCGGTCCAGCAGACGACAGACTTGGCATTCACATCAGCAGACTGAGCAGTCGCAATCCCTGGCAGGCAGCCGGATACCCCTGTGAGCAGGCTGAGCGTGCCTTCTACTGCCCGTCGTGGAGTCCGGTACCGGGGCGCGGTGGGCCGTAAGTCCCCAGCTGATTGCTTGATGTCTTCCTGCAAGCGCACTCGTGAGTGCATGGCTGTGCGAGAGTGGCATAAGACAGTGCCTCATGACTAGTCTGCCATCTTTGGTTTTGTTTTGGCGCAGTTGCGCAATCCCTTTGAGGCAGCCCGCGGTCGCCCTTTTGGCTCCAACAGGCAGACTGGAACTGAAAACACAGACTCTGGCTGATTAGTCCCATGCAGCCGGAGTACTCGCATCACCTGGCCTGCTAGGCCCTCCTTTTGCCGCTGGCGGTGCTTGCGGTGGTATCATAACCTGATGTGGCACGCTGCCTTTCGGGTAAGCATCGAGGGAAACGGTGTAGACCCCTTGCTGCAGCACGACACTGGCGGTCTTTTTTGGGGCGGGTGGCGGCGGCCCTCCCACCACCAGCGGCGGTCTGCATCCTCCACCCATCCATGGTTGGTTTGCTGGTGTCGGTGGTGGGGGTCCGGCTGGTTTACCCGGTATCGCCCCCATGGACTTTGGCAGCATCGTAGGCCCACTCGCTGTCGCCTCCGTACCGGCCTTGGCCTTGGCCGCGGTGTTTGAGTCACAGCGCTTCCACTGGCCTTCGCTGAGGAGGATCTCTCTGCCACAGGAGATCGGGTTCTTGTTCGAGATCTTCTCGGTGTAGGGGTGTCCATGATCTCCCGTATTGTGCCGGCAGCATCATCGTCATCTTCATCGACCGGCTCGTGGGGCTCATTTGGGCTGCTCTCTTCCTCCTCCGCCATGGTGGGGGTTCCCCTTGTGTCCGAGAGTGGCAGAGGCAGACGACAATTGTGCTCCTTTGAACCAGAGCTTCGAAGCGGAGTGGAGTGATCAGTTGGGAGCGTGAGTGTGGACCCTGCAATCCGATGGCAATTCTGAAGCAGTGTGCAGCTGCATGTAATGCCTATTCGCAGCAGTCCTGCGGCGGCGTCCGTCTTGGGTGCGAACATTTGCCTTGCAGTACCTGCGACAGTGGGGCGCTGACGTTGCCAATTGAAGTGCCAATATGAACAAGCCATCAGCATACTCCCTCGGCACTCGGTGTCATCTCCGAGTCACCCATGTGGCTTTGAACACGCCCTACCACATGCCAGTGACACGATGTGATCAGAGTAGCAGTGTCCGCTGACCCCATGGCCTGATCCATGGCGAGTCTCGACCCGCTCCCATGTACGGTTCGGAAACAACGTGTAGTCGGGAAAGGCTTGCGGAAGTGCATGGAGAAAAAACCTGTGGAGACCTGACAGGGACAGCATGTGCACGGACTTTGTGCGTTGGGGTCGATCGCTTGGAATTGTAGGGTCGCAAGAGACTGTGATTACCATGCGGTCGGACGGGGAACCAGCGCTTGTGTCCGCTTTGCAGCAGTTAGCCAAGGAGCTTCCTAATGCCATTGTGGAGCAGGTTCCAGTGGATCGGCATGCGCCGACAGCTGAGAGGGCTGTCCGCACCTTGAAGGAGCTTGCAGAGACCCAGTTGTCTTCGCTTGAAAGGGTTGGACTCACAGTTGCAGGGGATGGAATTCCATACTTGATGTCGCATTTGTGTGTCGCCCACAACAGATACAACATCACCGAGGGTTCAGCTCTTACGCCTGAACAACGATGCCGGAACCAAAGCATCAAGCCTCATCCAACGTATGTGTTCGGAGGGACCGTCTTGTGTGTGCCGCCACCTTCTGTGAGTCATCTTGTGAACGGACGCGTGGGAAAAGGGGCTTACATGGGGGCTGAAGTCGGTTTCGCACTGGGTGAGACTGTTGCTCAACGACGGTCAAACCAAGATCGTACGGAGTCCGAGGGTTCGCATGGTTGTTCCGTTGAAGTATGAGTTGAAGCTCTTGAGAGGGGTTTGTCGTCTTCTGCTTGGAAGGGATCCACCACCGGAGGTCCCAGATGTTCCGTTAGAGAATCTCCAGCATTTGCCGTTGCCCAATGCCAACACTAAGGGACTGCCGCGAGACTGGGTGGTCGAGCAAGGCACGTGGTGTTGGGTATGACAAGTTGATTCACACTGCACGTTGCAGGGCCCGTTATGCCGAGTTCATCAGGGGTAGCTTTGATCCGAATGCAGTTGTTGAAAGGGATCAGGGTGAAGTGCAAGATCTTGGTGAGCAAGGTTTTGAGGGTCTTGAAGGGTGCGTTGAGTTGCCGGAGGACGTGCGTGATGATGTTGGTGAAGGGCCTGGGGGTCTGAGTGAGCTAATGGACAACTGGGAGGGCTATGAGCCTGGGGGTTCCAGTGAGGAGCCAGAGTCGCAGCCACGAGAGAGCGACTCCGAGGGCCCAGAGGGGGGGAGGATCTTATGGACGTTGATCGTGGGCGACTGCGGACGATATGGTTTCCAGGGTCCAGCACCGAGAGGCCATTGGGAACAGTGCAAGGACCGTGGTCAGAGGGGGAGGTTGTTGTTGAGCTCGGTGGGGACTCGTGACGGTTCAGAAGCCGATTGTTTTGAGGGACGACGTATCCGAAGTTGAGCTTGATTTGGGGCTCACTTATCAAGGGATGATCAAGGAGCTGAATGCTCTTGAGAGCCTCGCGGTACAAAACCTGATGTGGACCATCGATCCCAGGCGAAAGGTCATCTCGACTCGCTGGGTAGTCTCTGACAAGACTGAAAGGGTCGATGGAAAGGAGACGAAGCTTGTGCGCTGCAGAATTGTGGCGAGGGATTACAGCACGGGCCCAACCGCAGCTCAGCTGGGGATCTCCTCACCGACCGCGTCTGCGGAAAGCTTACGAGTGTTCCTTGCAATGGCAGGAGCAAAGGGGCACAACATGCTGGGACTTGACGTGTCCACTGCTTTCCTCTTCGCAAAGCTCCAAGGGGAAGATGTCGTCGTCAGCATGCCTGAGGGATGCCGGGGTTTGGGGGGTGAGAAACTGTATCTCCGCCTCAAAAAGGCACTATACGGCCTTAGGTCCGCCCGCTCTTCACTGGACCAAGCACCTTTCGGGGCTTCTGGAGCGTCTGTTCTCGCTCAAGTCTTGCCCAACTGAACCCTGTTTGTTCGCGGGTGAGTATCGATGCAAAAGGGTGCTTCTGTTGGCCTATGTCGACGACATTCTGCTGTCCTGCGAGGACACTGACTTGATGTATGAGATGGTCGAGAAACTAGGGGCCGAGAAGTCTGGAATGGATCCGGGATATCTTGATGACGTCATGGAAGAGTATAACCTCAAGGGCGCAAAGGGGGCGAAGTAACAGCCAGCGTACGGGCAAGCGCAAGTGCCATCTTTGTTACCCCTACACTTCGACGGGGCCGTGACAGCCTCAATGCCCAGAGGGGGAGTAAAAGACCAAAGGTTCTATGTGGGCCTTGGGCTGCCAGCGTCTTTAGAGAGTAGGTCTCCTCAGCTTTTAGAGCTTAGGGAGTGTTTTCCAGTGTCTTCCCGGAGCAGAGAGTAGGTCGCCTCAGCTTTTAGAGCCTAGGGCCTGGGGAGTTTTTTCCAGTGTTTTCCCGAAGTACCGTGAGGTTTGACCAGCTTTGACTGAGTTTCACGTTGTTTGGTACGTTGGCTCAAGACCGGAGTATGCGAGCATGCAAAAGTGAGAAGCGTGGGCTTGAGTGTGAGTCTTGTAGGGCTGTGGGTTGCTTGCCGCGTTTCGGTCTTTTACGGTAACTTCCCCCGTGGCTAGAGAGAGCTTATGCAAGCCGCAACACTGCTGGAGAAGATCCAGCAAGCGCTGCCAACCGATCCAGACAACCCGGGCTGAGAGTTTGGCTTTGTTTGTGCCAGCTCATCGGAACTCGAAGGATTTGAAGCAGGACCACCAGCAGACTGGCCATGAGCGGGGCGGATGATTTCTCAAGCAGACCAAGTATATCGTCCACGTAAATCAGTGCAGAGTGGGACACCCACCAGAAGCGGTGAGTCAGGCGGACAAGCGCGGGGACCAAAGTTGAGTGTGAGGCACTGATAAAGGCGGCCCCGATGTCGGAAGCAAAGGAGGCCCTGGTCTGCAGGCAGTATCTCAAGGCGCCGGTGCGCCTTACTCACATCGAGCACCAGTGTGCAGCATCTTTCCAGAGAGTCCGAGAGCGGAAGGCAACGGCGTACGTCCGAGAGTCGGATTTGCGGATCTGCTCGGTAAGAAAGTGCGGGCTGTGACTCCGGAAATAGAGCTGTCAACAGCCAGTCTGGGCGGTCGGGAGTCGGAGTTGACGACTCCGAGTTTCCCCACCGCTGTATGGGAGTAAGATCTGAGGAGTTCAGTATCCAGCTAGCAGGTCGTCGGGGTTCTCCAGCGCAGACTTCCTTTCTGACTCGCAGTGTTGTCGCGGAGGCGGGTCCAAGTCGGAGGCCGTACTGGCGTGCATGACTGGACACGGGGGAGTAGGAGCGGCGAAGCCCAGCGGGACACCTTGACGCAAGTGACGGAAGAAGGGTCCTTAGAGATGAGCGAGAGGCATGCCAAAGGTTGAGGCGGCACGGCTGGCCCTCATCCACTTGCATGAGGGATTGCCATGTGACATCGCAGGTGACGTGCAAGAAGAGGCGGATATCTTCCAGGAACGGTTGTAGTTCCTTTTGCGTCAGAGGAGGGGTCTTGTTGCCAGAAGACAGCGCGGTGACAATCTTGGGCACGAGGCCGGAAGCGGAGAGTCGGCTTGACCATGTATGACGGAGAGCCTTGAAGATATCATCATGCTGAGGATTGGCATGGCAGGCGGTGCTATTTGTGCCGGCGCCATCCTGGATTGGGAGATTAACTGGGACCACGTGCCGGTAAGAGGGACAACCAGGACTCTACGGTGAACACGCGGTCCAGCACAGAAAGAAATGGGACACACAGTGCTGCAATAGCTTGCGCAAGCGAGGGCGGATAGCAGGCAGTATCACGAGTGCAGAAACTGCCGTCAGGGTTCCGCTTACCAGCCAGGCTTGATGTGGGGGCAAACCGAGGCCAAAGCTGAAACAACTGGGCGATTGGACCAGAACATCCAGGATTTGCTGACATCCAGACCGTGCTGGCAGGCAGCCACAGATGCGCCGAATGGGCTGCTGCAATCTCGTGGGCTCAGAGTGATGCCTAGGATCAATGTCCCCGTGGGTGCCATCATCCACAACGCAGGGGACCTCTTCGCAATGGGCATTCACTTGCGCCTGAAAGCCTCCGTAGCAGGTGGCCAATGACTTTGGGACCACAATGTGCCTGAAAAAGGCACAATCTCCACCAACCAGACAATCGCCAGACATGCCCCATGTCAGTGATTCCAATTGGTGCTCAATCCCAGCACGACAGCAGAAAGCTTTTGCTGGATGGTCAATGCCAGTGGCACTTCCTCAATCGTCAGGGTAGAGGATGCCACATAGGACTGGTTATGCCAGTTGGTCAACCCTTCTTTCCCTTCGGGTTTCGGCTGAGGGGCCAATTGCGCTTTGGTTGGTCGCCATGCAATCAGACCAATGGGCTCTGACCAATAGGTCTCAAGATGTCCATGGCGTGCCCAATGAGACAACTTCAGAAGCGCAGATTCAATCGAGAATCCACGGTTGATTTGACCACAGGGCAAGACAGTGGCCCAATCGATCTCTGTGTCATCAATCAGAGCGTTGATCATCGTCATGGGCAATGCCACAATCAACCATATGTTCTCAAGTGCATCAATGTCCACAGGCTGCGGCGTCTTGTGAACAATGCAGTCATAACACAATGCCTTGGCGTAGGCAATGTGTCCAACCATGCCAAGCGGCGAATCCCCGATCAATTCGTTCATACTGACGTGCGAATTGACTTCTTCCATTGCCAATTGCCAGATTCGCAGAGTGATGTGGCAGTAGGCCAATCTCGTCGGCAATGCACTTCTCACATAGGCATTCTTGAGAAGTTGAAGGGGCTCGAGCGGCGTCCCAATGGTTTGCAGACCATCGCTTGCCTCTGCAATCGCCAAAGACAGTCGCTCAATAGCCTTTTCAATGGCCTCCAGCATGTTGGCCATCTGCAAGATGCCAATCTCGCTCGTGCCATCCAGAATGGCGCCAATTTCCACCTCTTGTGGGAGAGCTGCCAACACAATCGACAGCAGTAGGTGGAACATTGCCAATCCACTCGCACCAGTCTCGGCAATGTACTTGACGCACAGCGCAAGCAATATGCCCTTGCTTTCGTCAGCCGCAATCCGAATGCGGTGTCACTCTGCGTGACAATGGATGCCATGTCACGAGCATCTGTCGCCATGTTCGCCATGCCAGCAACACTACTTGCAGGAGGCTCGCAATTGCTTTGTTGCAATGCTTGCGTGCGCAATCTTGATGCGCGACCCCAGCGGTTGGAGCCAATGGGAGTGGGCTCTGCTGCTGGCTCGGACGCCATGGCTTCGCAGGGCAATGCCCGTTGACAATTGCAAACAGAACGCAGTTGTGCAAAAGGAGACTCGAGGTCAATTCGCACAGTACAGAAAAGCACAACACTGCTTGCAATCCCGAGATCACTTCAAATGGCTCACGCACTCAGTTGTGAGCGCAATCTTCAGGCTTAAATGCCTTCAATGGAAAACTTGGCGGAAAATCCATTCAGGGAAAAATTGAGAGAGTGCGAGAAAGGAAGAAAATGGAGACTACAAAACAGATTCCGTTCAATCTACCTGCTTGGTCGCTTTCAAACAATATGTACATGGATCAATGGACAGAGTCTCAAAGTTCCGTTTGCAATCGTTGTGACCTTCGTTTGTGCAAAGCAATGCGAAGCATATAAAATAAAACACTACAACAATACACACAAACGCAACCGCAACATCACTGCACTGTGACCGCAATGACATGAACTGATTGCACACAATTCACACAGCTGCACACTGCACTTGCTCCATGCAATGACAGCACATGTTGCACAATCTCTCGGTCCCTCAAACGGAAATGCACGGCAGTGAATAGCGACCGCAATGCAAGGCGGCGGCGGGGCGGCGGCGGAAGGTGATGAAACGCACTTTTAGTTTGAACAAGGCAAAAAGGGCGGGAGGGAGGCTGAAAACAATGACAGTACTCCAGTCAAACGCGAAAGAGGTTGGTAACCAATCCTAAACGCGACGCCAATGTCTGAAGAATGTCAGACGCAACGTACTTAGTAAGCACATCGGCGCAATTGTCCTTGGTGCCGATTTTACGCACCTGAAGCATGCCGGCGGCAATGAGGTTTTGCATATACAGGTACCGCAATTCCACATGCTTGGTGCGCTTACCAGTACCAAAGCGGCTAGCAATTGATTTGCCAGCTGTGCTGTCAGTGTACGCAACAATCCGCACTCCACGCGCAAACTCCGCTTCCAAGACAATCGACTTCACGTACAGAGCTTCATTGATGCCCTGACCAATCGCGAAAAGCTCTGCCTCTCCGGAAGACAATGCGACAGTTGCTTGTGTACGCGAAGTGTGTACCACAGATGCACCTAAAAGCTGAACAATGCTGCCGCTAGTAGACTTACGCGTTTTGGGGCATCCAGCCCAATCGCTGTCAACATAAACCATCACATCAAGGCTGGTTTTCCAATCGGACAGCATGATAGTGGGGCGCAATCGAAGCACTGTGAGGCGCGTGCCGTTCAAGTACCTCAGTAGGTGTTTGAGCTTTGCTAAGCTCTCCAATGTGGGTCCTTTCACGTCACGACTCAATTCCTTGACATCGTAGGAACAATCCGGACGAACAAACGCAAGCCACAGCAGTTTGCCAACCGCTGTTCTGAACTTGGCATGTTCCTCCTTGTCCAATGGCGTGTCCGAATCCTGAAGTCGTTTCAACGACGACGTGCCTGTAGTACTAACAATGTTAGAACTTGACTTCATGCCATACAGTTGCAGAATCTCATCCACATACTGCTGAGACATGAATATGTCAATGGAATCACCGCTGTGTCGCAAGCGACGACCCAAGAAGGAATGTTCAGTCCCTTCTTCCAATGTTCCGGTGATTTTGACAAGGAGTTCTTGATTAAGGGCCTCAATGAATGCCTTGGCCTGCTGGGGCTCACCAACAATCGTCAGATCATCTACGTAAGCCAAAACGTACAACTCACAAGAAGAGTGACAGTACAAGTTGCTATCGGACTTGCACCTGCGGAATCCTAGCTTGTGCATAGTCTTAGCGAAATGCTCTTACCACAATCTCGGGCTCTGTTTCAAGCCATACATCGCTCGGTTTAACCTCCAGAGGCAATTCTGCGTAGGGTACTACTCCTTGGGAGGAATCACGAAAACTTCCTCATCCGCACCAATAGCGGCATGAAAGAAAGCAGTTGAGATGTCTGCCAGGTTAATGCACCAGTTGCGTGCCAATGCCAATACCAAGAGAAGTCTCATCGTCACAAGCGAGGGCGTGCTAGCGAACAATGAGTCTGCATCGAGCTTTGCAGAATCTTGGTAACAGCCCTGAACTACTAATCTCATGCGCAGTTCCGTGTCAGTCTTCCACCGCTTCACCCAACGAACACCAATGGCATTTCGTATCTGTTCTTCGGTGCATTCTTCAATGGGAACTTCGGTGTAAGACTGAAAAATCCTTCATGGAGCCCATCTCCTTATCCATGCCTTTCTTTTGGGCCAATTCAGGATACTTTTTCGTGACATCCCAAATCACAGGCTCCGAGAGTTTCAATTCTTCTCTGTACTCTTCTTGGTCATAGTTCACATGAACAGGAATAGTTTCGCCAGTTTTCGTAAAGGCTTGAGCTACTCCTATCTGAGCAGCCTTTGGGGAAGGCTCCGCCACTGGGGCGTCGGGATCAATTCGTTGAACTTTCGATGCTCTTTCATCTGAACTCTCTGCGGGTCTGAACTCTCTGCGGGCCAACGACTCCTGAAGGAAATGGAGGCTTGGAACTAGATGTGTCATCATCAGGTTTGGGTAAGTCTTCCAATGTGAGTAATGGGTCAGGGGCATCACCTTTTGAGGGTTTTGGGTCCACCAATTCAGGCTCTGGCAAACCAGGAGGGTTCCTAAGTCTTCCAGTGACCATCAAGTTTGCAGGCAATACAAACTCAACGGTCTGATCCTCATCAGCTTTAGGCTTCCAAGGCAATGCTCTCAAACCTACGACACGATTTGGCTGCCAATGTTGCGACGGAGGAATTCTTCGAACTGTTCGGACCTTTAATGCTCCTTCGTCTGTTGCAACAATGATCTCGTCGGCTTCCGTGTCTCTGCCTAACCACAATGCAGACTTCCAAGGCAAATCTGCTTTTCTTCCACCGTTCACCAGACTTTCATTACGACAGCCAGTTACCTAAAGCGAACTCACAGCGAGACTGTTCTTTTGGCTGGTGGTGCAACGGCTGAGCAGTGTGAAGCAAAGAAGCTGAGCAGCAAAGCTGTTGCTGGAGCCCCTTTCGAGAAGGAAACCTAAGCAGCGAAGCTACACAACTGAATCACCACTTTAGGTGAACCCAGGGAGTGGTGGGCGGGCAAAAATCTTCAAGCAAGCATGAAGCTAAGCTGAATGGTTGCTAAGCTGGCTGTCGTGCTTGATCCCACGAAGCAGCGGGATCAGCAAGCTGCGAATAAAAGCATGTAAACAACATTGAGTAAACACAAGTATCGTTCACAAGACTTTTATTACGACAGCCAGCCACCTAAAGCCAACTCGCAGCGAGACTGTTCTGTTGACTGGTGGTGCAACGGCTGAGCAGTGTAAAGCAAAGAAGCTGAGCAGCAAAGCTGTTGCTGGAGCGCCGAAAGACTGCCAGGAAAAAGGGAAGTCTCGCTGCACCACCACCAACTGAAACGGTGAGACGACCCTGCTTGAAAAGGGTTGAGAATGCTGCGACTCTGGCATGTCCCCGTAAAGCATGGGGAGGCCGTAAGGAGTCGAGAGCATGTGGCATGTCCCCGCAAAGCCCAAAGCCTAGGGAGGCCGCAAAAGCATCATTTCATGTTTGAAGCGTAAATGTCATTTAGCTGTTGGTCCCGGCAACTCGTTGTTGTCTTGAAACTCAAAGAGGCGGAGTCTGGGCAACTCCCATCCCAGATCCAAACCTGCAGGACAAACTGACACACAATGTTCCCGAAGCCAGAGCTGTCTCAAATCCAGTCGCACTCGAAACTGTGGCAAAATACCAGAGGGTAAGTTGTCACAACCATTCCATCTGGAGAGCCAATCAGCCAATTCATTCCTGGGCCCAGAAATGTGCGTGGTGTCCAATTCGAGGCCTGAAAAGCAGCTAAAAAGCGCCAGCCTCTGTGCAAGTACTCCCACTGGGTACGAAGAAGTGAACAGCTTGTTGCTGACTGATTCAGCACCAGTGCTATCTGTCCAGCTTGGAATGCGAACTGCCATTCGTCCACCGGGTGTAACCGCAGACACACAGTGGAGTAATGCTATCTGTGCCAGACATTCGTAACAGGAGATGTTGTTAGACGCATTGGCACTGAGTTCTATGCCTGCGAAAGCAAAGTCTGCCAGTTGGAAGCATTCACTGAATCAAATAGTGGATGTCGAAAGTTTGATAAAGCCACCGATTGCAAATTTGGTCCCAGAGCCCATCGCATCCGCCGCTGCTACCATCGTAGTTCTGGCAGGAAACTGCAAAGGGCGGAGCAATGTCGGAAGCTTGCACCAATGCAACCAAAATTGAAGAAAAGCAATACTATTGGCGGAGAGTTTGCGTTTGACTTGAGCAGGGTCTGCAACTCTAACCCAGACTCGCTTGCTAGAAAGGACGTCCTTCCGCAAATCTTTCTTCTGGCGAATAGGCAAATTGTCTGACCTCGAGGAGTTTAGCTCCCACAAGAATGGCTGTACCTGTAGGGGCACGAATGAAAAGCATCTGGTCATCGATGCAATCATAAACCTCTTGGAAATAATGTGGATCTAGGCTGTGGTTGGTAGCTGGGGGACAATGTAAGTCCTTGTAAAGCACACCAACCCACGGACACAGCAATGGGAAGGCACCCAATACCCACTGAATAAGACCCGTTACTTTGTGCAAATCTCGCTTGTGCCAGCTTCCCAACATGCATATGCAGTTTAAGTCGCTTGTTGCGTGGGATCGAAAAGCAACCTGCACGGACGTTAATGCACCAGCCTATCCATACCACTTGGGGCCCAAGCAACTTCTTCCAACTCAGGGGAATGTTGAAGCACACACAAAAAGCAAGGACAAGAGAAGCTGTGGCATCCAAGGTAGCTGCATCCTGGGTGACAAGGAAGTCATCAACGTAAAGCATCAGAGAATGCCGAATGAAAATCAAAAGATGTAGACCCCGTACAAAGAAGGATCCAAGGCGGGCCCACCAAAGTGCCGAAAAGCAAGCGATCGGATTCCGCTGTCTGCCAGTATGAAAAAGCGGCGTGCAGTGTTTTTCCCACATTCAGAGCATAGCGTGCATCCGTAACGGACTAGTGTGAAGCTGTGAACATTTCCAGCGAGGGGTTTTGGCAGTACATGTCCGAAACAGGCATTCAGTTTAGGAATGTTGACGCTGGAACAAAAAAGACGGGACCCTCCACGTAAGTCACTAAGAAGCGAAAAACACACGTGAGAAATCTTGTCCTTTCTCGAGCAGGAGCTGCGCTTTTTTAAACTTTTAGCCTTGTGAGCTGACAGGAAAACAAGAAACAGTCACACATGAGAGAAATTTATAGTCACAAGTGACCCCAAAATGACAAGCAGAAATGAGCAGATCTGGTAGTCGCACATGAGTGGTTGGCCAGATAGCAATTGCAGCCCAGCCCATCAACGAGGGATACAGCAAAGCATGTCAACATGCGGACCATGCCATGGAGGCAGTGACAGGACCTCTCAAGAAGTTTTTGTGTTGGGTTTCGGGTCGGTTTGCCTTGAGCGCTGCGCGGTTTAGGGGTCTTCCTGCATGGCCCTCTTGCGTCCTTTGCTGCACGAGATTCCGATGCGTAGGCTTCTCATCTAAATCTGTGAGCCCATTGTACCTTTGCGCAAAGTATTCCGGGCTTCGAGATTTTGTGGCCAGCCCCGACATTCCCAAAACCCTACGATCGTAAAGAGCGCCCCCCCTAAAGAGCACCAGGTCAAAACTCCTGGATGGGCCAGCTTGGACATACTTGTGCTGAGGGCAGCACATCCCTTCACTGCAGCGGCCTGAATACCTGCGACCTGCCTGTGTTCCCTCGTCGATTCATCTATTTAGGTAGGTGTTGAAACGGGTGCTGTTTTCGCAGATGTAGAACTTAACTGCGAGGAGCTACTTTCCGTTGGCCATGTGTGCCATTCCGTAAGACCCCGGACGGATGGCTGGACGAATGCAACCGTAAATGCATGTCAACGCACTTGCGCTACGTACTTGCTGCAGGCAGGCACATGCTTCCACATGTCAGTCTGCATGGGGAATATGAACTCATGTCCAGTATGGTACAGTATGATATGACATGATACCGGAAGGTTCTGATCTTTGTATGGGTGAGGTGGAGCTTTGTTCAACTGCACGTGCTCGTTTTCATCGGCATGGTCCTTAGTGAAGGAGACCCATGGATTCATGCGATGAATCTTATGCAATTCGTGTATGCAACGTGTGTGGTGCACATTTGTATTTTCTCTGCTCAGTTGTACCTGGGTCATGCGTATTCTTGCACGTACCTGCGCGTCAGCTTGATCCGGGTATGTTTCCATCGTCTACTTGCCGACGCATTTTCTGCGCTGAAGCACCCGAAAATTCTTACAGCTGCGAAGGGCAGAACTTCAGAACCCCCCTTACCAGTATTCAGGTCTTCTGCAGTAGCTACCGTTGGAGCCTGCTGTGGCGACGGAAAAAGCTGTCCGAGCTTGTCTTGCCAGAGATAGTTGGTCAGCATACGATTTTTTTAATCTCCTCCTTGAACAGTGATGTCCATGACAACATAGCAAGGTAATTCAACTGGATCATTCACAGAGGATTTTCAGGCTCGTGCCCGGATCGTCTCGAAAGTCGGTGTCCGCAAGCATGGCATGGTTGGTGCTCGTGGCCGTTCTCTTCCCATCTCAGGCAGGCGCATCGTGCCTGCCAGAGGCCATTGACATCGCCGAGCGGAAGTACTTGACCAATCTCTACGGCGAGTCCTACCCCATGGGCGTTTATGTCGGGAACTGGGATGCATCCTTCCTCACGAGCCACCTGCTGAAGATCATCGTCGAGGACAGAGCTTTGCTGCCGGACTTGTCAAGAAGTCATATATGTATACACACATTTCAGGGAAGTATTATATGTATATATATATATATAGATATGTATGTATAATCATACAGATCATGCGCCTTGTTCAGACATCTCTTTGGCTCCAGGAGCGGATGGGCTTCCATGCTGAGGTGACGGGCCCCGGCCCTGACACCCTGAGTTGCTTCTACGCGCTCCTGGGCTGCAAGGCCCCTGGCAACAGCAGCGACAGGGGATGCGGTCAGCCGGTGACCTACAACCACATCAACCTCGAGGCATGGTCGGAAGGCTATCAGAATGAGTGGAAGCTCATCCAAAGTCGGTACGCCTCCATGGCTCCTGTGGATGTGGGCAGCATGGGCTACGAGGGCGTCTCTTCACATTTCATCCGCCAGTCGGTGCGGCGCCAGGCTTACCACGAGGGTGGTACTGTGCTGGACTTCTACCGAGGATGGAACATGTCCTGGAGCCAGCCGTCGAAGTACTTCGATGACCTCGCTTCCATAAGCCGCAGCTTGCTGGTGCCCTGTGCACAGACTCGCTTCATGTCGACAGAAGCGAACCAGATCTATCTGCGAATCACAGGCGGGGTGCCGAACAAGGGCAGGGCACGCCGTAGAGCTATGCACTAGTGGGCGTGGTGTCATTGTGTAGGTTCAGCCATAGGCATGTTGGCGAGAAGTGGCAGGTGACGAGGCGGGTGTCGAGACGCTCCCTGATGGCACGCTTGCCGCCGTTTGTCCAGACGACTACTTCTGGCTCTCTCCGACCTGCCGCGACGATTCGACTCGGTGCGTGCCGTATGTTACTGGTGGCACGGGTTGGGGTGTGGATGACATCATGCAAAAGGTTACCAGCTATGACATGCCTGTTGCCATTGGGGTTGCAAGATCATGGTCGACACTACCTCGAGACGTCAATATGCTCTTTTACTGGTGGGTTCCAGATACTACGTTTTTGGATCTTGATCCAGTCGAGATCGTGTTTCCTCCGTATGACTTCCGTGCATACACCAGTGGCGACAAGCGCACTGTGGCTGCATCGACCGCCATTACCAAGATCGTCAGCCAAGACTTGGTCACCTTAGCGCCCTCGGTGGAAGACCTCGTGCGGAACTTGAGATTAGGCCGTAACGATGTCATGAACATGCTGAAGGACATGCAAGACACCGGGGACTCTTATGCGACCGTGGCGTGTCACTTGGTCAAAGTTGTACAGACTTGAGGGCAACTTCATGTCAGCATGTCCTTTTCGGGGTGCGATGCTTAGAGCTCGAGTCAGGGTTCGACAACCAAGGCCGCTGGTTGCAGTCGAACCCTAGCTGGCAGGATTGGCTGCCGGACCGCACCAAATGCTCCCCCGGCTTCGGCCTCTACGACACGACGCAAGCGGCCTTTACTGGCACACGCGCAGACCCGACCTTCTTGGAGTGCCGTGCTTGTGTGTCCGGAAGGTATTCAGCTCAGTTGCATGACGCCGCAGGAATTACCCATGTGTGCGAGTTCTGTGCGCCTGGAACTAGCCAAGCATCGGGTGCAGCCCTGCAGTGCGAACCGTGCGAACTTGGGAAGTCACAGAACAACTCCGGCAGTCAAGCATGTAATCGTTGCAAAATCGGTGAGTACCAGGATGAGCCAGGTTCCAGCACCTGCAAGGTTTGCCCAGGTGGCACGACCCTCGGCTTGGGATCCTTGTCACTTGAGGACTGCGGCTGCCCGAGGGGCTTCATTGATGCCTCAGCTAGCACGACGAACCTGAGCTGCGTCGAGTGCGGGGAAGGCCGGGACCGTTGGCCCAGGATATGGGATCTTTATTATCATTCTTCTTATTATCTGTATTGTACTTTTTCAAATGTTAAATTTTTAAGTGAGAGCAAAAGAGCAAGAGATGCGTTGTGTGACAGGCTTGGACTGCCCAGCGCTGGCCACGCTGCGCGGCCTTGTGTCCGGCAGCTCGGACCTTGGCCCGGAGTTCGTGGCGAGCATCTTGCCCGGATTCTACAGCAACATGGCGGAGCCGCTGGACCTGTATCGCTGCGTCGAGGCTGCTGCAGGCACCCGCTGTCCAGGTGGCATCCCTGCAACTTGTACGGGGCTGCTGAACAACACGGCCTGCACCGACTGCCCCAGCGGAAGGCACTGGGACAGGTCTGAGGGACAGTGCCAGGAGTGCACGCCCTGGCAGCAACTCGGCTGGGTCCTCGCAGTCGCGGTGATGTTGTCTGGCCTGGTCATGGTCTACTACATGATGACTGCTCAAAGCACGGCCAAGGCCTCCGTGCTTTTTACAACGACGTGTGCGTTCGGCATGACCATCTCGTCGTTACAATCCGTCGGCATCATTGGGACGATGACTGTTCAAGTTCCCGAAGCTATGAAGGCCATCTATGCATTTCTTCAGGTCTTTCTGCTGGACTTCGATAACTTTGCTTTCAGCTGCGTCGCTGGTGGTTCTGCCAGTACTCGTTACATTGTGTCGGTTCTTGTCTTCCCGGGTGCTGTGGGCTGGCTCGTGTGCTGCTACTACATCTCCAAGCTCTCGCCCAAGAAGCTGCGATGGGAAGCCGCCAAGGCGAAGAGCACCATCGGGGCCCTGCTCCAGCTCTCCTTCAGCACGATGAGCACCATCTCCATGGCACCGATGATGTGCTTCAGGCCCTCTGGGGGGGTGAATATCTTGCCTCAGTAGTAAGAACCTAGAGATGAACCTAGAGAACAGCTTCTGGAGCTTCAAGAATGTTCTTTCCCTGCAGTCACCCGAATGGCGTCTTCAGCCTCTTGAAGTACCCCAGCATCACCTGTGGCACGGAGGACCACCTTTGCATGTGGGACCCCAAACCTTGCTCCTGCCCTCTGCGTGCCCTCTGCAGTAGTCGGGTGGGCCTTCCGAAGGTTTCATTACAATTGTGGTCTCTGCCACAAGTGCCGGTGACTCTTCGATTCAGTAGCTTCGGGTTGGCTTGTGCCGGCTTCATGGGTGTAGCGGGCTGTCAGCCTGTGGTCTGAACAAAGCTGCTGTGTGCTCAGTCTGCTCAACATGCAAGCCTGCAGCTAGAATAGCACCCAGTGGGAAGCAGCTTTCATCTTGGGTTCTGTCTGGAGGAGGAAGGTCCGTCCAGCAAAAAACAAACCTAGTTTCATGCGCCTTCTTCAGAACTGTATTGCGAAGATGTGCGCAAACTCTCACTTTGCAGGATCACACCGTCATGCTCATCTTCGGTGTGCTGCTCCTCCTGCTGGGCGTCATGGGCTTCCTGGCGGCATGCACCTATGCCGTGATCGTGGTGCCGAGATGGAGCAGGGATGGGCAGCACGCAAATGTGAAAGCCTTCAGATTCCTTCTCTTCCGCTTTCGGCTGGACTCCTGGTGGTTTGGATTGCTTTTGCTGTTGCGGGGTCCGCTGATGTCCCTCCCGATCGCGCTGGCGACGGACTATCCGCCCATCCAGGTCATGTGTGTGATGCTCGTGTTCTTGGTCGTACTGATCATCCAGTCGAATTCCTGGCCATGGAAGGTGCCGCTTCTGAACGTGCTGGATTGCTTCATTGGCTTCTGCATCACCATGCTTGTGGCTGCGAACTCATTCTACCTGGGCGCCCTCGAGGGTAGCATGAAGGACTTCGCCGATGCAGCGGGTTCGGTGATCATGGGCATGATGGGAGCCGCCGTCGCTTTGCTCTTCGTCATGACCGTCTGTGCCTTGACTTTCCGGGCGGCGCTTGGCGGGCAGAAGGAGCTCATCGCCTTCAACCTCCAGAGGACTCTTTGATACTCTTTGCTTTCTTTTTTTAACTTTTTTTGGGGTGCCGTTGGCTTCCAGGCTTTCAGTGTTCTTCGGTTAGGTCGGCAAGGCCTCTGCTAAAGCATGCCATATAGTCTGGGGACAGCTTCACTTCTGCCGTCTCATCATCCCCTCGTCAGTTTTTTCAGGTTCATTGTGGGTGTCTTTAAGTGGCATCTTGATGAGGACGCCGGCGCCCAGCCTGGTTGCAGAAACCCTGCAGTCCATGTCAGCCAAGATCGCAGAGATGGATCGCGCAGGACTGGCGAGGGCGTTGTCGGCGCTGGGAGTTTACGACAACAAGTTGCTTCTGGCATCGGTGTCTTTGCTCGACACAGAGGTCGTTCAGTCCGATGCCGATCAGACGGCGAAGAGGTGGAGCGAAAGGGCTTAGTTGTTAGGTAGACGCTTCGGAACTTCTCGTCAACGCCAGGGCAGGATGGGGGTACAGTTGTGCAATGTTGTGCATGTGACACATCGACTCGTGGGCAGGTTCTGCTTCCGGATCAGCTCCGCTTCCTTCGGGCCACCGCCAGCCCAGAATCCTCCTGCCAAGAACGTGCCGAGCGCAACAGAAGCAACAGAAGCAGAGACAGCCAAGGAAGCCGAGGTCGGCCAAAGTCCCAAAAGCCCCAGCGAGGGCGACCTGTCTCCAAGCAATGTCCGCACAGAAGAGCCCATGGCCAACGCAGCAGAACCTGGTGGAGTTTCGGGTTCAAGGAAGGAACCCCGTTCGTTGTGTGAGGACACGCAGCAGGCGTACATCTAACCTCCATCCGGTCCAACTGCTTTTATACAGCTGAAGCCTGCTTTGCAGCTTGGCACTTGCGGCTTCGGCTTTTTCTGTGTTCCGTCAATGTTCCATTGTTCTCCCGCGGAAAGCCGCGGAAGGCCGCCGAAGGAGCTCTGGAGAGCATATCATAGCTGGGTTCGTGGAACATGGCTCAGCATGCTCTCGAGCAAAACTTTTTCAAGCGGTCGCTAATGATGTTTTGCTGCCTACTGAGCAGGCCACGTGCTTCGATGCAGTACCGTACATGATCTTCGTGTAGGTGAATTACAGAATCACCGCTTTTTCTTGTGTCATTCTGCTTTGTTCGAATTAGGGTTTATCCTAGATTCTCTTGTTTTGTACATTTTGCACTGTGTCATCTGACCCCCATTTTCCCAGTGGGGGGGCACGACTGGCAGTTCCATTGCTCACTATGCTCGCGAGTCCCGGACAAAGTCGTCATGTCTACAAGTCCGCTAGCACAGGAAAGACAACATCGGTCAAGGTACAGTACATTCTTCAAAGGGTAAGGGGCCCTGTTTGCCCTTTCCTGCAGCGGACTTGTTTGATGAGGGACTCAGCAGAGATTCAGCAGAAATTCAGGTTTCCTGGAGGTCCGGCGTTCCTAATCGGAGACGATTGTGCCGCTTGTCGCGCCAAGATGTGTTGCAGCTTACAAGCGCGCAGAGGTCTTCTGCATCCTTTGCCATGAAGCTCTGAGAAGTTGTTGCAGCGCTTGACTGGTTGGAAGTGGCGTGCACATGGCTCAGAGATTCCCAGGCAGCATGAACCAGCAGAGACCCAAGCTAAGCCAGCTCTTCAGCGCGGACGACCAAGTCCCAAGATGCCAACATGGAGTAGGAGCGTCGCCAGAGCCGCGACGCGAGCATGGCAGCACCGGCCCAAGATTCTTCGCCCGAAGCTCCCCGATACCAAAGTTCTGATCCTTGTAGCCGTAGCGCTACACCTCAAACAGCAAAGGCCCGTCTAAAGCTACATTTGTTGAGATCCCCAACCCGCTCGGATGGATAGATGGATAGACAGGTGGATGGGTAGATATACTGTGTTCTCGTACTAGTTGACATGCTGGCTTAGCACGCGCAGCTGCTCAGAGCTTGCTGTTGTATCATGGCCTGCGCCCAGAACAGAGGCATGCCGACTGGGCGATCTTCCACGGCTACGAGGACCGAATGGCTTTGTAGGGAAGAAACTGGCATGTTGCGAGTGGTGGAGGAGGAGGAGGAGGAGCCGCCCCCCTCCTACCAACTACCTCGTCACTACAGTGACATTGACAAACCACAGCGAGGGCGGGGGGAACCGGGGGGGGGTTGATTCCTTTTTTTGGTTGGTTTTCACAACATTGACATTGCGCAACGAGGGGGTGATTCCGTCCTTTGCTTTTCACAGCATTGACAAGAGCATAGGAGCTTCGGGGTTGAGGAAGAGCACGCTTAGGGGCTCAAGAGCTCGGGGGTTTAGGAAGGACGCGTTTGTTGGAGCTTAAGAGCTGAGGGGCTTAGGAAGGGCACGTTTGGGAGCTTAAGAGCTTAGGGGTTTAAGGAAGGGTACGTTTAGGAGCTTAACAAGGGTAGGGGTTTAGGAAGGGCACGTTTAGGAAGGGCTGCAGCTGGGAAGTTGGGCAAAGGCTTGGGTATCCGAATCCGTGGAGATGGGACAAAGCGTATAAGGTATAAGCAGTGCTAGAAGAGCACCTGCTACCGAGCAGCAATGTTGCATCGGTGTTGCGCGCAGCTGCCAAAAACGCAAAAGCTTCAACAAACCTCAAACCTGCGACAGGCTCACCCTGAAACCCCGAACCCTGAACTCCAGTCCGGCCTTTGATCTGGACATCCCAAGCCCTCGGGGACAGATTTCAAGCTCCGTCGCAAAGTACGTTGGTCAAATCCTTTCCGGAAGGGTCTAAGCCACTTTCGGTGTTGAGCTGTTAAGGAAGCAGCTGTCAGGCAGGAAAGGGCTGGCTCACGGCGTAGGGCCTTTCACCACGTCCTGCAAGCCACAAGCCGTTCACTCTGTAGCATGGCAGCTGGTAGGATGGCTTGGTTTGTACTCTTTTGTGGGGTGCGCAGGCGGGGGGTGGGGTCTGAAGGTCTGAAGTTGAAAGATTCCGGGGGTTGGAACGGCCTTGTTAACTGATCTGGAGTTGTGTGGGCTTGGGCGGCTTGGCGGCTTAGGGCTCTGGGGATCCAGGAGCCTGACGGAATCATGTTGTGAAGTGGCTCCTCAGACTCCTCGGTAACACTCCGATGACGTTGACGTTGGGTTGATGCCAGGACTCGAGCACTGAGCTCCGACTGCCCTTGCGTCTGAAGGGTACTTGGCGTTTGCGGTGACACCACGTGGCGCTGTCAAGCGTAAGCCCAGCGCAAGGTCTACCAGGTCTACCAGTGTAAAGTGCGAGTCCAGTGCGATTTGTGAGCACACCGGGTTTCGGGCATGGGTCTGCTCATTTCCCGCTTTTTCAATGCAGATTAGCCTTTCGCTGCTTGAGCCGAATTAAGCAGGATGCGTCAAAAACCTGCGCGGCTTCATCTAAGTCCGTCCACCTCTTCCTAGCCTGAAGTGCTGTAGCCTGGGAAGATACGAGGCCTTCATGCATCCTGCGGAGAGAACCTTGTGAAGCTTGAATGCATAAGCTCCGGGGCCCTAAGCCCTAAGGCCCTAAATCCTAAACCCCTTTTCAACCTGCAACAGGGCCAGGCCACAATTCTGTAGACCACAGTCTCGTGTACACGTGGGTGGCCGCTACTCAGACCTGGGTTCGTTGGGGGGAGGGGGTGTGTTACCACACTTCGAGAGGAAGCGGTCTTGCACAATCTGCCTATGTGCCTGAAGCCTTTTTGGTTCAACAGGGAGTCGATCTCTTGATTCAGAAAGCCATGACGCCAGTGCTCTTCGTCCTTGCTTCTGCCCACTTCGCTTGGCCGAGCGCCGCGAGCGCCGGGGAGGACTCAACCTGCGCTCTGCAGAAGCGGTGGCTGCAGGCAGACGTGGAGCAGCCCGGTTCCCTGGCCCCTCTTGGAACGCCTGTGGAGCTAGCTCGGCCTGCAGGGCCGGCCTTTGAGGCTGGAGGTGGTGCAGCCTGGTCCACGCCGGGCGTGCGGTTCCAGCAATGCGCCCGCCCTGCGCCCCAGAAGCTCATGGCATCGTCCATACTTCAGGGTGCCAAGCAGACTCAAGCCAGGGAGGAGAAACCTTTGCCCAACCGGGTCAGCTGTCCACCGGGCCAGATGCCTATTGGCAATTTCGCTGGTGATGCCTACGACTTCACGTGCTGCGATGCTGCCGAGCAGTGCGGGGGGTGTCGCAAAATTAAGGATGGTCTTTGCCAGGAGTGTGCTGCCGGTTACGTCCACCAGAAGATCCCGATCTTGAACATCACCAAGTGCTTCCTGTGCGAGAGCATTCCTGATTGGCAAGACTCCAAGGGCCTCACCTGCCAGGACTACGAGTCCAAGGGTTACTGCCGCTTCGTGGGGGATTCAGTGGAGGATGGCCATGACCAGGCCTTTCACGGCCTTCGGCCCAGCGAAGCCTGCTGTGCCTGCGGTGGCGGCAGCGTGCAGCCCACGCCGAGCTCCATGAGCTTGGCACGGAGGGCCTTGGTGAACGGTGACCCCATCAACGACTTCCCGGAGCCCCAACCTTTGGGCACGGAGGTCAGTGGTTGCGACCTGGCGACGTGGCAGCTCCAACTCGAAGGATCTGGGAGGATCCATGGCAACGTTGAAGCCAGTGGAGGAAAGTCCCAAGCCACGGAGATCAAGTGCTCCCTCGTGCTCATGGAGGATCCCATGCGCGGGCTCTTTACCACCGTGGATCTGCAGGTTCCCGTGGGTGTGATGTCCTATGGAGATCAGGTTTTGGTCTTCAAGTACTGGGGCCTGGAACCGGAGCCGGCGAACAAAGCGTTCCCTGTCCACGTGATGAAACTGCCTTCTGGCCACACGATGGAGAAGTTTCAGCTGCACTGCAACTGCCCGCGCCTGGGCGCTCGAGAAGCCCTCTTTTCTTGTTTTTTTGCAGAATCTAGAGAGGCGTCCGGCGCGGTTTCGTCGTCGCTTTAAAACAGCAGAGGTGGCTCCGTCTGCTCCCAAGTGGTGAGCTGATGGCTGGGCCTCTGCCGGCTTCCATGGAGGCCACGTGGAGTCCTCTCTCCCTTTGAAACAAACACACAGACCGCAGACCGCAGACGCAGACGCAGACGCAGACGCAGACGCAGACGCAGACAGAGACAGACAGACGGAGAGACAGACAGACAGAGAGAGACAGAGACAGACAGAGAGACACAGACAGAGAGACTGACAGACAGAGACACACAGAGAGACAAACAGAGTGGACACAAAGAGGCACAACAGACGCGGAGAGACACGAGAGACAGAGAGACACAGAGAGACACACGGACAGACAGAAAGACAGCCAGCAGCTGCCAGTGATGTGTCCATCCAGTTGTGCTGAAGTTGAAGCCCCCCACTGTAGTTACGCTCCAATGCTAGCCCCCCCCCCCCCCCCCCAAAAAAAAAGGGATCCGGGACCCAAAAGTTTACCTCCCCCCCCCCTCCCCCCCCTCCCCTTCCTCCCTCTTCCGTCTTCTGCGCCCCTGGTTCCAGGTCTAGGTGTTTGGTTGGGGTTGTCAGGTGCGACTCCTGTGAACCCTTCCAGTTTCCAGGTCCAGGGCCCTTCTTTGGCCGGCGAGGGTGGGATGCCCTCCTGCAGCTGCGAGGCCATATGGGCCTCTCACATCTGGGGGGGCTTTGGGGGGGAGGTTTTCGGGAGGCCCCTCGAAATTCTGGAAAATCCGGGATGTTCCCCCTTTACATTAACAGTAGGGATTGTCGTCCTATGATAATCCCTATGAAGGACTAAGCATCCCGGTCCCACCTATCAACCCTAGATGTTCCGGAGGAATGCAGCATCTTGGCTTCCCTCACCTTTGCTCCCACTTCTCACTTCTGCGCGGCCTCAAACACAGGGGCCCCTATAAGGATTGTCGGGGCCCCTCTAGAACACCCCCAAGTATTCCCCCAGACATCCCCTAAACATCCATAAGATCCCAGAACTTCCTGCGACTCCCTTGCGCCAGGTCTCGGCTGAGCAGGTCCACTGGCAACGCGAAGGGAGGCACAGGCCAGGTCCAAAGTATTTTGGGAGTCCCTTTTCTCTGTGGTGCTTTACTGTAACTTTAGATCCTTAGCCTTTTTGGGTTTATTGGGTTTCTTAATCAGGCAGCTAAAAATTTAGTTTATAGCTACAATCCTAAGTGCAGCCAAGTTAAGAATTTGTGGAGACACAGAACCGTCGTGATCAAGGTCGTTCGGAGACCGGCTTGTAGATTCTTTTTTGCCTGGCAATGCTATGGGAACTCCGAAACCCAGAAGCTGTTCCGCAAAATGTTGGGTAGCTTTCTGACACGCTCACGCAGCAACCCTAGCCCCTAAACCCTAGACCCCAATGCTCATACGCAAAGAGGTGGCAACAGGTCGTCAGCGAGGAAACGACCAGCTTCAATGTGATACAGGCAGGGTTCAGGTTTCGGGCCTGGTGTATTTGGGGTTTCCGAAATTCGGGGTAGCTTATTGGGGTTTCAGGGTTTAGGTTTGAGGGTTTAGGGTTTAGCGCCCTCAGTCAGTATTCCGGCAACGCCCTCAGTCCGGCTGCAAGAAAGGGTTTAGGGGTGCCTTGTTGGGGTCCTTCTGATAAGGGGATCCTACTATTTGGAGTCTGTATTATGGGCCCCTGATTTTCGGAAACCCCATTTGGGTTTTGGGGAAGAGAAAGGGTTTAGGAATCTTGCGATTGTGCAAGAGTGTGGCCTTTCAATCGACGAATCCCTGAGTTGATGGAGTCATGTACTTTCCACAGTGTTTCGAATCGTTCAAGAAGAGGAAGCACCAGTAGAAGCAGTAGTCGTGGCCGTGTGGTGGGCAGGAAGCTGCTTAGGTTTTGTGTGTGTGTGTGTTGGTTGGTAAAAGCCTCCACTGACATGCTGTGAAGTCCCGAACGGTTATGTGAATCTTGTCGCGTGCCACTGCTTCCATGAAGCCTGCTGCTGCTTTTTCCCCTGATTCAGGGTGTAACCCAAAAAAAGGATATCTAGGGTTTTTTAACGTTAACAAACCCTGAAGGTGTAACCAAAAAAAAGGAGATGACTGAGAAGAACGGGTCGGGCAAAAGATGCGATGCTGCGAAGGCACGGCTCTGGAAGGCCGGCGCCTACAAGGCGCTGGCGTTCAGCGACTGGGGGGGGAATTTATCGGAGCTGATAGTAAATCTACCCAGATCTTCAAAAACCCCTTGAGCAATATACCCTAATTTCTACTCAGGATCATTATTATGAATTCGGGTATATTCCGTAGATAAGGGCTTTTGGAAGGTAGTAGTAAGACGGGTTCCAGACGTGTTAACACTGTAGGGAACTTGTGGCATTAGCTCTTAGGGTATTTAGGGGGAGAGTCAATCGGCGCAATGCCGGGCTTGGCCGCGTGCTGCAAAAGCATGACCCTGTTACTTTGCGCTATACTGTGCCCTACTGCGCTCTCTTCTATTCCAGTTTAGTGTAGCATATTTTGCTTTTCTTGTCTTGTCTTTTGCAGTACGACAGTTTGGTACACTGTTCAGTTTAGGACTCCACTGCTCGCAGGTTCCGGTGCTTCATGGTCGCAATGGGGTGGCCTTGGAGATCTCACCCCTGCAGGCCGCATGCTTTTTGGGCTCGCTCACGCTGGGGGTGGCTTGAGATTTTTTTTGGGGTACCTTTGATCATAAGGCATCGACTTTTTTTGTTATGGTTCATGCATGGAAGTGTTAGCGTATCAGTCCTGCCAAGTCAGGGCTCCTGCGGGGGGTAGCTTCTATCAGCTTCTAGACTCAGCTTCGTGAGGATCCCAACATGGCTAAGCCCATACACTTCCAAGCCCGAGCCTTCTCCGCGCTTAAGAGACTACCTAAAGAGCCAAACCCCTAAACCCTAACCCCAAAACCCTCAGAGCCCTCCATCTCTTTCATGCCGTCAGGAGCACATCCCAGGCTTCCGGTGGTTCGAGGAGCCATCGGAGAACACTCCAAAGTAATGCCTTGGCCAAGGGGCCTCTGCACCTCAGGGGGCTCCCCCTACTTTTGTGGGGGGGTTCACCCTTTTTAAGTTGGGCGTCCTCAATCAGTCTTAGCGCTACGCGCGACCCGCCTCGGCCTGGGTTTCCCAGCAGCGGGCGCTAATGTTAACGCTACGCGACCCGCCTCGACCCGGCCCAGCCCGCATGGTGATTTCGCAGCGCCCAAGTCGCTGGACCCCAAGCAATGAGGGTTGGGTTTAGGGTTTAGGGTTCCGGGTTTATGGTTTAGGGTTCAGGGTTGATTTTTTAGTTTAGGGTTGCAGGCTTTGGGGGCTCACACTTCACGGTTTGGCAGGAGGGGGGGCAGGGCAGTGGGGCAGCGGGGGGGGCCGGGGGGGCAGGAGGCGGGGGGGGGGGCAGGGGCGGGGGGGGGGCAGGGGGGGGGGGGGGCAGGGGCGGGGCTTCAACTGGTGCTGGTCCTGGCGAACCGTCCACTTTCAGATCGTGGTCGCCTATCGGGGGTACCCATTCCAGGCAAAAAAAAGGGGATGCCTGTTCTCACAACCACACCTTCGGCCGGAGCGGATTTTTGAAGCCAAGCCTGATGAGGGTTCGATAGGGCTTGGCAGAGTTCAGCATCAAGCCTTTTTGCCAAAGGCGTGCCCGGAAACATTCTTCTTCGTAATGTTATTGCCGTACTCTGATGTGCAGATTGGAGTTTGTTTGGTCCCCTCTCAGCCTTGAATGTGTCGTTGGTCGTGTTTTGGTGGCAGTGCCGAGTTCCGGTGTGCTAAGAAGGTGGGGTTTGAGGGAGGGTGCTCTGAATTTCTGCAGCTTCCCTTGCGTGTTGGGCTCTTCCTGTGCTTCCTGTCCTTCCTGTGCTTTGAAGGGGTTCTATTTCTTGTGGTACTTTGTGTCACTTGTGGAGCTCTTCAAGGAAAGAGACGTGCACACTGCAAGCCGGAGGACGAGGAGGAGTCCCTGAAGCTTCCGGTCCTTGAGAACATCTCCTCCGGTGCGCGCTTCGTGGCATCGCCTGCTCTGGCCCCTGAGGCTTGTGGGCTCTGGCCCATGCTGTAGTATTCTAAGCTGCATCCTAAGTCTAAGGTAGTAAGGTCGAACAATGCATCTCGTACATTCTCGTACTCTAGCCTCACGGCAGCGCCAGTTCCCACCCAGATTGGCAACGGGAATCCTCATCAGGACCCACGAGCCTTTGATATCAGCCCTGAGAGAGTCCCGGGCAGGTTTTGGACGTGCTGTGCCGCGATGGTAGCAATGCCACCTACGCTTGGTCACGGTTCACGGGCGACATCACCCGCAACGGCAAGGCGGGCTCCTTCTCAAATCGAGGGCCATGGATCAGGGTTTACAACCAAGCGGTGTCGAATCGTGTAGAAGGGCCGGCGATTGTTCTCATCGCGGAGTTTCTCTTAGTTCTTTCACGGGCACTCGCTCAGCAGACGGAAGCTTCCTGGGCTTCGTAGTTCTGGTCTGACTTGTTGCTGCTGCTAGCACTTGCGGCTTGCGGCTTTTGTGGCTTTGCTGAATGTCGATGAATGCAGTGAGCAAACGTGAGGAGCTGGACTTCGGGATGTCGGCTTTGACATGGTAGCCTCAAAGCAGAACCCTAAACTCTCTTGTGTGCTTCGTACATACATGGCAAAAGTTGTAGACCTCTTACAGGAGATGGCCAAAGCCTGATCTTCATGCAGACTTAGCCCCGGATTGATGGTCTGCCGTTTGCAGCCCTACAACTTAGGCTGTCATTTGCATGCTTTACAGTTGGCTCTTCTGTAGACGTAACAAACAAGCAGCATACTCGATGACTTCTACTCTATGATGCTGTTTTCAACAACTCGGCAGTCTCTGCAAACACTGATCGCAAGCTCTGCATCTCGCCCTCTTTGAAAAGTCCTTGTTCCGACCGGGAGGTGGCCTTCAACCTGGACCCTTCCTCGGGCGTCGCCTCTGGTACGCCGGGGCTCAGCGCCGGATTTTCACTGCTTCCGGTGGTTTGGGGCCTTCTTGGGGCATCTGGGGCCTGTCATAGCCTGATACAGTGCAGGCGTAGTAAGGTTCGGTGTAGTGGGAGGTAGTTTAGCAGCTTAAGACAAGAACCCTGAATCCCGGACTCATCAGCCTAAGCTGTTGTTCAGGCTAGGGTCGCAATGGAAAGCGCTCTTGGGTTGAACGAAGAGCCGATTCGAGGTACTCCTGGCTTGGACCTGTCTGCCGAGGGCCGTGGGAGGCTACAGGCTGGGACAGAAATGAGGGTGAAGTTGCAGAGAATTAAATTCCCCCCCCTCCCCCCCCAAAAAAAAAAAGAAACGAAAAAAAGAGGAAGGGAGTTGACTCGCCACACGACGGCTTATGTTATGCTGTTGTGGGATATCATTGCTACTCTACGTCGTATGCCGCGGATTCTGCTGCGGTAAAGTCGGTGGCTCAGATCAACTGCAGCGTGGCACTCGGCGGCCAGCTCTACGACAAGGCCTGGCCGGACCGTGACTTTAAGATACCAGTAGCAAGTCTGCGATGGGAAGCCGTTCCTGGGACATGAGGGTTTCAGCGCACTTGGTTCGGGGAGTCCGGCGTGGGGTTGAGGGTGTCGCCACAATGTAGAGTAGACCCCTAATGCACGAGAAGAGCTGCCAGTTTGGCAGTGACATGCGTCGAGAGCGTCGAGAGCGGCGTGCCCCAGCAAGAGTTGCTTTTCCTTCCTTTGGGTTCCTTTGGTGTGGGTGTTGAGGATTGCTAAGGGTTTGCTCCAGGTGCTGCCGGTGGCACAGCTCACGGTGGACGTGGTGGACGACATGTGCTGGGTTCCGACCAACATCTCAGGATCTGCCCCAAGAGTGCCTATGTTAGCCTTGTCAGCCCCAAATCCCAGCCTACAATCGCAAAAGCTTGAGTGCTACATCCTGGCGCACGAAGGATGGTTCGGCTGGAAGAAGCTGCCGTCACAAAGCGCCTGTTGGGCGCTCAGCTCGAATCAGGTTCGGATCCCCTTGTGGGTACCATGTAGATTGATGATAGGGAGTATCTTATTGTAGAGTTGTTCATTAGAGGTTAGATCATTGCTCACAAGAACCTCGCCGTGCTCCGCTGATTGGCTGACGCAAGCGCTACGGGATCGTACAGGATCAGGGGGAGGATCCTGGAGAGAGCCCTCGGCTTGCTGGGGCAACGCTCCAGGCCTCGCCCTGTGCCGCAAGAGGGCGGATTGTGCGGCGGTCCATGTCGAGGAGGAGGGGATGGGAATGATGGGACCACTAGTACTGCGACCACTACTTATCGTGCTACTGCGACCACTATCCTGCTGCTACTGCTTTGTTGCACCGGTACTGCTTGCTAGCATTCTCTTGGAAAAAGTTGTCGTGGTTCTTAGCACGGCCATGTTTCACTCCGCTCTTCTCCTTACTTTTCTGGCTTGGCAGCCTTGCACATCCTCCAGCTCCATTTCCAAGTCGTTCTTCCAAAGGACGGCACGTGCCTTGCTGTGGTCAGCGATGGCGAGAAGCAGGAGTTTGCCGGCGAGGCATTTGCCTAGGATGAGTGGTGCTGCAACACCACCAGGGTCAGGAAGAGCAGTAGACAACTGCAAGCCGCAGAGGCAGCAGCCGTATAGCAGTTCTGAACGCAATCATTCGTAGCAGAAGTCGCATCGTCGTTGCTGCAGTAGCAGTAGCTCAGGAGGTTTTAGCGTTGAGGGCTTTTGGTGTCTTCTGTGAGTGATGTGTGTGTGTGTGTGTGTGTGTGTGTGTGTGTGTGACACGTTGAGTTGGGCTGTTGCGTTCTCTGAAGAGCTTCGCGCGTTCTTTGCAGCCTTTGCATTGTACACGAAGATATTGCAGCCTCCGTGCCGTACTCCAGAGAAGCTTGAATTTCCCCTTCTCTTGTTGTAGAATTTCTCGAGCATGATTTAGGAGCATGCCCACCACAGAATCAACAATAACATTGAATCTGCTTGCAGGTGCTGATGCGCCTGGAGAACTGTTCCGAGGACCACAGTAGGCAATGCCATTTAAGGCCGCGGCAGCGAGTATTCCTTTCTTGTCTTGGGTCTGTGGATGTCATGCGTGAGTTTCGGGGGATGTTAGGGGGGGGGGCTCGGTTCTGGCCCGTAGATTGCTGTTCGCTAGCGGCTAGCTCACGAGGTGCGAATGCACTGAAGCGTCATAGTCCAGCATGCTTCCGTGCATGATCGCGTGATGGACTTTGCAGTTCCCTCTTGTCCGACTTGGGCGCAAGACAGCGCGATCCTCAAGTTCTCAAATTCGAACTTCCTTTAGCTTGAGGAAGACACGGAGCTAAACCTCACGGTCGAAGGTGCGTGGTGCTTCGGACGAAGCATAATTTGGGAGGATTTGTTGAGGATGTTCGCGCTGTTGGGGTGTGCGGGGGGGGGGGGGGGGGGGGGGGGGGGGGGTGCTTCAGACTGTTTCATGTTACCTTGGACATCGGAAGAACGTGCTGGAGAGTGCAGCTTTCAAGCCTTCGGTTAACGCAGCTTCGACTCGTGTTCTACTGTAGGGATGGGCAAAGCTGAAGTCTGAGTTTTTCCATGCGCATACATGAGGGCTGTTCTGAATCATCATCCTTTTGGGGGGCACTGTACCCTCAATGACAAGGAATGTTTCCCACGGAGTGTATAGTTTTTAGGGGACCCAACAGGCTGTCAACCCCATCCGTGACTCCGTCTTGACGCGGTGTTGTCAGTGTGGTTTGACCTCCTCACCTTTGACGAAGACAACGCACGCAACAAGGTCGACAGATGCCCCTTCCCCACTCGAGGCGTGCCTTGCTAGGCTTGAATCTCGAAGCTTGCCGACGGGGTTGCCCCCATTAGATGGCTGCCACGCGGTGGAGAGCCGCTCAGCCGCTTTAGACACGGCTCCCACGGTCGCCGAGGGCATCCTGGCCATGCCCACGAGGTGCTTCGTGTTCCCTCTTGCCGTCCCTCAAACACGCCGCAGTCGTAGACTCCGTCAGCAAGCTCCCCGATCCCCCGCTGTGCCCTTTTATCTCTTTTGTGTTTTCCTGGCAACTCGTCTCGGATGACTTGGGCTGCACGACACGAAGCAGCACGATCCGCCCCAACGCGACTTGACACACGGGAGGCTTTTAGCCGCACGGCTGGCTTCGACCTCGCCGTGCTGCCGGGCTGGCCTCTCGAGTCTTTTCTCAGCCGTTGGGTGAGGAGGCATGGAGCGACTGTTGTTGGGAGGATAACTTGGTGAGGGCCGCAAGAGCAGCGGATGTTTTTTCGGTGGAGTGCCATAAAGGAGCTTCGGCTTAGAGCCCGGCGTGGGGCGTATGCTTCCAATCGCTTTGCAGTACCGGAGCGTCAGACGATATATGCTGCTCAGCGAAGTACTGGACCTTGCTTACCCTGCCGCACCTAGCCGGCTGTGCTGGCGCCGGCGGCCTCGTAGACGTGGAGCCACTGGCGCTGCAAGGCTGCAAGGTTGCAAAAAGGTGCGAAGAATGAAAAACAGAATCTTCTTTGGGCGTCCACGGCGTTGGAATCGTGCTCCGCTGCTCCGCCATCCTAGCCACCACCGGGCCCTCACCTCCTTTAGGCAATGTCATATCGCTGACATGGATGAAAACGCACATTCACTGCCGTAGTATCTGAGACACATGCGGATGCGAGCTTTGGGAGTGTAGTTGCCAGCCTCACGCGACGTTTCTCCCTCCGCTGCGCAGACATTTTTCCAGCATAGCCATGGCGCTAACGTTCGTAGCTGCTTACGAGGAAGTGAATGTTGTCTGTGTCTACTCCGCTTTCCACGCATCCATTAACCCGAATCGATTGCAGACTACGTTGCTTCATGTGCGGCCACAACCAATGCGTGCAGGTTCGGTTCAAGCACAAAATTGGGACACAATTCCCACTAGCACGCGTGTGAGGCGCTTGAAAGTTTGCATACATTCTTGTGTTGAGCCGCCGGCCAAATCGAACGGGATGGATCAGCACAGGGGCGAGGCTAACCGAAGAGTTTTTTTCGACCCCATGGCCGGCGTGCGCGACGCGAAGGGCCAACATCAGCGGGCTGAGGTGTTTGCGCGATGTCGACCTGGCCGCCGAAGTTGAGAGGCGGGTCTACACGTTTCACAGTCCCCGCGACGCCAGGCAGGAGTACGCCAAGGTCGCGGACTGCTGCGGAACGATGCGGGTCGGACTCGAAGCGATCCGTGACGGAAAGTTATCTCTCCTCGCGCCACGCATGCTTTGGTACCGGGTAGGCTACGGTCCCAGCATCCGGGCTTCGTCGCTGGGAGTGCTTGTTCTGCAGCAGACGTATCGTGGCGCTGACCACTCCGAGTGGGAAGCGGCCGTCGTTCGGGCATGGGAGATGTTTCCGCAGGCTGGTGAGCCACACGCTCACTCACGCCGAGGAGTTCCAACAGGTTTGTGCTCCTTACCAATACGCGCTCAGGCCCCCAGGCATAGCTACAGAGACGGACCCCCCTAGTTGGCCAACACACGGCTTCCTGGCCCACTTGTGCATCCTCTTCATTGCGCGTGGCATGACAACTTAATACGTGGACCCCGGAGGCCGGGGAGTGTGCTCGCAGGGGCCCACTGCGCCTGCTCGCATCCAAGCCGCGCCGATTAGCCCTTTTACACACGTGGCGTACTTCCCGCAAGCCAACCCGCCTACGCAGAGCTCGATTTTGTTCCGGTCGGCGAATCTGCGGAATCTCAGCTCGTGCACCAGGTCACAATTGTGCAGGGCTCGCCGCGAGTTGGACGCAGAGCGGAAGGAAGCAACGCAACCGGCGGTTCCTACGGTGCAGGGATGTGCAGGGGGTCGGGCGGGGAGGCTCGGGTAGCGCTTGAAAAATGCCCTCCCAGGCCCGGCGGATTCATGCCCGTGAATGAAATCATCTGTTTGTCGCAACCACCATTTTGAATCAACAGCAAAAAAATCAACAGCTGCGGACTTCCGATTTCCCAATTGACGCCGACGACAATACATCATGAGTGCATGTTCCCAATTGCTCGGTTGCCTCCCAGGTGCCATTCCAGCACACGAATCACCCATCGATCACGTGGCCAAAAAAAAATTGCAATGTAAGTGGCCAATTTGCAACTTGTCGAGGACTACCCCCTCCAATTTGTTAACTGGCTCTTGGTGACCCGGACGGACCGAGTCGCCTGCCGCTGCGCTGAAGCCCGCCGGGTAGTCTTGGAGCCGCTTAGCCGACCAAACGGATCAGCAGGCATAAAAGTCCGGAAAAAAAATGTTAGCGAGTTCTCAGGGCAGGTATTCCGAACTTTGGAGGGAAAAGGTCCGCAGGAAAAAAAACTTTGTTGTTCCAAGCGTGACGAGTTTCATGCCACGGGTCATCCCATGAAATGTTTCCGGATGGTCCCACCACTGCATTAATCGTTCTGTGTCCCGCCGTGAAACAAACCACTGGCGAAACAATGGCATCAAAACAAGGAAACGTTGCGATCACGGAAAATCCAGCCGTTTGCATAGAAGAACTGAGCGCCATGCAGTTGCGGCTTACTGGGCAACTTGGGCCGACGCGCTGCCAGCCCTGGCACGTCGAGACCCTGCCTTCGCTCAAACGCTGGCGCGCTCCCTCGACGGCCCAGTCCCTTTGCCCCCCGCCCTGGCTGCCCTGCAAGAGGCCACGTGGAACGCAAAACGACGCTCAAATGGAGATTCGCCGCCATCAGCGGTAGGAGACCGGGCATCCAGGTAGACAAAGGCTGCAAGACAGAATGCCCAAAACACATATGGCAGTCCACTCATCAACATAAGCGAGCGCATGCCTTCAGCAAGAGTCCGATGAAAGCGTTCTGCGCGCGCATTTGTCTGCGGCCTGCGTGGCAGGCTGCGTTCATGCCGGATGCGCTGCTGCTTCAACTGCATATCGAACTCAGCATCAAATTCGCCCCCATTGTCGGTGCGACAGCAAAGCACAGGTGGGTTCAGACCACCGTACATGTCATTCCAAGCTGTTGCAGTTTCCACCGCTGTTTTGGAACGCAATGGACGCACACTGGGTAACCTGTGGCCTCGTCACGCGTGACGATAGCAGTGCCGAGCGGCGCACCGAGCACGACGAGCCCTTGCTGCTCGGGGGGCAAGCTCCAAGCCCCGACCCGAACGCCCGTGGCAGGGCTGGGGTCGTCGAGCTGCCCAAGGCCGAGGCGCACGCCCGCGCAGGCGGTGCTCACCCGCTGCTCAGCTTGCGTCGGAGCAGCGGCGGCAACCGCAGCATCGGATGGGGCGGCGACCGGCGCCGGAGGCTCTTGGATCCTGCTTCCGCGTCCAGCTTTGCGGCCACGACGCCCTCCACCTCGCCCTAGCCGTTGTTGGGCAGCCAGCGCCTGGGGCGCGCTCCGAAACAGCGGCAGCGACCTCGTCGTCCTGCGAGTTGAGGCCGTCGTCACCATCAAACGGCCGCGCACCGGGGTCGTCGACGGCAGGACGCGTGGTGGCGGGCACCGGAGGGACCGGTGCTGCGTCGGCTTGGCGAAGCGCATCCGAATAGCGGTCGAGGTTCGACCCAAAGCTGAGCCCCCCGTATAACTGCAAACACACCTCCTGTGCCCCTGCATGGATGTAGCCGTCGGGAGTGGCGAGTTGACTCAAGTGCAGCGCAGCTCCGGAAGGCAAGGCCCGGGCGGCGGTGAGGATGGTTTGGGGAGGCGGAACGTGGTGCCGGGCAGCCGCCTCACGCAAGGCATCCAGAAGCAGGGTGGCCGGGACCGCAGCCGAATGACGAAGCGTGTGGCATGCCTCGTCCCACCACGGCTGACAGCGCTCATCATGGCTCCATGCTTCGGCGGCCTGCGAAGACAGGGCACCCCACGCAGCGTGCAAGAGCGGAACGAACAACCTGGAGTTGGTGGCTGAGCACGGGTCCCCTGCAGGCGGGCCGACGTCGCACCACGACCCGCGCATGGGCACCAGATTGTTGGCAGGAGCATTGGGGCGGTTGGGCTCCTCAGGTGCCCTGGCGATCGGGCGGGGCTGCCGTCCGCATGCGCAGCACAGATGCCCAGTGCGAGCGGCGGCGTCGAACTCCCAGTCCCGCAGCCGGCGGCATCAAGCACAATCAAACATGAGAGATGGGCGAGCATGGAAACGTAACGTTCTCGACCGTCTGATCTGTGGGCGATTCAAAACACAGCCGTCGCAAGCGAGGCAAACTCGGGCGCGATGCACCATCGCAGCAGGCAGTCCCTGCATGGAAAGGCGTCTCATCACACAGGACATCCCTTCCCCAGGCTGCGACGGCATTGGCTGCAAGAATGAAAACGGTGTGTAAGCAGCTCGTCCGGGCGTTTTGATTTGGGAGATGGCTTGCGACGACTTCTGGACCTGAGATTTGCTGATGATATCTTTCTTTTCACCCAATCTAAAGAAGAAGCGCGCCGCACCCTGGATCTACTTTTTTTTTTTGCGGAGCCTTTTTCTTCCTGTCCGCGCGGTCCCTGTGCAGTGGCGCCGCAGGCAGGGTGCAGGCAGCCAAGTCACGGCATGCGGCTGGCGAGGGGCGGAGGCAGGGAGGAATCAGCCGAAGGTCGGTGGGAGCGGTCCGCGTTGTCTGAGGCTCCTGCCGTCACTCCCGCACGTGGGGCTCCCCCTCATGACGTGCCACGGCGGGTCGAGCGTGCTACAGGCCCTGATCGCCGAGCCACTTGCGCCTGCCTCTGATGAGGCGCTCCGGGAGCAGCCATACAGGCCCATGCCTCCCGACGTTCTGCAGTTTGTGCCTGAAACGCCGGTTGCGCTAGCTGGGTCTGCTGTGTGACCGCCCGGCCCGGGCGCAGCAGCTTTGCGGGCCCGTCGGAGGTTTGTCAAGACCGCAGGCGAGCTGAGGGAGAGCTCAGGCGAGACGGGCCGGGTTGTGAACACGCTCGCTGCGTGGGGCCCCGACTGTGAGTCCAACATGGCCAGGCTGGCGGCATCGAGCTCTCTGCGGATGGCACGCTGGCAAAAGTCGTCGGCGCTGCCATTCGCGTGTGAGGTCAGTGGAGTCGTCGTCGTGGAGCGGGCGGGGCAGCGGCCGTCATGACGGACATGTTTTGACAGGGTGTATGACGTCAGCCGGCGTCAGCCTTTCGGTTCGGCGTGCTTCTTCCTTGAGGAGACATGGTTGCAGAAGTTTGAGCCACGGGGTCGACTAGGCGTGGTTTTAGGATACGGTCGGTTAGAGTCATACGTCGTGCTTTATTATGAGCACTACGTGCAAACAAAAGGCGAGGCACGCATTGTGAAAACTCGTGATGTGCGATTCATGCCTGACTTGCGTTTCCCCTCCTTGATCTGCGTGTGCAACATCCTGATTCAATGCACTGGCTTGCCCGCATGTTTGCGTTGGTGCCTGGTGACCTTGGGCCGACGGCTGATGCATCTGGCAAGTGCACCTTATGTGGCTTGTGGGCCACCAGTTGCGAGGTGTCCTGTAAGGCGTGTTTGTCCCGCAAGCTTTTTTGCCAAGCATGATCAATCGCCCGATTGTTTGCAAGCCCGTTGCTTTGGTCATGCCAGCTTGGATGAGTTCGATGTTTCCTCCATGCTGCCGCCGGCAGGTCCACCACCTCCACCACCTCCACCGCCGCATGATGCACAGGATCCCGATGATGATGTAGGTGATGTGGCTTTGTCGCCACCTCCGGATGATGGGCCCGATGATGGGCCGAATGACGGAGGTGATGATCGTGGCAAACTAACAATAGGGTCATTAGCTGGTTAAGGTTACAAAGCTAAGTTAGTACCAACCTGGGCTGGACACCTCTTATAATTGGATGTACCTTGTCAAGATAGGAGCGGTCTTCATCCTAGTTTTGGAATCCAAGCACAAGAAAACCAAAAGGTCATGACATTCTATTCACCCTGGAAATCCTAATAAAGAGGGTAAAAAGCATAATATTTTCGTACTTCCATCCCAACTGGTAAGGTCTTTAGGTGTGTTATCTTCACGGGGGAACAGGAATGCTCTTATCGCACGTGCATTATATTCTCTCCCTCATGCGTCTGTTAAGTAGTTTTAATGTTGGGTTATTATGCAAAAGACCCCTTAAAATATATGCCGGGCATCCCTACGGGCCAGCTTTTGACCCTTCCATACATGCATCTGGTGGGGCCCCGCCTCGGTTGCATACCAGTGCACCTACCACGCCCGATGATCAGCGTGGCCTCGTGCGTGAGCGGAGCCGCCAGACGACTCCGTCTGATGCCCCCGCGCATAAATACATCCCACTCCGGATATAATGGATGCAAACCCTCCTTCCGGCTCAGAGTCCGTGTTGCCGTCGTCGTCGGGTGACAATTCTTCTTCCAGCACAGAGCTTCGTCCCGATTCCTCTGATGGGCACGCGGCATCATCAGGTGAATATGCTGCAGCTTCAAATGCCATGAGTGCTTGCAAAATGTTTGGCCTTGTTACAAAGAACATTGAACCGTGGGATCCGTTGTATGATTGTCCTGCAGCCAATAAAGCCAAGCAGGGTGAAATCAACAATCTGGCATCAAATGATGTTCTGGACATGGCATCCTTGGATGAGTGGGATGCTGTTTGTGCAAAGGACCCATCGGCTGAAATGGTTGGCGGAAAAATGCTGATAGGCATTATGGACTACGAGGAGCTCGGACAGTCCAGCCTAGATGATGCAAATTGGAAGGCCAGACTTGTGTGCACCGGCAACTTTATTCGTAACATACCCCCTCCCTTGGTGTCGATATTCGGGGGGGGGGGAGTGCCAAATTGGAGAAAAAATTCTTCTTCTGGGTTTGGGGGGGGCGGGGGGGAGTGGGGGGGGGGGGGCAGAAATTAGAAGAAAATGCTATCAAGCCGTACGCTGCGGCGCACGATGCGGCTGTGTGGGGCACGTTGCAAGCTTGTGTTGGTGAGCCGGCCGAGGATGCGGAGTGCCCGGCACGCGCCATCGCGCTGTTGCCCGCAAGCTTAGGAGGTCTGGGTCTCACTCAGGCAACACGCGCAGCCCCCGCAGCTTACTGGGCTGCGTGGGCTGACTCGCTCGCCGTCTTCGAGGCCCGCTGCCCCAGGTTTGCCGCATGGGCGGTCGCGGCTCTCCAAGATGGCACTGGCCCAGCGTGCCTGCGAGCCGCCGAGGCTGGTCGGCAGCTACTCCTCAACGAAGGCTGGGTCGATGTGCCGACCTGGTCGCGGGTTGCTAGGGGGGCGAGACCGCCGGGACCCGAGCCCGACGCCACTGAGCCTGGCGGGCGGGTGCATGGATGGCAGTTTCACGCGTCGCGTACTCGGAACCGTTTCTTCCGCGACCGCGTGTTGCTGCCTTCCTTGTCGCCCGCTCATCGCGCTCTTGTGCGTTCACAGGCTGGGCCCCACGCCGGCGCATGGCTCGCGGCCATCCCAAGTGACCCCCACACGACGCTCTCCCCGGAGATGATGCAGATCGCACTGAGGCGACGCCTACGCCTGCCGCTTCCGCTGGCCGCAGGGCGTTGCGGTGGGCAGCATGGCGGGCAGTCCACCCCGGGGTGTGGCCGCCTTGTCGATGAGCACGGCGACCATGCCTTGGCTTGCCCCCGCACGGGCCTGCTTGCGCGCCGTGCCAAAGTCGTCGAGCGCGCTTGGGTGCGCGTCGCGCGCGAGGCTGTTGGGCCAGAGGGCCAAGTGGTGCCGCAGCAATGGCTGGCCCATACCACCGCGCCTGGAGTACCCCCGGGGGACCGTCGCCGCTTGGACCTCGTCATCTACGGGGCGACCCCGTTGGGAGGGGCGCTGTGCTGCGACGCCACACTCGTCTCGCCGCTGGCGAGGGATGGCACGCCCCACTGCGGAGCCGCAGACCGTGACGGGGCCGTGCTGCGCACGGCCGAGCGGCGTAAGCGGGCCACCTACCCCGAGCTCGCACAGGGGGGGGCGCAACAGCTCTGCGTGCTTGGCTGTGAGGTCGGGGGGCGCTGGAACGCCGAGGCTGCGTCAGTGGTGCGACGCCTGGTCCGCTTGCGGGCCTGCCGCGCCCCGGCACCTCTGCGCGCGGCTGCCGGCGTCGCCTGGGCACGCAGGTGGTGGAGCGCCCTGTCCGTCGCATGCCAGCAGGCGGTCGGCTCAACGGCGCTGGGGAGGGCAAGGGCGGTAGTGGGGCCGGCGCAAGACAGCCTGCCGACCCTGGCTGCCGTCCTGGCTCTTGGTGACCCGGACGGACCGAGTCGCCTGCCGCTGCGATGAAGCCCGCCGGCTGCCGCTGCGGGCGTGGCGTAGCTTGCCCGGGTAGTTTTGGAGCCGACCAAACGGATCAGCAGGCATAAAAGTCCGAAGAAAAAAAAAAAGAAAATGCTATCTAATAGGGGGCGAGAAATTAGAGGAAAATATCAAGAACCATGTCATACGCATGTGAGCAAAGCGCATGTTGAGACCTCAAGAGAGTCCCCAGCCCCCCCACGCACAGACTCCCCCCCGCCCCCCCGCCGCCAAGAAATTTCCTGACCCACTCCCCCCCCCTCTCCCATTCATTTTCTTCTTCTCCAACCCCCCGCCCACTCCCCCCCCCTTTAAGGGAGGGGGTATTTCGTAACGCTGCCGGACATGTTGTTTGGTCGGTTGGCAGCATGTATGCGGCGCCGGTAGATCTTCACAATGCTCGACTTGTCGTGTGCTTCGGTGCCAAACGCGGTTGTGTGTTGCAAGCAAATGTGAAATCCGCTTACTTGCAGGCCTTGCTAGGCGGCAACGCCACATGGTTGAAAATCCCGAAGTCATTGATGCATCTCTTCCCCCAGCGTGCGCGATCCATGAAGCAGCCCGTGGTACGTTTGATACGTGCTCTTTACGGGCATCCGCGTGCTGGATCAGATTGGGATGCCCATCTTCGTTCACAGCTGCTGAAGCATGGTTGGCAGCCGATTGCCAATCAAAAGGGTCTGTTTGTGGTTATCGCCAGACAAAACTTGCATCATGGCGATGTGCTCCTTTCGGTTTTTAGGGACCTCTTACCGCTTGAACTTTGCTTCGCATCAGAGTGTCACCGTTACGGTTGCCCAGCCGGCATATGCAGCAATGCTGTTGCAACGTTACAAAACAGCACGCGCCATCAAAGGTCCCCTGAGAAGGGTTGACACGCCCATGACAGATGAGGATCTCGAGTCCGAGTACGGCCATCTGCCGTCCCAGCAGACGGACGCAGCTGTACATGTAGGTGGGTTGCTTTTCTTAGCTAGGTCTTCGCGCCCCGATATGATGTTTGCTACGGGTTTCTTAGGCCGATATGTTTCGAAGTGGTCACTTGCAGCTGAAAAGCGAATGAAGCGCTTGTTTGAGTACTTGGAATCCACCCTGAACTATGTATGGCCTTGTGTGGGAAACTTCGTCGCTCCAACCTTTCTGACATGATGTGTTGGTTGATGCAGATCATGGGGGGGTGTTTGGACACAGCCCGCAGCACCTCAGGATGGAATGTATACTTAACCAGTTCCGATGGCTCGACGCATGCATTGATTGATTGGGCATCCCGCCGCCAGCACTCTACAGCAAAATCAACTGGTGAGGCTCGCTGACATGAACATCGACGTTCCTGTCAGCGGCGCGCGTTGCATTGAGGTCGTCGCGAACGGCCTGCCCCTTGGCACGGGGCGCAGCTCGCGATTGACGCAACCATCGTCAGTCCGGTCGGCGAGCCGCAGCCTGGCGCCGCCGCACGCCCTGGCGCGGCAGTCCAGGCCGCCGCTTGTCGTAAGCGGCGCCAAACATACCCCGAGCTTGCGAGCGCGCGACGGCTGCGTCTCGTCGTTGTCGGGGTCGAGGTTGGCGGGCGCTTCGGTGCTGAAGCCGTCGCGCGGCACCGCGTTGCCAGCCTCCCGCCGCCGCTCCGGGCCGCTGCCAGTGCCGGCTGGGTCCGGCGCCTGACCTGCGCGAGGTCCTCGCTGAGGTCCGCCGTGGCCCCGCACTGCTCGCAAGCCGCCTCCCGGCGCCTCGAACCGGCCCGTAGTTGGTAGGCTTCTTGCGCTGGGATCGCAGCGACCGTTCGTAAAAAGGCGTGGGAGAAAAAAAAAACATCCCAAAGCGAACTGAACTCCCGCTCGTTCGGGTGCGGCCGCCGCCACCAACTGAGCCGCCCCCATTGCTTGCTGCGGCTGTTGTGGGAAGTCACGGTCGCATGCGCTTGCACCTGAAGAGCGGCCGGCTGGCCCCGCCAAACATACACCAGGTAGTCCGCTGCCAATCGCATGTCAGGGCATGCCGATATCGCGACAGCTGAGCCACACATAGCCAGATTCACTCCCATTTGTCGAGGGCACGAATTCCTTCTTCTACGTGCCGCTGTTGTTTGACGCTGGCATGCTTTATGCACTGGTCTCCGATGTCTCCGCTGGCTCCGCACGGCACTGAGCGTTTGGAACGAGGACGCTGCCATGCAGAGCATTGCAAGTCCCTCCTGCGGCGGTTCGTCCGGCTGCGTGCTGCAGTGCGCCGCCCGCAGTCCGCGGAGCCGCCGCGCAAGGCTGGGCGAGCCGGTGGTGGGGCGTCCTTGCAGTGGCCGTGCAACATTGATGGCGACGCGCCAGGATCGCGGGCGGCCAGGAGCAAAAATTTCATGCGGGGGGGGGGGAAATAATGGGCTCCCGCTCTCCATTGCTGCTGCCATCACATTGTTTGCATCGCCAGTTTCTGGACGCTACATCCCTGCCCTTGTATGAGAAGCCCTGCTGTTCGTCTGGTTGGGGGAACCGCGGGCAATTGACCTCTTGCCTCGACGCGGAGTATGTGCCAGCTGCCGACACGAATCCTACCGTCAACCCTGCCATGCAGAATCTGCTGGGTGCGCTGCCGGACCCACCAACCGGCTCTGCGCCAACCGATGTTGTGCAGCCGCCCACGCGCACTGCGAAAACTTCGACCCAGCCCTGATGTCGCGAGGTGCTGACGCCAGCTTGGCTCGGCTCGCCGCGGAGACAACTGCGTCCCACTCCTGTGCTGGCTGCGGAGGCCGGCGTGGCGGACGCGGACGCGGGCGTGGCGCTCGCCGCACTGCCGCCTCGTTGTATTCGCTGTCGAAACTGGTGGCCGCTCGGGTTCCGAGCCCTGCGGCTCCTTGCACGAGCGCGAGCTGCGCGAGCACACGCTGCCGTTCGGTCGGCCCTGCGTGCGGATTATGTGTCTTGCTGGAGTGGCATCATCGCCGTCGCAGCGCAGGGGGCCCTCGCCAGTTCTTTGCCAGAGCTCCCCCTCGACACCGTCGCCTCTGCTGCCGGCGAGCCGGCTTTGCAAAGTCCTGCAAGACGAACGCTGTCCCCATGCTATCCCCACACCCCTGCCCCCAACCGCCTCCCGGCGAGGAGACGTCCTTGCGGCGTGAGTTAGAGGGAATGCGAGACCTGGACGGGAAAGCTGTGTTTTTGACAAAGCTCCTTAGTGAAAATTCTTGTGTTGCCGCATGCCGGACCGGATGTAGTCTGTCCCGGACATGACGACGTGTGACCGCAGCGGACGCAAAAAAGGCGTGGACAAAAAAGAGAAGCAAGTCGCAGCCAATCTGTTTCTGTCGCGTGCTTGAGCAAGGTATGTACAGGGGGGTTACTCCCCGTCGAACGTCTTCAAGGATCAGGTGCCGCTTCGTGTTCCGTGCTTTTCACAACGATTCAGACAAACTCACGACTCAGATTTTCAGGGTTTCTCGGTTTCTCAACGAGCCAAATTTTGGAAGGTTAAAATATAATTAATGAGCCTGAAGCCTGAAACATCCTGAAACTTTGCAGTTTGCAGGCGTGCCAAAAACGGTTTCAAATTCAGTGCCGTTTTAGAACCACTCTTTGCGCAAAAATGGCCCCAGGCCCTCCCCGCGCGCAGGTCTCATACTCACACGCAGGGACCACGCCAGAGCTGCAAATCCACTTGGTGCTCCGCGAGTTTGCCGAGATGCAGATTCCAAAGGCGGATTCCCAAGTGTTGAAGTCCGGAATAGTCCGGAATGTAAGCCGGCCCTAAAGCTTCAACCCCCGAAAAGTCCCAAGCATTGAGTGAAACGCTGGCCTGAGCCACAATTGGCAGGCCTGTGAGAATGCATCCTGGCTCCTGGTGCACACGAACACTTCGGACTGCGGGGTTTGATGTTTTTGGGCTCCAGGATCCTTAGGTTCGTGCTTTTAGCGCGGAAGTTGTGCTACACCATCCAAGAAGCTACAGTCCTGCAGGTGTTGAGGTTTGAAATGGGCATGGCAGCGTACACTCGCTGGCGTCATGCACGCGAAGTGACGCGAAAAAACAAAAACAGAGATTTAAGTTAGCAGAGCACACCCGTTTTCGTAGAAGGAAGAATGGTCAGAGAAAAAAGAACGGTGAACACATTGCTCTCTTTCAACGGTTTGCTTCAGGACTGGGCACGCTCCTTCTCACGACCCGAATTCCCCGCCCAAAACCCAAACGGGACGATCCTGGCCACTCGACCGGTGCGACAACTTTTGATTGCCGGTCCATGCGCATGGTGCGCCTGACATTCAATGCCACAAAAAAACTCACACAAGACATGCCACTAGCTCCGAGCCCGTCGCCTTCCTTTGGGCATTATCCCGCCTATGACAACTGCACGCTTCTTGCCACCTCGCAGCCCTTGTCGACCCCCAAGCGGCTCTGCACGACGAGCGCTGGCGATCGCAACAAGTGGAACAGCAGGGAGCAGCAGGGACACATGAACGAATAGAAGGGGATGAGGAGGAGGAGGAGGAGGAGGAGGAGGAGGAGGAGGAGGAGGAGGAGGAGGAGGAGGAGGAGGAGGAGGAGGCGTAATGGCAGTGATCATTGTGGTAGCAATTGTTGTTGCCGGTCGGACAAGCTCTGAACTTCAACCGCTCAATCCGGAGTTCCTAAGCCCTCTAACCCCAAACCCTGTACGTTTTCTCCGACCCTTCAAATAGGACTTCCAGAACGGCACGGTGGATGCCCCGGAGTTCTTCGGCGCCGCCATGGCCTGCACTGGCAAGGACGTCGTGACCAAAGCCTTTGCCAATGGCTACGAGGAGTCTGCGCATGCTTTTCTCGAAATAGTCGCATGGGGATTGCTGCGTGTTTTTTCTCCAGCTCTGCGGCACAAATGCTAGATGAGAAAGTCACCAGCAATCCGAAGCGTGCTATCAACATGGCTTCATGATCGCAGATCATCATCAGGGTTTCTCGCATCTACAGTTTGGGCCTACTGTGTTTTTTTAAAAAATTATCGTGTTTTGTTCGCGCACCCCTTTTTTTGCAATCGCACCCGGTCCGGTCCACTACTCCCTACGTGCCCTCGCTCGCCTACTGTATTTTGTACCAACTTTTTTCACACTGGCACGAAACAAGACACATGTTGCCCCCAAAATCTTTCAACCTCCCGTAGTTCCTACACCAGACCCCTTGAACCCATTTTGAAGCCGTCCAAAGCCTTCTGCAGAACTTCCACCTCGAGTTTCTTCCCGCGGAGCTCAACGACAGTGTGGTCTTGGAGTGGCCCAAGGCCATTTTTACCTACCAGCGGACCTGTGCGAAGGTACGATGAACATTAGAAGGGCTCCAAAGCTTCCAGTACAGTAAATCATGATGGGATATCCCCCAGGTGCAGGAGAAGTAACAACGGCTAGCCATCTCTAAAGGCAGTGAGCCGCGGCATTTCATGCCTCCATGGCTGTACGTTCATTCTTGCATGATCTTTGTCATAGTGAGGTATAGTAACATTTCTTACATTTTCCAGGGTACTCATACTCAAGGAGGAAAACAGAAATTTCAGTTTTTGATACCATCCCAACCACGGTTGTGGAGGCCAAGCAGCCGGCTGAGCTGAAGCCCACGGTTCCCGCTTGCGAGCAGCCTGACCTGACGGACTTCGTCTTCGGTACTTTGGAGGACCCTAAAGAAACCCACCTTCCTATAGCCCAGTCCCTTTAGGAAGGCTTTTTGAGACAGTCTGAAAACTCACCCAAGTTGCCTTCGAGTGGGTTTTGCCCGGCATCTGGGTTTGGAGCCGGGCGTGCCTACAGGCCCTTTTCCGGTTGAAGCACCTTGAAGAGCAGGACCCTGAGCACTTCTCCCTGCACCCGTGCGAGTGCTTCGGCGAAGCGCACGCTTCAGCGCCACCAGTGGTCGAGTCTTCCAACGTTCAGGCGCTGCCTCACAGCTCCGCTTCGAGAGTCGCATGACATGTTGAGCATGCACCCCAACCTCCTTCGGCCACGGGGTATCTGGGGCATTTTCCACCGCCGTTGTTGTGGAAGTGTTTAGGGCACATGGGGATTGAAATCCAGGATCCTCCTCAGGTTTGTTTTGTTCTCTCCGAGTTCCATCAGGTGCCCCGTGGCCCCACGACGTTCAACAAGGGCGCGGTCAAGGATCAGCTGATCTTCTCAGGCCCTTACACCTGCGAGGACCTCCCCTTTTTTGCTCCTAATTATTCTCCGCACAGAGGGAGGATTCCCAACGCGGAGTCGAGTTTCGAATGGAGATGCAGTAGATTCCCTGGACAGAGACACGGTCTGGTAGCGCCTTGGAGGACACGGCGCTTCTGTCGCAGTCGGTTGGCGTCACGCAGCCAAATTGCGCAGCCCAGTGCCGCGCCAATGCCAGTTGTGCCTTCTACCAGTTCGCAACGGTTGCCGAGACCTGCACCTCGAAGCAGACAGTGGCAAAGAAGTCTCTGGTTTTTGCAGTTTCATGATCTTGTTCATTGTCAAGGTGCGTGAAATCTAGCATGGGAGCTGTTTCCATGTGGTCAATCATGGTGCACTCGTTCTATCTCGTTCTGTCAGGCACGCTCTTTGCGCGGTGTGATGCCATCCAGCAAATCGACGTGCAGCTGGTCAACAAGCTTTACGGGATCCCACCCGAAGGTGACTTCTGCCTGATCGCCAACCCGGAGCAGTGCTGGCAGGAGATCAGGCGCCGGAGCTACCTGAGCCTCACGCCTTCCGACGCGCCTGAGCTTTATATGTTTACCCACCCCTCAAATTATTTGTCAAAGGCTCCCTCCTCCCACAGAGGACTCCTTCCGTGGAACCCTGATTCCAGAAGATAGATGCTTGTATCAGTTCTTCTCGCCAAGCCAGGTGCCCCGCTGCCTCTTCCAGGACCAGTATGACGCTTGTGGCTTGGGGGCACGGTTGTTGCAGAACCCCTGAAACCTCCAAAGAGGTCAGAATTGAGTTCTAGCTAGCAAAGCAGCTGGATTTCCGAAAGCCCGCTACTCCTCGCTGTTGATGCATTCCTCAAGGTTCTTGAATTCCTGAGCTTGTGCCCTGAGCCGGCAATCGTAGTAGGAAGATGAGCAGAAGATGAGCCAGACCCATCATAGTAGTTTGAGGAACAGTGCGCCGCCAGTGCATGTTTGGCTGTCACTGTGCACTGAGAAGTTGTTCAGCCTCCGTCCACCTTGCTCTTGCACATTGAAGGAGCTTAGGAACCCCCCCCCAGTTCTCAGCGTGGGGACTCTTGAGAATCCCCGGCTTTGCATAGGCGATGCGCTGCAGCAGATCGAGGGCGTTCAGGCCCAAGGGTTTAAGGCTTTAAGGGTTTAAGGGTGCTAAAGGGGGCGATCCATGCCCTACACGCCTCAGAGAGCCGCTGAGCGCTTAAGAAAGGACAAGGCTGTGCTTCATGGTGGTGTGCCTTCCATATACCTTTCTGCGAAGTGGTGCGGACATTGAGTCCTTTTCCTTCAGAGCTGTGCTGTGCATGAAATTTCTGGATCTCCTTGAGAGGAATGAGGCTTTAAGCTAGGCCATGTTTTGCCTGGAGTGCCATTGCAAAGCTTGGCCGCTGAGTTTTTTGAAGCTTGCTGCCCAAGTGTTCCAATGTGCCGAGTGTCTGCCCAGCGGCGTCAGTTTGTTACATATGCCTTCGAAGCTGCGGGTGCAGGGGTTTATATGTTGTTTTCGTTGAAGGCTGGCCAGTGCCCGCGGTGCCAATACATCAATGCATCCAGCGAGTACGCGGCGAAGGGCATGAAGAAGGTGCCTCTCTCAAAGAGCCGGGGCTATGTCAGTCATTCGGAGAACAGGGTCCAGCGCGAGGGTTGGGGCTTCCACCGTCCGTTGTCTTTGTGCTTTCTTGGGGTGCCCGAATTGGGGTGTGTGCGGATCGGCGCCTTCAGGTGCCTTTGCCCACAGAGTTCCCGGCGGCCTCGCAAATCTCCGTCAGCTGCAACTACACTTCCCGCATGTTCTCCAGGCTTGTGGGTCTTGTTCCTAGGGGTCATTGAGAGATCACGGAGGACCTGCCTCCAAATTAGCCTTTCGAAAAGGTAATAGCCAGTCAGAGCAAGCGTGGTACGGACGCATGAATGCTATCAGCAGGGCCTTCTGGGGGCACGAAACATGAACGGCCAAGTGCTCAGGGTCTTATTGTTAGGCCGTTGGCTTCCTCATAATCAAGGATGATTCAATTTCTGAGAGCCGAGGGTAGTGACAGTGAGGAAGTCATTACACCGCTCATGCTTGATGGAACTTACCGGTCAAGGAATTTTGCTACCTTATAGGACCTTTCCTATCCTTACAGCCGCCGTGTGTGTTGCGTTCACATGAGTAATGTCATTCATGTGTCCTCACTTCACAGGTTCATTTCGCTCCTTAATTTTAACGCTACGCGACCCGCCTCGGCCCGGCCCAGCGCATCCGCGTGAGCATGGTGATTCCGCAGCGCCCAAGTCGCTGGACCCCAAGCAATAAGGGTTGGGTTGAGGGTTGAGGGTTGAGGGTTCCGGGTTTATGGTTTATGGTTTGGGGTTTGGGGTTGAGGGTTAGTTTAGGGCTCAAGGTTCACGCTTTGGGGTTGAGGGTTTTTTTGGGTTTAGGGTTCGGCTTGGAGTGATCGTAGGGTTGAGCCAGGCCCCTTAAGGTTTAAGGCGACTCTTCTGCAGGGTGGGGGGGAGGGGGAGGGGGGGGGGGGGGGGGGGGGGGGTGGGGGGGGGGGGGGAGGGGGGGGAGGGGGGGCGGGGGGGGAGGGGGGGTGAGGGGGGTGGGGGAGAGGGGGGGGGAGGGGGGGGGGGAGGTGGGGGAGGGGGGGGGGGAGGGGGGGGGAGGGGAGGGGGGAGGGGGGGGGGAGGGAGGGGGGAAGGGGGGGCTGGGGGGGGAGATAGGAGGGGGGGGAATAGGAGGGGGGGGGGGGGGGGGGGAGGGGGGGGGAGGGGGGGAGGGGGGGGAGGGGAGGGGGAGGGGGGAGGGGGGGGAGGGGGGGGGGGAGGGTGGGGGGGGGGGGGAGGGGGGGGGGGGGATGGGGGGGGCGGGGGGGGGGGGGGGGGAGGGGGGGGGGGAGGGGGGGGGGAGGGGGGGGGGAGGGGGGGGGGGAGGGGAGAGGGGGGGGAGAGGGCGGGGGGGAGGGGGGGGGAGAGGCGGGGGGGAGGCGGAGGTGGGGGGGAGGGGGTGGGGGGGCCCTGCTGGGAGGGGCTTCAACTGCCTTTGGTCCTGGCAAACCGTCCGCTTGCGGACCCCGGTTTCCCAGGGGAGGTACCCATTTGAGGCCAAAAAAAGGGGTCCGAAAAAGGGCTTTGGGTGTGGAGGATTTGGAGGGGGGTGCCAACCTATACACCTCCGGCCCGAGGCCTCACCGGATAACAAAATTATTAGGTGAGAACAGTGAGTGAGTTTACGAAAGCACACGGGCTCACGGCGTTCACACACGAAAAATTGCTTTTTCCTTTTACTTGGTTCACTTATTCACTGCACTAACTCATTGCGGCCGCGTTTCGCGACTGCAGCCCGAGTACGGCCACTAACTCACTACTTTCGTTCACTAGTGCGTTCATTACATCCACTTCGTAGTTTAGTTATTATACGGGCGAACTAGCGAGCGAAATGATAATAGAATTGCTCGCGAATTAGCCCGTGTGTTTGCAACAACTCATTGGCAAGAGAGCGTTTTGTGGTAGTCTTGCAGGGTCTTGACCCAAAAGTCGTGAGCCCAGAATGCCCAACCCCAAGCCTGCTTTTTGGGGTCCCTAAACTCTACGTTTACGTTTGGTATACGTCTCAACCCTCAAGTTCAGCTATGCCCCAAAAGTGGCCACCAGCAGAGCGCCGGAGGATCGAGGACAGCCTCAAGTGGGAGGGCCCACGTCCTGCATCGACCTTCACTTGCGTCAGCGGCCAGTGGGTGGGGGTGCGCCGTCCCAAAGTTGGAGATGTATGGGGGGCGGATCCTAAATTTCTAAATTGTGGCTCTTTTTTTGGGGTCCTCTTGACCAGAAGGAGTACACTTTTTTCGTTGAAGCCATAGCCCGACGGAGATAGTCGGCCAGTGTTCTTTGAATACAGGACATCAGACCCCCACCTACCCTAACTCTCACCGTAATGGTACATGCACGACGCTTTATGCCTATAGAGCCCCCTCAACTCCCCTAAGCGTAGCGTCAAGAATGCCAGTGGGAGAATGCCCGGCTCAGGAGTTGGGGCCCTGGCAGCACCTGGGCAACCTCAGTTGCCAGGACACGCGCCTTTTTTGTGCTTTTTCTTGTGTGGGGGGGCTTAAAGTTTTGGGAGGGGGGGCGGGGGGGAGGATTTGGGTTTGCAGGCTTTCCGGCGCGGAGGAGGTTCAAGGACTTCTCTTTTTTTGGGGGGGGCTCGACTTACCGTTTCTTTCCTTCGGGCACAGTGTTCTCCGTCAGGCGAAATCATGGTCCTTTCTTTGGGTCCAGCCGCATGTGAGTGGAGTGTAGGGGCCCGAAAGCACCATGGTGTAGGGTACCCCGTGAGAGCCCCCAAGCCCTGAAACATTTCGACCCCAACAGCCTTCAACCCGCTTCAGACCTTCAGATTCTTACAAAGTCCTTGAACGAAAGCTTTAACCTTTAGACCCTAAAAAGGGTGGTGTAAAGCCACCAAAATAGCCCCAACCCTGAAAGGCTTTGCGACCTGAAAGCCCCCCTTGCCGCACAGGAGTGCATCCAGGTCGGAACGCCCAGCCTTGGCAACCTCTCCAGCTTCAACCTCCCGGAGGCTGGTCGAAAGGGGAACCGCGGGGTCTCAGGTTGCCCGCATTGGGGGTGTCCGATTTTGCAGGTAGGGATCTGATTTACCGTGAGCATACTGTTCTGGGGGCTCCGGGCAGCCAAAAAACACAATGCGGGAAATTAGGACCCGAGGGTGGTGGATAGATGAGTCGTTTCGGACTTGGGTCAACGGGCTCTGCAGAAATACGGGTCCCCTTTCCTTGTCTTACAGCCCCCAAAATACGATTCCAAGAATATCCAAGTATATTCTTGGAATCGTATTTTGGGGGCTGTAAGACAAGGAAAGGGGACCCGTATTTCTGCAGAGCCCGTTGACCCAAGTCCGAAACGAAGTTATGATCTCTTGAAGAAATTCTGCCTCGACCCTAGACCCTAGACCCTAAACATGCTTCGCATCTTCGCTTTCACCGTTGTTGGGCAGTAGATGATAGAGCTGGCTGCCCCCCTGGTTGGCTCTTCTTTTGAAAGCCATCAGCAGGTGTACTTTCTGGAGCACCGGCTGATCCAGGTGGGGCCTCTTGAAAGCTAGGGCTCTCCCTCCTTTGGGATATAACAGACTGTTGTGTCTGAGTAAGAGTACAGCATACACCAGCAGCAGAGCGCGGTGGGGTACAGGGCTGTGAGCAGCCTCAAAAAGGATATGTTCCGGGACATGCAGATTCAGCCCCAAAGCAAGCCGAACCCTCAGCCCCGAAACCGTGCTCCCCGTGAACCCTAAGCACAGACGAACAACTTCTTTGGACTGACGTAAAGGTGACCCAGGCCAGCTCCTCTGGCCGCGGGTGTCCGACTGCAAGCTGGCAAACAAGGTCCCCTCCGGTCGGGTTTTGCTCAGGCATTGAGAGATTGAGATTTTAGGGGAGGTTTCTGTCTTTGAAGGGTGGTTGTTGTACAATCCCCAAAAGGGGCGCCATTTAGGCTATTGGTGTACCTCTTAGAAGGAGTGCACTGCAAATGGGGCCCTCAAACATAGACTTTCGAGCTCAACCCTCCCAACTGCTGCTGCACGCCTGTTGCATTCCGCACAGGTCGTCCCTAGTGCTGGCGCTGCAGGGCAAGAACGGCCAGGAGATCTCTAATAGCGACATACTTTATATGGTTTCATGCCACACTACATTCTGGCGCACTTGAGTGGACGAGCAGGAGACGAATGCATCTTGAACTCAAGAACGGCCGTGTGGATGCGAGTGATTTGGTCAGGAGCGCCAAGTCCTTCACGCCTGCGGATCGAAGCAAGTCGTCCTCAAAACGAGTTGCAACGCTGACGAGGAGACCTTGTTCTGGCAGGACACTGGGATGCTCGACTTTGGAGGGTACTAATCGGAAGAATAGTAAGTAAGAATAGTAAAATAAGAAGAATAGTACTTAAGGTAAGAATGAGCGAGGGCTCTGTGCAAGAGTCGGGGCAAGTGATTATGTTTGTAGAGGAGGCCCCACATTACGGGACATTACGGGACCATAGGTGCATGGTGGGAGTAGTCGGACCCTCTTGGACCCTCTTAACAGAACAAGAGGCAGCAACCTGGGTTATGTCGAGTTCACTCCGTTCGAGTAGTTGTTCAACACACCAAGCGTCCTGGCCGTGAGAAGAGTCCTTGCAGTCCTAGAGAGGATGCGCAGTCCCGCCTGCGTGTCCAGAGCCCGCAGAGTTCGATGTGTTTGACGCAGCGCAGCGCGGCAGAAGCTCATTTTAGCGCTCTCTGGAGGGTCTCTACGAGGCTTCTGCCATCGTGTCTCACGTTGTCCCATGGTTGACCCCCCAATTTCCAAGATATGACTATCGTAGCAGGGGTAAAAGAGCCACCCGGCCACCCGTGCCACCCCAATGCCATTTTGACAACACTATGCGGGTGTAAATCTCGTTGCCGCCTCTGCAAGAGCAACCGCCCCCCATGGACAGGTGGACATCGCGACGGCTCATGTTCCTGTTGTTCTGTTCCTAAGCTTTGTGCGTTCTTCTTAGATCAAGTACGGATGCTGGAAACGCCGAAGAGAAGCCTTGCAAGCACAAAAGGCCCAGTCCTGCAGCTCAGGCAACGCGACGATCTGGCTTGGCCAATGCGGTCCAGATTCCCTGCGGCTAGAATCTTAGGCTTGATTTTAAGATATTGATTGATTGCCGATTGTCAGATTGGAATGTGTTGTGATGTCTGGGCTAGTTGTGGCAAGGCCAGGCCAAGACCTAGAGCCTACTCGTACGGACTGAATTTTCCAAGGGCTCGGACGGAAGGAAGCCCCCAGCAGCTAAGACCTCAGTACGGGGGCAGAAGCTCCACCATGACCGTGACAGCAAATCAAGCTGAGCACAGCGTTTTTCCTTAGGCCCAATCCTTCACAACAAAGGCACGACCCGAGTAGCAGAAGCAGAAGAAGCAGAAGAAGCAGAAGAAGCAGAAGAAGCAGAAGCAGAAACAGCAGAAGCAGAAGAAGCAGAAGCTGCAGAGGCAGAAGAAGCAGAAGAAGCAGAAGAAGCAGAAGAAGCAGAAGAAGAAGAAGAAGAAGAAGAAGAAGAAGAAGAAGAAGAAGAAGAAGAAGAAGAAGAAGAAGAAGAAGAAGAGAAAGAGGAGGCAAACCAGCGCCATGACTGTGCTTGCTAATAGCACGTGTGCAAGTGCCAGCATGGTGTTGTGGAATCTGCGCGCGATGGGGTGAGTGCTGGTTGGTGTGCTCTGCCTTTCTTGTTGTGGGTATCTTCCCCACTCAGTCAGTAGAAGTCCTGCGGAGGACTCGCCGTAGCGAAACGTATTCAAAGAGCAGTGCGCGCAGGACTGTTCTCAGTGCTGCTCGTAGCAGAAATGGTCCAGTCACTATTCTGCTTTTTCGCTGCCCTGCTGCAGATCGAAAAACTTCAAGGACTGCCCACTTGACTCAAGAAAGTCAACGAAGGCCAAGATCTCCAAGGCTCAAGCCAAAAGCCGACGCGATGGAGAATTCTCCAACAAGACCGAAGCAAGAGCTCCATCAGCTTTGAACAACCCCCGGAAGACCAACCGTAAACCTAAACCTTTAAACCGGGGAATCATTTGAAGCTCAATAGTGGTTTCCCTGGAGTTGCGCGTTTTCGGGCACAGGGGTTCGTGCCACGCACGCCCATGTCGTTGCATGGATTTTGTCCGCAAGCAAGCTTATTATCTCCATGGCTGCTTCCCAGTTTCTTCGCCGTTGCCGATGTGCGTTCTCTTCGCGTCGGTCGCGCAGGAATGTTCGGAGCTCTTGCGATGATGCCAATGATGGTTTGTGTGTAGAATATCGGATAGTTGCCCTCGTTGAATTGCAACAGCGCCAGCATGGAATGACATGGACATTGACATTTCATCAGAGGATCTAATTCGTAGACCCTCCAAAATTTGAAGAATTGTTTTTTGGCCAAAACCCTTTGGGAAGACTACTTTAAGCACAGCCGCTACTAAATCAAACCTGACAACGGCAACCATCACCGCTATGACATCGCGCAAGAAAACTGCTCACTGGGATGAGTTGATGGCGAACCCCAAGCCGCGTGCACAAGAATACGCGCAACATGCCACGTCAAGGTCCCCGAACCTAAGCTTCTCTCCAAATCTTAGGGTTTAGGGTTTAGGGTTTAGGGTTTAGGGTTTAGGGTTTAGGGTTTAGGGTTTAGGGTTTAGGGTTTAGGGTTTAGGGTTTAGGGTTTCTTTGCCCGGAGAATTGGCTGTTGGCAACTCTGAAGCTTGGGAGAAACCCTGCAAAAATTCTGAGAAGCCCTGCAAAATTCTGCCGAAGAGAGGTGGACCTCCGAAATTCCCCCCAAACCGACCAAGTCATACATCCCGAGTGTCAGATGTCCAGCTACCATAGTTCCAGTCAGTTGCTGTAGTAACTAGAATACGCTACCTTGGTTGCTGTAGGACCTGTCGTGAGTTACTACAGTCACAACTTCTTGAGGTAGACCTAACATATGACAGGAAGTGACCACCACAACAAAGGCCGAACCCAACCCCCAAGCGCGGGCCTCAGGAAAGGCAGCAACTTGTCTCGGATGCTGGTTGCCTCCGGGTCGAGGCCTTGAAACAAGCTCCACGCACAGGATCTTTCGAATTAGGGTTTAGGGTTTAGGGTTTAGGGTTTAGGGTTTAGGGGAAGGCTTTGACAAGTATTGCAGGGTTAGGGAGCGGGTGCATGGGGCCTCAGGCTTGTCAAAGGCGTGAGTCGGATTACTTTCCGAGATCTCTGCTGCCCCATGAGCTTCTGACAGCACAGAAGTTCGACCCGCCCCGCGGCCGCGACCCTCTTCAAGACCCATTGAAATCAGATGTCAGGCGGAATAGGTGCAAGCAACTCCAGTTCTTTCTCGGTGTTGATGGAGATCGGTTGACATGGAAGCCTCAAAGTTTCCTGTGCCCAAGCTCCCTTGATCTAGATGCCTTAGAGTATGCTCTTTTTGGCCTTTGCCCCGTAAAACCAATACTCTACTACTCTTTCATACCCGAACAGAAAGTTCGCACCTTCACTTTTCTTCTTGGTGCTTTGCGCCCTTGTTCGCTCAGTTTCTGCAGGCCAACTTCAGCATCGCTGTTGAGAAGTGCTCATCGGTGCAGGTCAGGGGTGTTGGAGGGGTACCGCAGAAGGGTCCATGTTTTGAATGTGTACTTTCGAGGGAGTGTAGAGTGTTCTTTGGAGGTTGATGGTATTCCCGCACATCAGTCAAAACGCATGTTTTGTGCGATTCTTGCCAATGCATCACATCGTCACGTTTTCCACCAGTGATCAGTGTTTTCTTGACTGTTGCTTCACCGCAGTATCTATGTACAAATATATCAGGAAAAAATGCATGAAGAAATAATTGAATAAATATAACTCCATTATAAATAAGTAAATATACATAAATAAATCAATAAGTAAATACATAAATAATATATTTATATATATATGTATCTTTATATTTATATTTATATTTATACTTATTTATGACGTACTCCCCGCCAATTCCTACACCTCCGCAGTACATTCTCCTGATCTTTGAAAGCCCTGACAGAAGCTGCAGAACACAACCTCCCCTAGAAGAGAGGACCAGCTTTGGCAGTTCGAAACGGGGAACTGCATCTTTGGCATGGACATGGCGTGGGCCTCGGGAGCTTCATGCTTTATGCACATCTGCACGGCTGCAGTAGGACCTTGTGCATCCTCCGCTGCTTGAAAGCCCTGTCTGCTTGGGCTACCCTGCCCGAAGCCACCCTGCTCAATCGAACCAAGGCGTAGATTGTCGTGTCCTTTAAGAATCCTGCTCCCGTGTTAGTATGTCGGCCCGTAGATATTCTGCCAGCCAAAAGCATCGCGGAAACTAAAACCCTCGGGTTGCATGAGGTGGACGTCGTGGACCGTGCCTGGAACTTCACTGTGCCATCCGCAGGATCCTCCCTTTCAGAGGTTAGGTTAGCTGTAGACTTCTGATGCTGATCAATGTCACTTGTAGCTGCTTGTAGCTGCTGATCAGTGGCTGTGCCGTGCACAATATGGGGGCTTCCGAAAATCGGGGTACCTTGTTTGGGGGTCCCTTTAAGGGGATGCTGTGGGAAATGTCCATATCTCGTAGCGGAACTTTGTAGCTCGGCTGACCAGTGTCTCAGAGCTCCCAGGGTCAGGACCATCCGTCCCCACATTGGCCGCACCAGTGTACAAACGACCCATGCTCCGGTTCTGAGATCGCATGGTTAGTATAGCTACCGCACAGCGCAACATCACTTGCGACGGACTTTTGTTCCGAAGCTCTGCGGGTGGACTCACGATGCTAACCATCGGCTTCCATCGCTTCGGCTTTGGCACATGCATCTTCATGACCAAGCGTGCCACCTCCCAACAACTTGTCCAGCTCCTGTCGGGCTGCTTCTTAGGTCTTTTCGGTCTTTTCTGACTATTTTAGGCAGTCGCTGACCAGCTTGGGCCAGCTACGGGTCGTTTAGGTAGCTTGAACTGGTCTTGTTTTGCATGGTGTTGCGTACAATGTCTTCGGGTTGAAGGCAGTGAGCCCAGCGATCAAGCAAATGCGTGCTTACTTTATTATACGCCACCCAAAACCACCCCAACAAACCCTAAAAGTCACCAAACGGCTGAAAACCGCCTAAGACCCCCCAAAAAGGAGGAGAGCTGACCCTCCAGCAGCTGCAGTTCGTTCCCGAGAGCCGCCGACCCCCTGTGAAGGAACCGGCAGCACGGTTGAGGGGTCACCGCGCAGAACTATTTGAGCCTTGAAGATTCAGGTTGAGGTCGTCAAGGTTTCGAGGGGTGACTGAGGCTGGGCGGGCCAACAGTGAACCCAGAGTTTGGGGCCTGGGCCCCCAGTGCACTTTCAGCTTCTCGCAGTATCACGATAACCTCTTGCCCAAAAGCTCACCCCCTTGACCGTCGAGTGTGCTGAGTTCCTTCAGGTAGTCAGAGTCATATACGCACTCGTGGGTGCTCAGATTACTTGGTGGCATATGTAGCAAGTGGTTTGCATTCATCGACACATTCTGACTTCAAGACTTGAAGGGCATATGTTCGAACCTTCGCGAGATGAGATTGGATGCATTTCGCCCAGCTCTTGTTTGGCAGCGATGATAAGTTGAACATACATATAGTGGTAGCGAAAAGCATGTTTCACCGGTCAAAGGTGGGGGGAGGTGCGGGTGAGCACACAAGCGTATGTACCTTTTTTACAACAACAGCATCAGATCCTTGTGAAGGAGCTCTTCAGGATCGGCATGTTCGGGGGCCCTGTGGAAGCATGGCTGCAAAGCAGTTTTCATGAAAGCACATCCCCTTCTGGTCGGGGGCGGTGCCTTGAGTTGCAGGCATTGCCCCGCATGCCAAGGGGATACTGTTGGAGTTTGTGCAGCCAAAAGGGGATTAGCTGAACTTGCTTTTTCCCTTAGTCTTGCTGCCGGTGCGTGTGTGCGTGTTTGGTACGACCACCCCGCACCCCAAGCCCTGTCTCCGAGCCAATGCCCCCAGCTTAGTACCTTTGTGAGGGATCGCAAGGGAAGAGTTTCTGTTCCTGTGAAGTGGGCTGTCTTGCCTAAGTGCCCAAATCCAACCCAAGCCGCCCGGCTTGGGGGGGGGCCATGGAGGTTCGGGTGGCGTTTTTCCCAGCTCGGATTGAGGGGCTCGGAGCGTCGAACTCTTGCCGGACCTCCCCAATGACGCAAGCGGAGGGGGGAAGAGATGGCGGGAGGGAACGTTTCCGTTGGCCGGAGTGCACCCCAGGCCGTCCACTCACTCACTCACTCATTCATGAAAGCACAGGTGTTGAATGCCTAGTTTCGGAGGACTGCTAGCGCATGCTGTGATATGCTGTGTTTTCTGGTGCCTGCTGCCTTTTGCAGCAGGACTCGTCCTCTTCGATTCTTGCTGGCATGATTGCTAAACCCCAAACCCTAAACCCTCGGGTCGTCCTGTGTCCTTGCTAAGCGGATTGCGCTGGCGAATCGGCGAAAGAACGTCGACGTACTGTAGGTAGGTTTTGGCATCATTGTTCTGTACAGGCCTTCCAAGACGCAGCAAGCTCTCGCTGGTTTTGAAGCGGTTTGGCCACCAGAAATCCTGGTTCACTTTACACACTTTATACCTTGCCCGTTGCTAAGCGGTGGACGAAGCTCCCAACCAGTATATCTACGTTGGATGCATTCCGACACGAGGCGTGTGCCGCAGTACGTCCTAGAAGCTCATGGCCGGTTTTTGAAAGAGAACGGGTTCAATGCCAGCAAGGATTTCCGAGCTTGGGCGTGTATGCCTTGCGCCTGACACACCGAGGAGATCCACTTGGCTGTGCAGAACAATTCTGGCAAGCTGAAGCCGGTCACGGAAAAGTACACGTCTGACGCAGAACAAGAAGGAGGCATCCTTGTTGCAATGGCTTCGGGGATCACTGGGTGCAGGGTTGTGCTCTTTTCCATTCTCTCTCTCTCTCGCATATTGCGGGGTATCTCTCCATGATAATCCCTATTAAGGACTGTTGGTATAAGGGGGAACATCACAAGTTATGGTTGCACTCCAGCGGCAGCCCAGGCTTCGCAGTGGAGGAGGTTCCTGGAGTAGGGTCGACCATTGCCTACTATCCGTCGGCACAGGACTGTGTCTTGATCCGCGGGAACCTTCAAAGCCCCAAAAGCACTGCCTGGATACAGCCGAGGTGCAAATCCTCAAGCACACAAAATGACTCGTGGCCTTCTTGCAAGCTTGCACCCTAAAACATTGCTCCGGAACATTGGCTACCTCCCAATACCCTCAGGGGGAAATTCGTTAGTCTCGTAGAGGCAAATATCTTCGGGGACCCGCTTGGCTGAAGCCCTGGGCCCCTCCCTTAGAGGGAAGCCATTCAAGAAGGCCGAATATACGGTTCCGCCCCCCTCCCCCTACATGGGCCAACGGAAACCTGTCAAAGACTTCAGACATGCGCTCGGGGATGTTCCCATAATTATTCAGTTCTCTGGCAAGATGCCTAGCCCCACCTTAGGGTTGCAAGCCCCAGATGTCGCACACCGACTGCATTCCAAGAGCAGACCCCCCCATGACACCCCGAACGGCTCATTGTGACTGTGGCTCTACCTAAACCCTAAACCCTAAACCCTAAACCCTAAACCCTAAACCCTAAACCCTAAACCCTAAACCCTAAACCCTAAACCCTAAACCCTAAACCCATGACTCTGAGAAGAGGATGAGGAGCCTTACTATCTCTACGATGATGGAGTCGATGGGCTCCAGCTGATGCCGAAGAGGTTCCTGGGAATGGGCTCTCGGCACCCCTTCTTTTTTTTGGGGTTTAGGGTTTAGGGTTCAGGGTTTAGGGTGCAGAGTGCCCTCCCGTGATTTGTTGCGGAGTTAACAGCCCCAGGTTGGTCGAGGATCTCCCAAAGACCGCCTTCTGGACCATAGATCCATTGGAGGGCTCTGGCAACACAATCCAGAACAAAAACAATACATTCTGCCTCCAAGCTGCCGATACGCCGGTTCAGAACCAGGAAGAGTTCAACGGCACGTCTCCGAATGATTGCGGATCTCAAGGCTTTCTCACAGCATTGCGAACGAATTCGGCCGACCACAATTGGCACCAGTGCTTTGGCTGGGAAAATTGGAAGCTTTGGGCAGGAGAGAGCTGCCACAGGACTCCCGGCCACACGGATCACAACCATGGCGTGGAGATGCGATGCCATGGAGGCAAGGCCCTGCAGGGCACCGATGCGATTTTCCCAGGCCATCACCACGAAACCGGGAAAATGGCGTACAATTACACCTGTTGCACACCGAAGCTGCCGCCGTACGTCATGTTTGCTGGTGACTCCGTACATGGGAAGGTGAGCTGGGACGGCACGAACTACACGTACTCCTGCAACAGCCTTGGCTTCATGACTGGGCTCCATTGGCATTACGAGACCGGCGGCGACGCCCATGCATATTGTTCAGCGCCAATGCTTGGCCTCGACCCGACCACCTCTTCCTTGATCCTAAGGACACGCAAGTGGAAATTTGCTGTCGCTGAGTTCGGCCGAAGAAAGCTACTGTTGATAGCTGCCTTTTTGTTTTTTTCTTCTTCTTCTTCCTTCTGACGCTGCTTCTGTTGCTGCTATATACTACCAAGACCCCAAGACCCCAAGACCCCAAGACCCCAAGACCCCAAGACCCCTTCTGCCACTATGACTTCTACGCATAGCAAACAATGA
>CAJNDS010002137.1:469350-479350 GCA_905221605.1 Symbiodinium natans | reverse complement strand
AGTGTTCTTGTGGGCCCAATCTGCCATGGCCTTGGCCTGAGGGCATCTGCCTCAAGCATCCCCTTGAAACCCTAAACCCCTACAAGTTCCAAACCCCCTGAAGCGCCCAAGCGCCCCACAAAGACCGAAACCCGAACCCCCTAACTACGGTACCTTCCCCCTCCCTCTTCCGCGGAAAAAAACCTGCAGCCCAGGATCGACAAAGTGTGCCCCGTGCTCTTGAACCGGTCCCTCTCCGTGGATCCGGCCCTGGCAAAGCCCATGGAGCCGAAAGGGATGACAATGAAGGCCTTCTGGAGAAGGTTGTGAAGAAAAAGAGTTAGGGAGCAAGGGAGCAAAGGAGCAAGGGAGCAAGGGAGCAAGGGAGCAAGGGAGCAAGGGAAAATGGGAAAATGGGAGGATGGGAGGATGGGAGGATGGGAGGCAGGGGAGGGAGGGGAGGGAGGGGAGGGAGGGGAGGGAGGGGGAGGGAAGGGGGAGGCAAGGAGGATCACGGAAGAGGTCAAAGGGTTTTCATATGGGAAGCTCTGAAATTTTGAGGCGATCCCCCCCCTACATTCTGTGGCGGGCTCTTATCCCTAGACTTCCCGGAAGGACTTCCAAGATGTCATGCTAAACCTTCCGTACAAGACGGTTCCCTTCGACAATGCCAGAGAGTGGCCCTTCTTCTACAACGGCTCCAAGCAGCAGAGGCCTGGTAGGGTTTAGGGTTTAGGGTTTAGGGTTTAGGGTTTAGGGTTTAGGGTTTAGGGTTTAGGGTTTAGGGTTTAGGGTTTAGGGTTTAGGGTTTGGGGTTTAGGGTTTAGGGCTTGGCGCCTGAGTTTTTTTGCTGGGGCGAAACGAATCTTTCGATCAGACTGCTGAGCTCTCCTGCCTTGACGCTCAGGGCGCAGTCAGTGGGATACCTCAGCGTGCCGGCAAATGGTGATGTCAGCAACTGAGAGACAGCTCGACTCTACTACACTTCTCATTTCGATACCGCTGCTACGGCTACGACGGCTACTACCACTCCCAGTGCGACGGCTACTGTTGCTACTGGTGCTGTTTTGCTGCTCCTCTTAATTCTAAGGCTTCTACCCCGCCTACCAATGCGACTACTGTTACTGGTACTGCTGCTGCTATCAGCAGAAACTATTGCCGCTAGTTTTGCATATCCTGCCGCTTCACTGCGCCTACAGTTGTAGCTTCGCTTGGGGTCCATGTGTTGCGAGCGTCTTGAGTTTCAGAACGGACTTGTCAACATGGGCGTATTGATTCTGAGCGAAGAGCTCTGGTCAAGTGTAGGACTTTCCAGACATGAGGCCCCGGCCATGCACATATGTATGTCCATTTTGTGACAACGACGTTAAGGGGCAGCCTCTTGAGATCCCGCTGGAAGAGCCTGGCCCTGAGCCCCTCACAGGCTCGCCCCAGGATGTAGAAGAGCTGAAGTGACCTAAGACCTAAGATGGTTCCGAGGCGTTTTGGGGCGTGACCTGCCCCGCCGGAGCTGTGGTGGTCTCGGAGGCAAAGGGAGACGAAGCTGTGGTTCGGAGTTTAGGTCACCAGCTCCCTCAAGGATCCAAGTGCCCTCAAGCTCCCGCGTTCCCTGCCTTGAGGAGAAGACACTCCCCCATTGCCTGGACATCCATGCTTCGGCTTCGCAGGAGAGGGTTTTGTGCATCTTCCGGTAGCGTGCGCCGGGTGCAGGGCTCTGTCCAAGCAGAAGAGAGAACTTTCAGGTTTGTTTTGAGTCATTGCCGAGGGAACTCTTCGCGTGGTTAAAGGTGTCCGCACATTGTACTTGTGAACCGTTTCGTCTTTGGATCACGAAGCGCCAAGCCGTTGCAACCTAGGAACTCCAGTGCATAAGCGTTTCGTCTTCAGCCCCAAAACCTAAACCCTCAACCCCACACCTTAAGCCTACCCCTGAGCTCAGGAGGTCTTCACCTCCTTTTCAGGGTCAGCCACGTGCCCTTCTGGCAGTGCCATCAGTGGATGGTACAACCTTCCTGGCATCTTCGCGGCTTCGTTTGCAAGTTTCCCTTCTGCTTTTTGCAGCCGTCGAGATCGCTTTTTGGAGAGCAGACGCAAAGGTCTTTTTGGAGCAGATGGGGGTGTACGATCTTCGGGTGTGCCTCACTGGGGTCCTTATTGTAAGGGGATCCTGCTGATTGCGGGGTCTAGTTTAGGGGTCCCCTAAAATCGTCAGCCCTCGTGTGTGAGCTCCGTGAGCAGCTTGAATCTGTGCACGTGCCCAGAGCAGCTTTCAGCAAAGTGCATGAAATCCATGAGGCCCCCCTGCTGAGCGCTCCGATGTTTCCTATTTGTTGAAGCGCTTCTCTGTATCCCCCACTTTTCCCAGCAACTTGGAGGTCGCCGCTCCTAGGTTCGCGGGAGGGTTGTGGAGTCCGAGTCTGACAGTGCCCCCCAAAGGTTTTGAACCCGAAGCCCTAAACCCTAAACCCTAAACCCTAAACCCTAAACCCTAAACCCTAAACCCTAAACCCTAAGCCCTAAGCCCTAAACCCTAAACCCTAAACCCTAACCCTAAATCTGCTCCGGTCGGTTTTTTTGGACAGAAGCCTTGATGGCCTAAGATGCCCCCAAGGCGAGGCTTCGGGATGGGAAGCCTTAGGCTTAGGAAGACGCCCTGCAAATGCAGCGTTAATATTTCTGAGCCAGAAGTTTGACTGGCTATAAACCCTAAACCCTAAACCCTAAACCCTAAACCCTAAACCCTAAACCCTAAACCCTAAACCCCAAACCCTAAACCCTAAACCCTAAACTCTAAACCCTAAACCCTAAACCCTAAAGACAGCGAGTGAAGAATGAGGTGAGGCACAACTCGACTGCCGGAGGCCCTCGCAACTGGTGGCTTGCCAGACCTGGTCTTCTATCCACTGGGCGAGGGAATTTGGGGGGGGGGGGGGGGTGTAGGGTTTAGGGTTTAGGGTTGAGGGTTGAGGGTTGAGGGTTTAGGGTGTAGGGTTTAGGGTTTAGGGGGCGGGGGAAATTGGGGGGGGGGAGGGAGGGTTTTTTTTTTGCATCCCTTTCTCACATCTTTCTTAGGAAGGCTTCGTCAAGTTACTTACAAGAGAGAAGAGCACCTGTAGTTATTGACGTCGGCAAGGTGGAATGTTCAAGGACGTCTACGCCAAACCACTTCCTTGGTGGGTTGGGTTCTGGTGCAAAAGCTTAATGCATTCTTGAACCACAACCGTTTGCTACAAAAGGGGTATGCAGTATGCAGAAAAAACATCCGACACCCGAACTTGCCCTTCAGGAAATTGTGTCTTCTCACCATGTGGTCTCTGTAGCAAGGACTGGCCTTCGGGTCCTGTGTCGGAGGACGGGATTTCTGAGCGCCGCCGATGTGTGGGGATTCATCTGGACTCTGGTCAGTTCTTTTTTGGCTAGTGTTTAGTGGTTTGGCAGCGCTCTGTTTTAACGGATATTTTGTACAGTAGTACTGCAGAGTCAGGCTATATTGGGGCATGAGATCTTCGTCTGGTGATGAAGGTTGGATGATTTCTACCGTTTGGCAAATGCCTGGGTCGACATCCGCGTAAACGGCATCTTTCCGACGCAGCTTGCATTTTCCTATCCAAGGTAGCCTCATTCTTCAGCTCTGCACATGGAGATTGTACAGGTTTGTGTAGCTTGTCAGGAGCCGTTTCGACAAGCTCCCTCTACTATCTAAACCTTCATCCCAAAAGCTCCCTGCCACTTCTGAAAAGGACGACCTTGATCGGCTTCTGCGAGCAGCCCTCAAAGCCGCATTGCACTGTGGGTCACGTGGTGAATGCCATCAGCTACAGCGAGAACCAGGCAGAGCCTGACAGCTTACGGCACAATGTACAAATGTGTTGCAAAGCATTGGCCCAACAGAATTCAAGGGTCTCTACCTATGCCTTGGAATCATGCAAAACATCACCCTTCGCTCTGTTTTGTCTCGTGTTGGGGCTTCGAAGCGCTGAACTGCACTTGCTGTGGCAGAAGTTGCCCACGGCACTCTGCAGGGCAAGGCTGAAATAGAATGATGGCGTCCGCTCTCAACTCACATCTTAGGGCCCCAAAAGTGGCCGTTAAGCCTTGCTGCTTTGGCCCGGCCTTGGAAGGTAAGGGTGGTCGACTGAAGTCCAAGTTCCAGCGGACCCGAAACCTTAAACATCCCCAAAGCCCTAAATTCTGAGTGTTAGGAAAGGTCTGAATTTTGTTCCCTGACCCAGCTGTGCGCGGTGAGCTGTCGTGTATGCACGTCTTGTCGTACTGGATGTAATCTCGAAGTGCATATCGAATTATTGTGTGACAAGGGTGACGGCTGGCGTGGTCAGCGAGCTGGGGGTAGGACTGGAAAATCGACATTACAAGAGCATCGGCAAAACTGTGTGGGCAGTGCGGCTGGAAACAAAAACCCTACACCCGAAGCCCTAAACCACCACAAGAGCCGCTCCCCACCTCTGAGTTCAAAGTGGGCTGCTGTCGTTTCCTCCGGCCGATGGGTGCTTCGCTCATGCCCTACGGACGAGCTGCGAACCCGCGGCGTGGCAGCAATTAGCAGCCAACCCCCTAAACCCTAAACCCGAAACCCTAAACACTAAACCCTAAACCCTAAACTGTGAGAGTCGAAACCCTAAACCCGAAACCCTAAACCCTAAACCTGGAGGCCTAGCACGGCTTGCACCCAAGGCCCTACACTATAATTGCTCTGCCATTCCAAAAGTTTTGGTCCTTTCTTTTCGTGGGTTGGAGGGCAGGGCTGGGACCCTATTGCAAAGAGAGCTGTTTTCGGGCATTCCAAAAGAGGATTCGGCAATCTTTGAAGATTCCCCTTTCCCCCCCTCCCCCCATGCTTCAGGGGCGGGGGCCTTTCAGGTTTTGTCACCCAGCGGAAGCCCCCAAGCCGCCGACAAAAGCACGGCGCAACACAAGTAGGCAACTCATCACGGGTAGTCGTGCGGTCTGAGAATTCACCATTGGCTCCACTTGCCTCGGAAAAAGCGCATCATGTCTGGCCTTCGATGCTCAAGCTGTTCGACTGAAGAGCCGGGCCGATGCCTGGTTTGCAGCCGCAGCCCCGTGAGAGACTGTTTTAAGGTATCTTGGCTTCGAAGGCTACTACTGCCCCACGGAAATGGGCTCCACAGGCGACGGCGCGCTCAAAGCAATTCGGATCCAGAACCTTGTTGGGTTGAAGTTCGTCGCAAGGTGTCCAGAAACGTTTAGGGACTTATTGGCTCACAAGGCTCAAGGTTCGGATAGTTCCCCAGCTCTTCCCATATCAACACTTGTCTCGGCTGGGATCGGGTTTCTGAAACATCCGGAGGTTCGAGGCAGGGAGCTTTCCGGGCGTTTGGTATGGATCCTAGGGGGGTATCCGGGCATTGGTCGACAAAAGTGACTTTCCCTTCTGGGCACCCGATGCAGCCAAAGCCAAGCATGCCGCGGACATCTGGGGACCAAAAAGGGCATGGGCACACAAAGGGGCATTCAGTCAACATCCGCCTTTGAAGCTGCTACTCAAGGTTGAGGAGCGGGTCAGGTGACTAAAGTAGGGAAGAGGGGGATAGTCGTGATCAGTACTGGGTAGACCGATCTTCTGCACATCCCCTAAAATGCACCCCCTTCCCTCGCAAAACAACTCGCCGTAAAGGGGCGCCCCTCTACAAGAAGACGGCCATCGGGGTCCTGGGGGCGCCGGGTACCAACTCGGACCTCAACTACACGCTGGTCTGGAACAAGCCGCTTGAGGGCAGCTTTTGAGGGTGCTTCTTTTTTTGGGTAATTTGTGTAGACCCTTGAGCTAAGCTGCAGCTGCTAAGCGAAGCCTTAGTGTCGACATGCGGTGGGAGATGCCTCTTAAGTGCACAGAGCCGCAACGCGAGGTTCACCGGCAACTGGCTCCTCCGTAACGGGAAGCATGCGCTCTACACGATCCACAGCGGCGCCCTCTCGCCGGTGGAGACGCTCGCCGCCAACATCTGCGTGGTGTGATCATGGTAGGAGTGATAGTCGTTGCTGTAGTATCAGTCGAAGTAGCAGTGTAGCAGCAGACTCAGTAGACAGTCGCGGCAGTAGCGGTAGTCGTAGTAGAAGTAGTAGCAGTAGCAGTACTTAGGTCATGATACCACAGTATCAGACAGCACGGTCAACCAAAACTGTGTGTTCTGAATATTTCGCAGCTAAATCCTAGAAGAACATCTTGGTTGCCTTCGGATCTAAGGATCACCGGCGGCCCGATCTCGGCAACGGCCATTCGGCCTCTGGCCTCGGAAAGTCAGCCCAAGGCCGGGAGAGGATGTGAGTTGTTCTCATCCTCCTAGTGCAGCTCGGGCTTCTTTGGCGTCTTTTGGGGTCTTTGTCACAAGTGCATGGCTTTTCGGCGCTCGAGAAGACAGTCGGCAGTCCATGGTGTGGGGGGGGGGAGTTCCTTGGTCCTTGTGTTCTTCAGCCTTTGCGTCAGGTTGCTCGTGGACAGGGCTCCCGGTTTTGAGTTGGGAGTTTGGGGCCATGAGCACAAGTTACCATCTTCAGGACCCTAAACCAATGCCGCCGCAGCTTCATTTTGGGGCTTCGCCTTAACTGAAGTTAACGATAGAAGGATACCATCTCGAGGGACGAGCCAGTTAATGCTCCACTGTTCTACCATCCTTTTGGCCATGCTTTCTGTTGCTCTGCTGTCGTGATGGCAGCTGTTGCGGCTGCTTTTGCTGACATTCTTGTATGGCACTTCACGGATTATTAAGCTAAAGCTCTACCCTCGGCTGCTCCGGAGAGCACCGTGCCGTATCAAAGTCAAAACGCCTCCTGCGCCCGCGCTCCCTCTTTTTCCAACATCCCCCAAAGGGGAAGCCGTCCCTTTGTGAGGTCAAGAGCCCTTTCCCCTCGAAGAAGCCGACGTACCCAAAGCTCCTGGAGTTCCGGGCCGTGCAGCCCAACTACGCGGCGTACTGCAGTCCAGAGCGCCTCCTTCCGCAAGTAAAGCCTTGGTGGTTCAGGGACATTTGTTTCTTGGAGTTTGGGGTAGCAAGCGACCTGTTCGTATTGTCATGTTCATGCACGCAGGGCGATGGTAAGATCGTTGGTCAACCATCACAGGCAGCGGCAGAGAAGGGGAACATCCCAAGAAGTACCGGAAGAATACTTGAGAAGCGTGAGCTGTAGACTCCTTCACTTCCGGAAGCAGAAGAGAAGTGGGCGAGTGCAAGTGCGCAAGGCTTTAAGTGAGGAAAGCACGTGATAGCAGCATTTTGAGACAATCTGCGCCCCAAGCACCTAGTGTTCTATGAGATTCGAAGACTCGAAGAGGACGAACGTTTGGGGTTCTGGCATTTGAGTAGTACACCGCGGGTTTCGGCTTGTGGGTTGGGCTCGGAGTTCACAAGGATGCTTAGATTTTTGATGGCCATCGTTTTCCCAGGTTTACGGCTGCATACTTACGATTTTTGCTTTCCGGCTTCAGCGATGCGCCAGGATTTTCTTCGCTGCTTCGTGGGGAGTGGTTGTAGAGCCCTTGCGGGTGCGAGATACCCACATCTTGAATGCAGGGCAATGACAGCAAAATTCAACCCATGGGATGCGTATGAGAACTAGCGAGACAGCCACAGGATATTGCATGCTCCATGGCATTTCAATGCATGTAAGATTCAGCCGGAGGTATTGGACCTTAAGTAGATAAACATCGCGCAACTTCGAAGCACAACAGTCTAATCTTTAAAGCCTACTGCATAGTCTGTAGTATTGCAACGTCGGGTGCTCCCTGGAGGTCTTCTGGTGCAAACTAGGGGAGTTTTTCCAGCCCTCTCCAACTGAGGGCTTCGATGTGTGTGTGTGTGTGTGTGTGGCTGCTTCTGTTGAAACAAGGTGCCGGATACAAGAAACAACAACTTGCCGAAAGCCGAATTGTCAATTCTCCCCTCCGAAGTTGGTTTCCATATCCGCCGCCGCACCGACAAGACCTGTACAATCTCATAAGTCCCAGCCCCGCAACGTGTTCGTCGAAGCCAGGACTTCACAACCCCAATTTGCTTTTTCCCGTTGCCTTCGTCGCTGCCCCCAGGTTTCTGGAGAGCCCCGCCAGCTTCAGTGGCCAGATCGCGGAAACGAACCCCTGCTACCACACCTTCAATGCCAAGATGGTGCAGGCCCCTGTGCGTCCGGGGACCCTTAAACCTCAGTTCGCGTGGTGCCAAGTCCCCGAGCATCCGAGAGTTGAGAGGACGCGGATGGCGGCTAGGTGATGCAGGCCTTCTGCTGCGGAGTACGATTTCTGTCGTGTATGTTCGTAGCCCTTTAAAGAAGTATTGCAGGAACAGTATTCCATAGGACCACAACAAGGCTTAATTCGTGTAAGAACTGCTCAAGTTCCCATGATTATCATTCGTCGCCTTGATTTTCAGGAAGCTCTCCGGAGCCCTCCCCCCTAAACCCTAAACCCAGATTTCAAAAAACTTCGTCACTCGGAAGCCCCCCTGCTGCACAACCCTGAGCCCCACCTGACAAAAAGCCCTAAGAAAAGCGTCGAGGCCCCCCCCCCCCCCCAAGAAAACCCGCGGAATGCCGATGTTGCGCAGGGAATCGCGGCAACGAAGGGGATCAGCGAGGGCGCGTTTTGGGCTTGCAGCCAACGCTCCAAGGCCTCCTGGCCCCCCCCACAGCAAAAGAAAACGTGGGCAAGAGTTTAGGGTTTAGGGTTTAGGGTTTAGGGTTTAGGGTTTAGGGTTTAGGGTAAGAGTCTCTGAAAAATGCCTGTCAGGCTTTGCAGGCTTTGCAGTAGCGTTTTAGAGCGCTGGGGGTTCTGGGGTGTGAGGGTTTTGTGATTTCTTGTGGTTTCTTGAGGTGGCTTGGGAGGGTTTTGCCGGCTAGGGTGGCACGGCTGTGCAGGAGGCTTCAGGCAACACCAGAGCCCAAACTAGACTTTGGCCTGTGCATCTTCACTTCAAAGTCCTGAGAGACAGTTTCAGGCTGCAGCGGCTCTACTGTGATTTTTGAGACTGCTGCGCCGTTTAACCAAGATTTGGAAGCTGTGTGGAGCCAGAACAGCGTCCATGTGTCCCTGATCTGAAGGGTCCTCAATCTTTGGACCACGCTAAGGGGATGCCCCTACCGTCAGAAACTTCCATGGGTGATGTGGGACTTGTTGGAGCACAGGTTCCATCAACAGTGTGTTTTTGCAATTGCTTATGGCACAATTGAATCGTCGTACAAGAGCACGTGGCAGACTGGCATCATACTAAACTACGTTCGGCAGTCTATGCTAGCACAACAAACTTCACCATGCACTGCACATTCAGACGACGGACGGTGTACCACGGTGTGCAGGCGCGGAATTACATGCAGAGCATGGCCCAGTACTCGGAGGATGAGGCGCAATCTTCACGAAAGTCAATCCTTGATCTGCCAAGCCCATCTTTGCTGCACTAGCGTGTAGTATACTTTCTAGAGTATATGGCGTACAGCAGCATATGGCATAGTGGAGAGTTCATCCATCTTCTGCTGTGGTCTACTATAGTCTCGAGTCCAAGATCTTCTGCTAGATTACAATGTGCTATATGCTTGCTGTATGCTTGCTGTTGCTTGCTGTTGCTTGCTGTTGCTTGCTGTTGTTTGCTGTTGTTTGTTGTTGCTTGTTGTTGTTTGTTGTTGTTTGTTGTTGTTTGTTGTTGTTTGGTGTTGTTGGTTGTTGTTTGTTGTTGTTTGTTGTTGTTTGTTGTTGTTTGTTGTTGTTTGTTGTTGTTTGTTGTTGTTTGTTGTTGTTTGTTGTTGGTTGTTGTTGGTTGTTGTTGGTTGTTGTTTGTTGTTGTTGTTGTTGTTGTTGTTGTTGTTGTTGTTGTTGTTGTTGTTGTTGTTGTTGTTGTTGTTGTTGTTGTTGTTGTTGTTGTTGTTGTGTGTGTGTTGTTGTGTGTGTGTGTGCGTTGTTGTGTGTGTTGTTGTGTGTGTTGATGTGTGTGTGTGTGTTGTTGTGTGTGTGTGTGTTGTTGTGTGTGTGTTGTTGTTGTTGTTGTTGTTGTTGTTGTTG
>CAJNDS010002137.1:429230-464230 GCA_905221605.1 Symbiodinium natans | reverse complement strand
GTTGTTGCTGTTGTTGTTGGTTGTTGGTTGTTGGTTGTTGGTTGTTGGTTGTTGGTTGTGGGTTGTTGGTTGTGGTTGTTGTTGTTGTTGTTGTTGTTGTTGTCGTTGTTGTTGTTGTTGTTGGTTGATGTTGTTGGCTGTGGTTGTTGTTGTTGGTTGTTGTTGTCGGTTGTTGGTTGTTGGTTGTTGTTGTTGTTGTTGTTGTTGTTGTTGTTGTTGTTGGTTGTTGGTTGTTGGTTGTTGGTTGTTGGTTGTGGGTTGTTGGTTGTTGTGGTTGTTGTGGTTGTTGTTGTTGTTGTTGTTGGTTGTTGGTTGTTGTTGGTTGTTGGTTGTTGGTTGTTGGTTGTTGGTTGTTGGTTGTTGGTTGTTGGTTGTTGGTTGTTGGTTGTTGGTTGTTGGTTGTTGGTTGTTGGTTGTTGGTTGTGGGTTGTGGGTTGTGGGTTGTGGGTTGTGGGTTGTGGGTTGTGGGTTGTGGGTTGTGGGTTGTGGGTTGTGGGTTGTGGGTTGTGGGTTGTGGGTTGTGGGTTGTGGGTTGTGGGTTGTGGGTTGTGGGTTGTGGGTTGTGGGTTGTTGTGGGTTGTGGGTTGTGGGTTGTGGGTTGTGGGTTGTGGGTTGTGGGTTGTGGGTTGTGGGTTGTGGGTTGTGGGTTGTGGGTTGTGGGTTGTGGGTTGTGGGTTGTGGGTTGTGGGTTGTGGGTTGTGGGTTGTGGGTTGTGGGTTGTGGGTTGTGGTTGTTGTTGTTGTTGTTGTTGTTGTTGTTGTTGTTGTCGTTGTGGTGGTTGTCGTTGTCGTTGTCGTTGTTGTTGTTGTTGTTGTTGTTGTTGTTGTTGTTGTTGTTGTTGTTGTTGTTGTTGTTGTTGTTGTTGTTGTTGTTGTTGTTGTTGTCGTCGTCGTCGTCGTCGTCGTCGTCGTCGTCGTCGTCGTCGTCGTCGTCTTCTCAACATTGCTTTCACCGCTTGTCTTTCCTATGAGCTTCTCTGCAATTAAGTGTTTACTTCACATGCATTCTTTGTTGTCATTGTATTATTCTGGTCCTCCAGAAGTTGGTTTACAAACGCAGTTAACATTTTAAGATGAATCCGCCCTCTGGTCGAAATGGGGGAGCGAACTTCCCAACGGAAAGCTGTTGTGGTCTGATCCAACGACTCATCAAGCAGGTCAAAGCATTTAACCGTGCTTTTGACCCCTTTTCGTGTATGCTTGAGAACAATGCCTGCTATTTTCCATTCTCATACTTCGACTGTCAGTCGTGCTTCCTAAACACAATTTGCTATACCCAACATGAACTATGTTGTCAATGCTGCCATTTTGATATTTGTTCATATCCTTGAAACAACGTATGGTTGGCATTTTTCTCAAGGTTTTGTAGTTTCATGTCTTCCGTCTCATTCTTTTGTTCTTCTATTCTTTGCTGAGTATTGCCCAATCTAGTACTACCTATTCCAAAGGACCGGGATTGCCCCTCGGGTTATGTTGCATAAGCGGGGTGGGGCGGGTGGCATGGTTTGCAGATGTCAAAGGCAATGGCGGCAGCGCACGCTTGTGTAGCATACCGTGCAGCATATGGGGGTTGCTGAAAGTAGGGGTACCCCTTTTTGCGGGGTCCCCTTTAAGGCCCCTATTTTGTGAAATGCGGCAGTGAGACACAGTGCAGTATATGGTCGTTCCACGTTAGAGCCCCCTATTATTGGGGTTGCCCTAAGGAACCAAGGAGTCGAAGGAAGACCTCAAGAAGCCCTACACAAAACCATCATGGTACAGCCCGATTAAAAATTCCTGTCGCGAAAGGCCCAGGCCCAAGTGGCAGCGGAGGAAGCAAAGCCTCTCGACCTCTGAGTAGATTTTGGGTGTGCTTTTTCCAAAGACTCCCCCTGTAGATTTAGGGTGTAACGTCGTGGGGGGAGGGGTTTGGGGGGGGGGGGGGGGGAATCTGAAGATCGGCTAGCACGCCAGCCACTCCCATGGAGCTCAGGATCGCAGAGATTGAAAATGACCTGCAGCTGGCCGCCGCAGTCGCCGGAGCGTTGCCTTGGGGCAACTGGGGCACGGCCGGGTCGCAGAGTGAAGCCACCGGGGAGCAGACCCTGGAGCGCGGCACGCAGACTGCACTGAACAATGCTGAGCATCAGGCAGAGGAGTCCCTTCTTAAGAGGATCCTCAAGGGAGTGGCGAAAGGGGCCATTAGCACGGCCAAGTTCTTCGTCGCTCCCAGCCACAAGCAGCGTGGGCTCCAATTATAAATGTGCGTAATTAGGAACTAGTCTCTCTCTCTCTCTCTCTCTCTCTCTCTCTCTCTCTCTTTTTCCTTATGATTTGTGTCTGTAGCGATGGAGTGAGGGGTGTATCTGAAGCGATAGGAACTGGTAATTAGCAAAGCCTGGCTTTGCGCTGTTTACCCGCTTAGTTCCTTTAGAGTCCGGTGCATGGTGGAGCGCGCCAGCCTGAAAAAAAGCCTCCCAGGTACGGCGGCAAGGGTCAGGGGAACGTCGTTTCGGGCCTCAACGCCGCGGCCCTCGCTGTGCACCGACAAACGTTTTCCGTGATGTCAGTTACCAGCAACCAATGGGCCAAAAACTTCCGCTCGAAGCATGTGCAGGAGCAACGGACTTGCGAGTTTCTGTGCGCAAGCCTTCCGAAGAGTTGCAAGCCATGGAGGTGCTGTACTCGTAGGAAAGTCTCAAAAGTCTCAGGCAGTGGCTCATCCTTGAGATTGTTTTAAACATATGCCCTCCATGAGTCAGAAGAATGGCGAAGGCGCATCTTCTCAGGCCATTCCGTGATCTGGAAATGGTCGGCTTTAAGCAAATCCTGATGATGTTTCCTTGCGTTGACTTCGGAACGTATCCATGTCCGAAGACAGCGCTACCCTAAATCTTCGATCTCCCGAGTTGTGTGACAAGCTATGCGCGGAGGAGGGCGAAATTGCCAACAAAACGCTGCCAAAGTTCACGGGAAGCAACTCGCACCTGGGCTTTTGTTGTATCTTTCGATGGGTGCAAGCCAGGGGTATGGATTATTGTTCAGGATTTTCGGGAACCCTAAACCCTCAACCGTAAACCCTAAACCCTACGTAAACCCTCAACCCTCAACCCTCAACCCTAAACCCTAAGCCCTAAAGCCTAACTCCTAAACCCTAAGCCAGGGGTTTAGAGTTTCAAGTCTCGGACTGGCAAATCGCCGTAACGGAGCATCCAACAAGTGGTCTTCGTGTGCCACTCCTGCCTGCGCTCGAACTGGAGATGCGAAGTCATGATGAAGGTTGGGATGACACGAACAGTCCTTAACAGGGACTACAATGGGGGGTACTACCATCCCTACTGAGGACTGTTAGTATAAGGGGGACATAGGGGGACTATCCCAAGATGAAGGTTTCAAAGGGATTGTGTTGCTAGAAGCCGCTCAGGTTCAAGAAGCAGATGGCTGAAGCGACATGGGCAGACTGTCTGCCTCTGATCCCAGGTCGCAAGATTATCGGCTTTTTAGGGGTTAGGGTTGAGGGTTTAGGGTTTAGGGTTCGTATGTTGGATCCAACTGACGGGTATGTCATGAACGCAGCGGACCGCGATAGCTTCGAGCAGTGCTCGACGATGCCACGACGGTCCGGGGAGGAGGTCGGGAGGCAGCGTTTCGGGCCAGAGGAAGGATGGGGGGGTGGGTGGGTTTCCGAGGGGAAGGAGACCAGATCCTGGTCTGCTTGTTCCAGATGCCTCTTTTTGGTTATGAGTTTTTACAACTTCTAGGACCAGGGACACGGCTGTTAATTTGACGGTGCTGTTTTCTTCATTTATGTGCCTCTTCCCATAGGTTTGTGCACAGCCCACTGCAAACAGCAGAAGACAGAGAACAGAGATACGAAGGGACACCTAGGAACGCTTCAACACCAGCAACATCACGGGAGGATGCACAGTCTTACTGAAGAGGGACATGTCCCAAAAGGCTGTCATGTGCACAAGCCCACGGGAAGAGGAACAACTGAAGAAAACCACACCATCAAACTGACACGCGTTCTTACTACTAAATCCGTTTGCAAAAGAGCGCCTGCTTGTTCTTGATGAGTAAGAGTTAGGCATGGCCTAAACAACCCCACCCTCCCCCCCGCCCCACAATAAAGCTTCACTGAACACACCAAATTTGAACACCAAGAGCAACTCCCCAAGGCAGTATGGGCTCTCAAAGGCCAGGGCCCGCTTTGCACATCGCTCTGGGCTTCGCTTTCTTGTGCCGTTGCTGGGGTCCTCGCGGGTCTGAGAAGGGCTTGTAGGATTCTTAGGATATTCTTAGGGTTTTGGGAGTGATTTGGGGGAGCCTGTGGGCCCTTGTGAGCCCTGCTTCAGTCTTATGGGCCCAGACCTCAAGTGCTGTGCTGCCTGCGACCCTTTGCCTGCGACCCTACCGATTTTTTGAGCCCGTGCACCTGTGAGTGTAACCCTCGCGCGATTTCATGTTCTGGACTTCAGGATCCTGCGTTGCAGTCTCTACTGCCCAAAGTACTGGAGAGAGTTCTCAAAAGCTGCTCCGAACCCAAAGAATCAAAGAGTTTCAGGGGGCCCCAGAGGTTCCGGAAGGCCCTGGCCTCGATAACACCTGCCTACATTCGCCGTGGTGATGTCTACCGAAGACTCCACTACAAGAAGCCGGGGGGGAGCGTTGAAGTACAGTAGAGCTTACTGGTTATTTATGGCTTACAGCAGAGTTTGCTGGTCTTATGGCTCTTCACGAGACCTTTATGGAGCTCATGTGACAGGTGATGTGCGACCTTTTCTGCGTGCAGAACTCGGTGCGCGCTGGCACCTCGGCCGTCCTCGAGAGCCTGCAGGCACCCTCCTCTTAAAGCAAAAGGGATCTGAAGATGGGGGGTCCCTTTTCATGGGGTACCATGCATAATAAACGTAGATGCTTCTTCTTCGTGGCCCCAAAAAAGGGAACCCAAACTAGATCCATCCTGTTAGAGGCCTTCAGAGCAATCTTCAAACTCTGGGGGGTTTTCAGATGCATCGGGGGGGACCGGCCCAAGGGCCTAGAAGGACCCCTTTTTGAAGCTCTTCCCAGAGACGCCAAGTCGCAAGCAATGTGGAGTTGTGGGCTTTGGCCTCCAGGAAGCGATTTGAGGTGCGCGCTTTTGGAGATGGAGTCGTGGCAGGGCCAGTTGGCATGAAGGTGTAGACTTCAAGCAGGGTGCAAAAGCACTGGATGTTGCTGCAGAGGGCAAACTACGAGACCATCCTCGTGGAAGCTCAAGTCCCGCCTCTGAGGGCTCTCTCCAAAGGGTCCACAGGGCCCAAGAGCCCGGGAAACTCGTCCTCTGAGATCTTACAAAATCTTGCCTACCTCCTAAATGTTGGTGGCCCTCAAGCCTGGAAAAAAAAGCGCTGCTAACCAAATTACCAGATTACACAGGGGCCTGATTGATTTCAATAGCAATTGTTGAGGGAATTGTTATAAGACAAATCGTTGAGGCTCCTGCGTTCCTAGACCCCAAATGTCATGCGGAGCCCTTTGGCGCGCCAGGACTCCCAGAAGATCCTGATGAAGAATCTTCAGGCGACTGGGGGGGGGGGGGGGGACGCTGGAACTTGGGGGATTTGTTCTGGAGGGTTTGACTTTCGGATTAGGGATTAGGGGAAGCTCATAAGGACCTTGTTTCGGGGGGGGGGGGGGGGGGTTTTGCGGATCTGTTTGGACCTCAGAGGGGTTTGGTAGGGCTGGGGGGGCGGAGGAGGGGGGGGGGGGGGGGGGGTTATTGTTGCTGTTGTTGGTGGCGCAAGTTTTCTTGTGTTTGGTGGATGTTCATACGTGGTGTGAGTGTATATGATGGTTGTGTTTTGTTGCTTTTTTGTGGGTGGGGTCTGTGCTTCAGGGAGTTGGCATGAGCTCGCCTTTGTGTAAATAGGAAAGGGTTTCGGTCACAATACCAAAGTCCAGGGCTGTGTCTGAACTGCCCAGTCGTATCCTTATTCTGTGTTTGAGTAGCAAGGACCCTTTTGAAAATCACAGAAAGAGCGTTTGTTGACCGACGTTTCGCGCCGAAGCCCTGAATCACCAGAAGCCAACTGGCAATACCTCATCCCGAGGCCTTGCTCAACTACCAGACCCAGTATATCCTTTGGGCCCTGGGCACCGTCCTCACCCCGGCGCCCACACAGCAGGCACGGCGGCTTAGAGTCTTAGAGAGTTTTTTCGGGTTTTTGTTGTGTTTTGTTGTGTCTTCGGTTTGTGGGTGGTTGGACTTGAGAGGTTTGCAGGGGCTGGGTTTGTTGTTTCAGTGGACAGCAATTGTTTGGGCACGAGCAGCTGCTTGTTGAAGCCAGTCTTCTCTTCTCATCGCATTCTTGCTCTCTTCTGCCGAGGACACAGAGGAGCCAGAAGAAGTGCCGGAGGCCAGCACCTTGCTTGCGGAGCTGCAGCAGGTCGACTTCGAGCACATGAAGGTCCAAAGCTTGGTTTTGACCCCATGGACCGCATGGGGGTTGCGCTTGGGATTAGGAAATGCTTAGAGAACAGGGACTGGCGATGCAATCTACAACGACGACTTCTGCTGCTGCTACGACTGCTGCAGCTACTTTCCTAATCCTGCTGCTGCTGTTGTTTCGCTTACAACTACTTCGACGGCTGCTCCTCCTGATGACTTTTCCACGCGCTCAAGACGTATCATCATCCCGATCTGTGTCGAGGAGAATCCAAAACAGTGTCCTGAGCCCCCGACTTCAACAGCCCCAAGGGCAAATGGGAGCCTCCAGTTTGAGTTTGTGTTCCTGTTCTTGTCTACCCCATAATCTTGCAGTGTACCCACAAGAGAGACATGATTTCGTGCCAACCCCCCCAAAGAAGGGGCCTCTCGGCCAGGGCACGTCTCCCCGCCTCTCGCGGGAGATCCTCCACTGGCACCAAGCAGCAGGCCCACCGCTTGAAGCCTCTTCCGTTTCGAGAAGAGGGGGGGGGCGGGGGGGAGGCGGTCGTCACATAGGTTTGTGTTCAGGGGGTCTCGGGGCGTGCCTTTCGCTGCTCGAGATAATAAGGAGGACTGTCACAGTTATCATGATCATGAGGACCGCCAGCCTTTGGGTCGCGGATGAAAGAAACACCTATTCTGCAACTCCATCCTTGGCTTAAAATGTTCTTCCTTGTTGCAGTTCGCCAGTCTTGTGTACCTGACCTACCCTTCAGAAAACTAGCCACACATGCCCGCCAGATGAAAACGGGAGGTTCAGGGACAAGTCAAATTCACAAGTCGAACAGACATTTCACACAGGAAGAAACGAGGAAATGTCTAAGGCATTCATTCTTCTGGGTGCCCCCAGCTGCTCTTATTGTGGGCTTAAACTGTGACCCTGAGTTATGCAGTTTGTGCTCGCATCACACAAAGTTCGCAGATTTGCAACCTCAGACGTACGAAGTCCCGGCATCCAAGGGCAGGAGCTGTACGACCGCATTGCGTCCCTTACCGTGAATGTCTCCAAGCAGAGCTGGCCGCTGCGCATGAAGGCCCCGCAATCCTCTCTCGTCCGATTCCGGGCCTCTGATCCGCTGCAAGTCCCAAGCTCTGTGGGCCTGATGTGGTGCGCAAGCCCCCCCCCTCACGGTCGCGTTTGACTCTAGGCTGCGCGTGGCATGCTGCACCATTTCCAGGCGGGCAGTGTGAAGTTAAGCTTGAGAGGAGGTATCGCAGGTTATGGGTTTGGAAGGCCGCAGACTTGGCATGCGTGGTTTACGCCTGGAGTTGCAAGGGATCCCGGTTAGTTGCAGAGCAGGCGGCACTAGGTCACACGAGGCTTTGCAGAGAGCTCCGGGCAGCAAGTCCAGTGGAAGTCAAGAGTTTAACGAAACACTTAGCTTATCGCCGCATATCGCCGCCAAAGGGCTCCTTTAGGAAACCATGCCTTCGCCCCGGCAGCCCCTTCCCCCCCCCTTCCCCCCCGCCCCCCCACAGGCCAGCTTCCGCCAGCGGCTGAAGGTGGGAGCTCGGGAGCCCCCGATGGCGGATAAGCTCCAGTGGCTCAGGGAGGCCGGGAACGCCCAGGGAAGCCTCTTATCAAGCAGGGGGGCGGGCCGAAAGAAGTAGAAGACAGGTGTTTTTGGCGTGTAGCATCTTACGGCAGCTGATGGTTCTGTCGAAGGGGCAGGTGGTGGTACTAGTTTTGGCTCCTGCAATGTGGATTCTGGCTATGGCTATTTTGGCTGTCAGCCTGAACAGTGAAACGTGATGCTCTAAGCCCTAGAGGATTTCGGGTGAAGAAGCGGTTTCCCAAGCTGTGAGGTCTCAGGGGACCGTTTGAACTGTAGAGCTTGATGGTTGGTGTTCTTTCTGCAAGACAGCAAGAAGCCGCTGCAGCTACTATTTACACGGACCGCAAGTCGTCGCCTCAACCCAGAACCCCGAATGCCGGAAGCCACCCATAGTCCTGGCCAGGACACGGCGCAGCAGCGCAAGCTGGCCGGTCAGGCAACTGGCTGCACAGGGGAGATCTGTGGCTTAGGGTTCAGGCTTCCGGGTTTGGGTTCTAGGGATTTGGGGCATGAAGCAGTTTCCAGGTGGCCAGCGTGTCGTAAGGTGTGCACTATATCTCTATGCTAGACAATATGCTGTACTGTATGCTTCTATCGACTCTGACTATGAAAATATGCTTTGGACCATGTGTTGTATGATACTGCATGCTACTTAAAGCCACAAGCGTGCACCCAAAGCCTCCCCGAGCCTCCGAGCCCCACAGCCCTTTGTAGCTAAGTTTCCTGCATGATCTCCACATAGGTCAGCTCCTTCTTGCAAGGATGTCAGATTCAGCTTTATTGCCTTCGGGGCGTCAGGCTTTGGGCTTTGAGAGCGAGGAGTATGTACTGGAAGCCTGAGCCAAGTAGAACTGCTGGTCCTTTGTCGCCGTACGACCGGCTGCTGCTAGTTACGAGGTACGAATGCTTACTGCTAGCTGCTGCTTGTTGCTACTTGCTACTGACTTGATTGTAGTTACAGGTGGTGGTGGTGATGGTGGCGGTGGTGATGGTGGTGGTGGTTGTGCTGGTGGTGGTGGTGGTGGTGGTGCTGCTGCTGCTGCTCCTGCTGCTGCTGCTGCTGCTGCTAGTGATGACTCATTGTTGTGATGACTGCTATTTCTTCAAGCATGTCTTCCGCAACTACTGACCATCCTTGCTCACGTTACTTTTGGAATTAGCAGTGAAGTTCATGATTGCAAAACTAGGACCATTGCAGCGAGGACAATGATGTCTAGTGCTAGAACTGCAGCAATCAAGCATGATGATGATGCTGATGACTATTGTGCTATCTACTGCTGACACAAATAGCACTGCCACTGCTAACGACTCTAGCTGCGGCTACAACTATGATTGCTCACTGCTATGGGCTGCTGCGACTACCGCGACGAAACCTCTGCTAATCGGGGGAGCCCTTCAGCCTTTCTCCCCCAATGATTATTATTATTCTTATTCTTATTCTGATTATTATTATAATTAATATTATTAATAATATTCTTATTATTATTATAATTAATATTATTAATAATATTATTATTATTTTCTTTTATTGAGTCCTTGCGGTCAGGCAGAGGCCTTGCAATTCAAGCTGGGCTCCTCCACTTTGCCCGCGCGCGGACCTTATGCCATGTGACGTTCTTGAGAAGCCCATTGTCTGGCTTCGTAGAGGGCCCTTCAGGGTTTCAGGGTTTCAGGGTTTTGGGGTTTCAGGGTTTCAGGGTTTTGGGGTTTCAGGGCGTGAGGAAGTTTGTGTAAGTTCAGGATGTAGGGTAGCAGGGGTTAGCAGGTCTGAAGAGGAAGAAGAATCTAACCACTTCAACAAAAAAGAACCCTCTGAGGAGACCCTAAACCCTAATCCTTCCGCTGCGACTGACGCCAGTAGGATGCCGGCTCTCAGGCCGCTAGTGGAAGCCCTCATACGCTGCCACGAGAAGCACAGCACCTACACGATGCTGCCGCTCGTGCGTTTTTTTTTTGAGTGTTTTTGCGTCTTGGGATTGCCCCGTTGAGCTCTACGTTCTGTGGGCTTTGGGTTTCCGTGTTCGTGAGCAAGGTGTCGATGAGAATAGGGGAACCGCCAAAGGGACAATGCGAGAAACCTTAAGGACAACCCAGCCAGGCATTCAAAGGCCATGCGGCAAATGGATGCGGCGTTGGCCGCTGCGCACAACTTCACGCGGTGCGACGCCGATACCAAGGTTTGGGACGTTTTAGGGTTTAGGGTTTAGGGTTACCGGTTTGCCGAGACAGAAAGTTTGTGGGTTTAGGGAGAGAGGGTTTAGGGAGAGAGGGTTTAGGGTGTAGGGTTTAGGGTTAGGGAGAGAGGCTTTAGCGTTTTGGGGTTTGATTGGGCTTTATATAGGGCCTACAAGGCCACAGCCGGCTCTGTCCAAAGACGAGGACTTAAGGGTTCGTGGCTGTTTGCTTCTCGGGAAGGGGGAGGAGAGGAAGCCAAGAGACAAGACCGGAATGATGAAGAACAACAACCCAGAGGAACAACAAGAGGAACAGCAAGCAGAAGAAGAAGATTAAGAAGAGGAAGTCGAAGAAGACGAAGAACAAGAAGACGAAGAGTAATAAGAGGAAGAACCAAACGACGACGATAACCAGAACGAGAACAAGAGCAAGAACAGCGGCAACAACAAGAACAACAACAAAAAAGCCACAACAAATACAAGCTCACCCCCACACACACACACACAAACAGTTAAATGCAAAAGCAGATATGCAAAGTACGTTGCGCGTACCGGGTGTACCTATTTCTTCAAGTACAACGACAAATGGCAAAGCACTCGCGCGGACGCCAGTACCTGACCTTTTTTTGGGGCTGATCTGAAAGCCCCGGGACCCTTCCCCAGACTCCTTGATGAGCACATGGCTCCGAGGCCGTCATGACATACCCAAACATCGCACCCAGAAGTCAAAGGCAGCTGGAGGAGTTCGTGAAAATTGCAGGAGGGCGACGCCCGCAAGCGCGCAATTTGTCCATGCATGGATGCTCCACGGCTCCACTCTGTACGTAACAAGCGTTCTTTTGCTGCAAAAGACGCTTCCAAGATCCCGGGCCCCATCCCGGAGCTTCGTTTTGCTTACGCAAAACTCAACCAGGTGTATGCCAGGGTTTTCAAAGGGACTTCTGTGGGCATGTCTGAAAAGTCGTGCACCGGATTTTGGAAGAAAGCCCTCAACAGGTCCCCGACAACCCCTGGCCCCCGAAGCCCCCAGTGAGGCCAAACCTCCGGACTCTCCAAATGTGGGTAGTTCTCTAAAATAGAAGTGTCACCTTTTGGGTCCCCTAGATACTGCGGCACCCTTCAACAAGAAAAGGACCTCAATTCAGGGACCCCCCATAATTTAAAGAATGTCTCCATAAAGTGTGTAGCGCGGAACTGCGCGGGAGAAGCCCTGCGCAAGGCTTTGCACGAGGCCTGGCAGCTTGCCGTCCGAGCTGAGGAGCGGAGTCAGGAGGTCTTGATTGAGGCCCGGGAGGGTTTCGGGGTTCAGGGTTTCAGGGTTCAGGGTTTTAGGATTTAGGGTTTAGGGTTTAGGGTTTTCAGGGTTTTAGGGCACGCTCACCCAAGCCTGGATGCAAAAAGGGTCACAAAAAAAGGGGCCCCTGGATGCAAAAATGGGGAATCTACATGGCCGAGGGTCGGTTGGAGTGTTGAGGTGCTTTTGGGCTTTCAAAAGTCTGACTTCGGTGCCCTGGCGACTTTTGCGGCCTTTGCCTGGCATGGAATCTGAATCCGGGGGGTGGATGCCCTTTGTCCACAGTCAGAGGGTCAGAAGCTTTGAGCAAGAGAGCTATCGCTCACAACTCCTGTCGTAATCGTAGCCAGTGATACCTCACCCAGAAAACCGAGACCACCACAAGTAGCGCCGCATACTTGAAATCTGCGAAGGCCAGGGACTCCGAGGAGAAACCCAGCGTTTCTAAAAGAAGTGCCCTGGACCCTAGGCCTTACATTGACGCAAATGTTTATTGTGTATTTGCATCGTTGAGAAGTTAGGCTAGCCACATTACTTAAACAGCTCTACAACTCCAACAGAGGCATAGAGAAGACTTGTACAAAGCCTTTCAGAAGCTCTTGGCAACTTCCTATGCAACCATGGAGAGAAAAGCATGTTTCCCCTCCTCCAATAATGCCAGGCCTGGGCGACCACGGTAGCCGCCGCCGAGCACCTTCTGATCGCCCCACGGCTGCCAAGTTCTTGGGGTTCCTTTGTTGAGTTTCCCTTTCCATAGGTGGACATAGCGGACCTTAAAAATAAGCCCCCGAACTGGTAGGGTTCCCTTCTAGTCAGGACCCAACAAGGTACCCTAATTTGGGAAACCACAGCAGTACAGTAGACTGACGATCGTAGGATTTAGGGTTCGGGCGTATGCGAAAATAGAAGCCAGAAAGAGGACAGCATACTGCATACTGCTTCTCTACAGGGAAACAGGGTCGAGCCGAGAATCTGCTTGGCTTTGCGGCTGGGTCGAGGCATCAGTCAGTCTGTAGCGTCCCTACACACGGGGAAGCAAAAACCTTGATCGGCAGTTTGCCCTAAGAAAGCAGCTCTCCTGGTAATTCTACCTCTGCCTTACTTGGAACCTCCAAACTACCCGACTGGGCCTTCCCCCACTTCGAAGGAAGAGCCTTCTCTTCTGAAAGGTTCCCTCTGACAACTTAGCACAGCTGACCCTCCTAGAACATGGGCTAGTCCTGGATGCTATAAACGATCCTGATGCTATCAAAGACCCGGCAACAAGAGTTTCTGTGCAAGAGCAGTGGAAATTCGAAGCTGGTGAGAGGTCCTCTGAAATCTAACTGCCCTCTGGAACAATCCTCCCCGTAGCAAGCACCTTGCCCCAACTTGCCAGAGGCCTTCGAGGACGAGCAGCTCCTGCTGCTTCTGAAAGACTGGGCCAAGGCCGGGGGGGGGGTACCTAAATTAAGGGCCCACAGGGTTTAGAAACAATTTCGGGTTTCCGAACATACGGGCACCCTGGTTGTTCTTTTGAGGGGATTCCATTCTGTTTGGGGTACAAAAGGGGTGCCGCCATTTTGGGGAAAACCCATCTCAAGAGTCTTCGGGGATGGGGGATAAACCAAAGTATCTCAACGACGTGCCACATGTTGGATCGAACACCAAGTACTGCTCTAGCCGTGGAGGGGGCAGGGGGAGGGTTGCAGTCTGGGTTGCGGGAAATGTTGGGCCGTAGAACTTAGAAAATCCGGTGTAAAAGCATGTTTGGCCTATGAAAGTTCGGACTCTCGTTCTGCTCCATCGGGGTGGCAGAATCTTCTTTGTTTCGGGGGAGTCTAGGTTCAGATTCCCATTGGGCATGTTTGTTCCGATGACAGGCGATTGCAACGACAAGGTTGCCCGCAAAATGATGCCATTACGCACTCTGTCAGCTTCGTCAGGTTAGTATGCTTTTGTCATGATGTAAGTTTCGCCTACGCCCGGGAAAGCTTCTGTCCCTGCTCTCGGGATTTTTATCGCAAGCTGGCAGCCCGAAGCCACACGTCCAAGTTCACGAAAAGTCTCTTACCCTCATTCAAATACACCAAGCACGCCTTGAAAGCCCACAATCCCTGACAAGTACCTTCTAAGCAGTTCGAAACCTTTTCCGCGAAGGAGGAGATATTGCTTATCGCATAACATCGACAAGCAACGAATGCTTTGAATATTCGGGTACACTATAGCTGCTAGAGTATACTATAAAGTAGAACATGCTATTACAAATGACGTGTACAAGCACAACACTCAAGCCTCACGGCTGACAGGATGTGGAGGTGGAGGTTTCGTGCCAGAACACGACAGCGCTGGCTTTGCAGAGTCAGGCCCATGGGTCGTAGAGTTTAGTGCAGGGTTTGGGGTGCAGGGTTCGGGGTTTTAGGGCCTACTAAAGTTTTAGTAGGTTTCTGACGATTCGGGTGTGGAGGGCGGAGAAGCATTCATCGGAAGGAAGCCCGCGCCCTTTGCAACACTGAACAGTGAAGCAACATGAGAAGACTTGTTGCCAAGAAAGTAATGATGTTTTCTCAAGGTTGTGGCTCGCAGGCTCGTGCGTCCCGACCATGACCTGATGTGGGCATGGGATACAAAAAGCAAGTCAGCAAGTCAATCCACTGAAAAGCCTTGACGCACCTAAAGACGGCCCCGCTTTTCCTGAGGTGCTCGCGGCAGCTGCCCTGGACCGGGCAGCCTGGTCGCTGACGCAGCAAGTGATAACTTTCCAAGCGGCTTGGCCCTCAAACGGCTCAGTTTCTTGGAGCGCTTTCATGGTCTTGTCATTTGCTTCCGTGCCCCGGCACGTGCAGGAGGCAATTTCTCACACAAGCTTCCCGTAGCTCCCGAGTAGCAGAAGAGCGCACGATCCCCTAGCAACCCTAGTATATGCAGGATCGCAGACCAGAAATTGCATTATAGAGACTACCCGATCAGCAAAGTAGTGTACACCACGTTACTGCCTGCTGCTGTGTGCAGGCGCTGGCGTCCTACCAAGATCAGCAACTGAAGCAGAAGCATTTGGAGCACGTGGCCCTTCCGGATGCGTGGGAGGCGCCTGCGATTTCGGAGTGGCTAGTTTGTAAGGGTCCAGGGAAAGAGACGTTCTTGAGGGTTATGGACATCGCAAGCTAGAATGGTGACAAAGATGTTCGCGGCTACATTTTTAAGGGCCATGCCAGCATCGTCCTTTGTATGGCGAATGCTATTCTACTGTATGGCAAATTGGATGCAATACTAGCAGTAGGAGCAGGGCAGCCGCCGTAGCAGCAGGAAGAGTTGTTCTAGTACTTTTACTGCTGCTGCTATTGCTCTTACAGCTCCTCGTACGACCACGACTACTACAGCTACGACGATGACGACTACGACTAACACAACTCACACGGCTATCTAGTACTGCCGCTCCTGAATAGCCACATCAATTTTATGCTTTGGCAAGTCGTCCTTGCAGTAGCGATCAGGCTCTGAAGGTTCAGTTGGCAGCTGCAGCAGACCCTGGCCAACCGCTGGGGCAGAGGCCTCGAGAATGTCATTGGGTGTGTCCAGGCTGAGGGGTATGGTTCTGGTGGTAGCAGGTATCAAGCTAGAAGTAACAAGAGCTTTGCCAGCGCCAGTACAGTGTTATCAGAAGCTCGGGGCGGAGGTTTTGCATGGTACTCGAGTTCTGCGACAAGTTGCCTTTCAATGGTTTTGTGGTTTTGCGGTTCTGTGCTGTCAGGCAAGGGTGCAGTGCTAGCATGCTGCCACAAGCCCTAGAACAACCCAAACCCCCCAAAGCCTTGGGGCCCTGCAAGCCTGCAACAACTTGGAGGCTGGCCACCGTGGCATTGCAGGCCCGGCTCTTCATGCTCACAACGGTGAATACTTGCCAGATGCAGAATGGTTGGGCTGAGTGAGGCATTCCAACCCAACAGGCCATACGATACCTAGGCATCATGAAGAGCCCTGAGCTCACGCAACCTGGCTGGATTATGTTGAATGCGAAGAACATCCTGAGATCCCGTAAGGGCCTGAGGACAGGCCGTGGAAGCAACCAGACCAATCTGTTGAGTGCAGCCTCCCATCAAAAGCTGCCGCAAACCGCCGCCAAAACGGCTCGAAAACCCAAAAGCCCCCGCCCAAGTCCTTTGTACAGAGCGCACCGTAAGCCCCCACATCCCAAACCCCAAAACCCCAAAACCCCAAACCCCAAACCCCCCCCAGATAACCCCCATTCACACAAAGCGCGCTGCTCTTCTCCTTTGTCTCCAGGCCCTGGGCTCCGAGTTCTGCCCGGCGCCCAACGGCTGCGCTCGCGGGATCCTGGTGGACGCGGGCGTGCGCGGCGCCGTGCCCTGCGAGCACGCCGGGGACACCCGACCGAGGGTTTAGGATTTTAGGTTGGTTTTTTTTTTTTTTGCAGTCATAGGAACTGTGGCGTGGGAGCGGGCTGGGCAGAAAGGGTAGCAGTCGAGTCCCTTGTGAAAAGGTTGGTTTTTTTGGTTTGTTTTTTGGGGCAGTTTTTTGCTTTTTTTGCGGTTGGGAGGGAGGGGGGGGGTTCAGGATGGAGAGTTTAGGTCCATCGGGTGGTTTTAGGGTTCGGGCTTGAGCTTTTTGGGGCTTACAAAGGTGTAGGGTTTGAAGGGCTTCTTGGGGTTTTGGCAGTTTTGGTGTAGGTTTTATGGTGTCAACCGCCCACAGCCTGGGAAACCCAACCATAGGGCCGGGAAGGGATGCTAGAGGACGTGACTTCAAGACTGGGGCCCATTTACTGGGAGGTCCCGACCATTTTGAGAACCGTAAATGGGCCCCCTTCCCTTGAGAAGCACCCAGAGAACTCTATCAGTGAGCGCCCCTCACGAACGAGTGGGTTTTCATGAAGGCTTGTTTTGTTCAGGGCTCGACGTTGGGTGCGAATGCAGGAGGGTATGCTTCCCCCAAGCCCTAAACTCCAAGTACTACGCTTGGTTCTGAAAGAGTACGTACCTTGGGATGTTCCCCCTTATGCTGACAGTCCTTCATAGGGATGATAGTACCCCCTATTATAACCCTTACTAAGGACTGTTAGTTTAAGGGGGAACCCCCTACTCTGACCCCCCTGTAAAGCCGAAAACTCGAAGAGCCGCAGAGAAGGACAGCGTGCACGTGCTGCCGAAGCGCTTCACTTCCCAGCTTGTCCAAGAGGCCGAAACCCTGCGCCCTGAGCTGGGGGGTTTGAAGGAAGAGTTTTTCTAGGCTCTTGTTGAAGGACAGCAAGGACAGAACCATGGTCTTCCCCAAAAGTTTCGAAGGGTTTAGGAACTCAAATCAATGCAAGTGAGTTGCAGGGGTGGTAGTGTTGGTGATACCATAACAGACCCCTCCCTCGCCTAGGAGCAGGCCTGACTATTGAAAATAAATGGAAATTTATCAAATAAATTGAATTAAAAAGAAATATTTATTGAAAAGTAATTAACATGAACTAAAATGAAATAGAATTAATAAGAATTGCAATTTATCAAAAATGAATTTTTAAAGTACAATTAACTCAGACTAAGTACAACTATTCAGAAAAATCATCATTACAACTATTTAGTTTGTTGAGGTTAGCTAAAAATTTAAAATATCAAATAATTTTTCATTTAACGCTAATTAAAATTTAGTAATTTTGTTGCAAAATTCATTAAAATTAAGTACTTGGAATTACATTAAGTAAACAAATCAACTAAAAAAGCTGTAAATACAAGTGTTTTGGGCATGGTTAGAGTAACATTGTCGCAACAGACCCCCCCCCCAGCCCCATCGCCCTCCCACCTCCTCAAGCCAAATAAACCCACAGACTGTTGTTTACCGGAAGAGAGAGAAACTTTCATCTCGACAGTTTTGTTGTAAATTAACTCCGACTTGGGTGTGAAGCGGGAAAAGGTAAAGCAAGGCAAAGCATCGTTGTCGCAGTCGTCGTCGTCGTCGTCGTCGTCGTGGTCGTCGTCGTGGTCGTGGTCGTCGTCGTCGTCGTCGTCGTCGGCGTCGGCGTCGTCGTTAGGAGTCGTAGTTGTAGTAGGCGTAGTCGTAGTGGTAGTGGTACTGGAGTAGTGGAAGTAGTAACTTCGTCTTGCTCAGGCCATATTTGAAAAAACAAAGGGTCAACCCCTACACCCCTGGACTCTTAGAGACAGCTTCGATCTTCTGGCAGGTGCCCCTCCGTCCGCAGTCGCTTCGAAGCCTGGCTTTAGTGCAGCTGGTGGAGGCCGGGCCCAATCGCTTCGAAAAGCAGCTTGCAACTGAAGTTTTCGAGCAGGACTCCCTCTGGTGCACGTACGAGACGCGCCGTCCCAAAGAGGTAGCGTAGCAGGTGGGCCATCATAAGCTCGAAGAGTACAGCAAATCTCTCTTCCCATCATCCGAAGGGATGCAGATTTCCTGGCCAGGGGAATCACAAGCTGGAAGATATCCCGTTTAACGCTGCCTTGTTCCAAGTGGGTTTCCGAAATTATACATGTCTGGAACCAGAAGCCCCATACCCTTCGCAACAGCTATTTCCGAAGCAGGTTTTGCACTTGAACCCTCAGCTGTCACCATGCCCAGCTAAGCCCAAGCCTTGTTCGCACCAACAAAAAAGTCGGGAGACGGAAGAGAGCTGCTTGAAAACCCTATACACTATCTGCAAGCTGCTCCGCACATGTCCCGTGGGCCTCTTTTCTAATCCCACCTAAGACGAAGCGCAGGAAACGCAATGCCACACCCTGTCGCAGGACCGAGGGCACTGAGTCAGAGGACTTCCTGGAGCCGGGGCTGTTCTAAGTTCTGGTCCCTGGCTAACTGCCGAAAGCAATGAGGACTATACTTGGTGTTTAGGGTTTAGGTTTCGTGTTAGGGCAAAAGGGGTTTAGGGTTTAGGGTCCTACACTGTTGTCATCGTGCCAGCTGCCGTGCAGAGTCTGGGTTCCAAAAGGGTCCTCTACTATGCCAGAAGCCCCAGAGCGGGCCAGACCTTAGAGTGGCCCACCAAGAGAACTCGAATTCAGACGGAGGCCGACGCGGAACTTGTAAAATGTCGGTGGCATTAGTTTTTTTCTTGCGGTCCCAACCAAAACTCATTGTATCATGAAGTCGGTGCATCAAGGTAAAGCCCCCAGTCCAACCGTTTCAGGCTCCGGTCAGCAACAAGCTCCAACTTTTCTGCCCCATCACAGGGCTGAAAATGGCCCGAGCCTGCTTGACCTCTTGTGGGTGTTTACGAGACTAGTAGGGGGAATTTTGAAACAGACCCCGAAATAGTACGATTCCCTTCTTATAAGACTCCAATGAGGCACCCCTACTTCCCGAAACCGCCTTATGGTTCAAGAGATGTCTGGGAATGGCATTCTACCATTGACTAGATTTGGGCAGGGAGAGCGCAGAGGTCATTTGCAGTTTGTAGAACCGTACTTGGAGGTTCAGGCACTCTTTACCCTTTTCATAACTGTACAAAGTTGGGTGCAAGTAGCCATGAACCTCCTGGTATAACTCACGATGTAGTGCTCATTCTCTTGCATGGTAAGCTACACCACGGCGATATCCTGTCTTCTAAAGCCTCATCTCCCACCAATCTCTCGAAAGTTGAATCTGTATAGGGCCCCCCCAACCCGATAAGTGAAAGTGGTCAAGCCTGGTAGTGCTCTGGGGTCCGCTGGCCTGCTTCACAGTGGGTTCTTGCTGTCTCTTTTGCTGTCCATGTGCTTGTTGCGGTGGCAGAAGATTCAAGATCCTCGCAGGCCAAGAACCCACAAGCGCAGACAAAGTATCCAGCGCGAGATCTCGGTTTTGTGTGGGCGTGCGGCCTCCCCATCCAAAAGCCCTCAAGACTCGGCCACGTTCGCTTCGAGCTACGAGCCAACTACGAACCAACTACGAACCTTTCTTGGAACATCCATTTGAATGCGAGAGGTTGTCTATGGCACTGCATGAAGCATGTCCTCCAAGACAGGAAGCTCCTCGCCACATATACCTCCAGGATCCGTTCCGTGTACACCCTAGAGCACGAGCTTAAATGGCTCCAACCCTTCTCAGCCCCAAACCCTTCCGAAGAGTCCCCTAAACTCTTGCAGGGGTCCTGCCCACACGGATGCACGTTGAAGACAGGTCCCTCTAAGGGCCCCCAACAGATTGGCAGACTCGTAGGAGGGCCCGAAGAGAGGGATCTACCATATCAATACATGTCTTTTTGGGCGCCGCTCCCGCTCAGCCTGCCACACGCAGCGCAATGCTTGTAGGAGAGTGTCAGGAAGGTATAAAGCAATGGTGCACAAAGCCGTTTGCTTGCTGCTGCTGCTGCTGGTGCTGCTGCTGCTGCTGGTTGTGGTGGTGGTGGTGGTGGTGGTGGTGGTGGTGGTGGTGGCGTGCTGTTTTTGCTGGTTGTGGTGGGAGTGGTGGGGGTAATGGTACTCAGGGGCTTCAAATATGAAGGGTTGTTTGATGGGGGGAAGACGGTGCGCTGAGCGCTCCAATCATGCAGAGTTGTGTTCTGCATGAATCCGTCTGTGCGGTCGGGTCATAACTACGATTGCCTGGAATTCTGGATATGGGCATGCCAGGATCATGGGCCCTGGCAGGTAAGATACGGCAAGAGTTTTCTGTGGCATCTGGGGGGATCTTTCGTGGGATTGTGGCAGGCAGTCTTTGCTAGTGACTCGCTTGTCGAGTTAATTGGGTCTAGCTGCTGAAGCTTATTGTCACTTGATCTGCAGCTTCAATGGGCGTCGCTTTTTTGCTTCATGGTTCAGTCTTCAGTCAGCAGAATGAGGTCAGCATGGCGTCATGTAACCCTCATATGACTCATATCACCTATCTTGGAGCTGCCCAGCAGTGCTGGAGAATTCGGGAGCCGGTCCCAAAATGCTGTGCTTCAGCAAGATCCTGGCGAAGTCCTTCTTCTGATGGGAGTGTATTCTTAGGATCTTTTTTAGGGTAGGTCTCATGTCTTGGTTTCCTACAAGATGTTGCCCGTCGCTTCCCTGTTCTGTCCTTTGTGCCCAGGTTTCTCATGAGCTGGGAAACCGTAGCCATGGATTTGAAGGCAACCTGCACTAGGTGTGAGTTGCTACTCCGTGCAATTTCCGCCGACACGCCTGGGGGGCAACTGAAGCCCCAGAGGCCCCTGGGCGTGGCGAGTTGCGCGTTTGACCTGTGGAGCTGGCCTTGGTTTTGTCACCCTTGCAGCCCACTCGATGGAGTCATGAGACATGTAAAGATTGTTCAGGGTCCGATGCAGTTTCATACCGAGTCTGCCAGTTGACCGAACGGATAGCAGCAGATGCAGATGGATCCTTGTTCAATGCGGAGTCGGCTTGCAAGGATGCTGGCTGCTGAATCGTTTCGCTTGGGGACAGGGCTTTCTCCCAAACGTGGTTTTCCCTGCACCCCGTTTCATGCCTCATGCATTGAGCATTGGTTTGTCAGTGCTGAAAGCTGGCAGTAAAAAACCTGCAGGCCGTGTCACGTTTTGGGAACAAGTTGCTTGCTAGAGTATCCCCGAGCGCGCACAACAGGGTCTGAGTGAGACTGCATAGTAGCCTTAGGGTTTAGGGTTTAGGGTTCAGGGTTGCAGGTCGAAGTGTCGGCGTGCCTTGACACATCAGGGAAGGCGCACGGAGGTCTCTGTGCACTGCACCTCGCTAGGACGGTTGAACCAAGGCTTCATGTTGAGATGTTCCCCCTTATACGAACAGTCCTCAACAGGGACCCTTCTAGTATAATCCCTATTCAGGACCGTCAGTATAAGGGGGGAACATCCTGAGGCTTCATGTACAATGACTGTGTAGACATGCGACGACCACACTGCATCGACTTGGCAAGCTTGCTCGAAACCTCCCAAAAACACTTGTTCCGGTGGCAGAAATGTGCAAAGATTTCCAAAAAGTTTCGCCCCAGAGTTGTCAAAGAGGCCTGGCGTCGGTTTCCAGGTTCCCAAAGTGGCGCATCTCGAAATGCGCCCTCAAACGCTCCTATACTTGCACCCTCGAGAGCCACAGACGAAGACCCGAAATTCCCCGCACCCTTTGCTTTTGGGACCGCTTACGCAATGGCGGGGGGGGGAGGGGTGGAGGGTTGGTGGGCTCACGCCCCCCGAGCTCCAGAACCTCATATGTAAGTTGAGTAGGTGCTGGAAAGTCCTTGCCGTGTGTGCCTTTTTACCACTATGGTCAGTATGGCTCAAGGCCCCACTCACGAGAGTGACTAGGCAGTGGCGGCAAGTATTGGGCATGGCCACCGCGCAAGATGGAAGGAGCTTTGAGGGTCCTTCCTTTGCCAAAACGGAGCCCCTGGCTTTCCCTTGAAGGGCTCGAATTCCAGAGCCCAGCATGGCGTCGACAAAGTTTGGGCCTCTTTGTTGCATAGTCTCCCTGGGGTTGAGGGCTGGACCCTAAGCTCCAAACCCAAAACCCACTTGTGAAGCATGAGGGCCAAACCACGAAAAATGATACGGAGAACCCCTAAACCCACGTCTGAGAGACACCTTGAAGCCCTGCAAGTATCCCTCAAGCATTCTCAGAAGCATCTGGTTCGATCCCACTCGCCCGAAGCCTCTTAGGTACCCTCACAACCCTGGCAGCAAATTCTGATCTCGGGCTCCATGGGGTGAAAAAACGCAGGGGTCAACCTTCACGGGGTTGAAGCATGATGAAGGATGATGAAGGAAGCCGGATTTCAGGAACCCTGGCCAGGGTTTTGGGTTTACCCTCACGCCTCAGCTTGCGCCCCTTTGCTGGCCCATTTAAGCTATGCAGCTATCTCAATAACATTGGGGCAGCCCTGAGCCCGATGCCCCCAAAGCCGGAGAGACCTCTCTTGACCCCAGGAAGCTGGGATGTTCTCCCTTCTAGATACTAGTCCTCAATGGGGTTTATAGTGCCCCCTATTGTAGTCCCTATCGCGGAGTGTTAGTCTAAGGGGGGAGCATCCCAACTAAGAAGGTCTAAGGAGCCCTGTAGGATTCCCTGAAAAGGGATTAGAGTACCCCTACTGTACTCCCTATGAAGGACTGATAAGGGATCCCAACTACGAAGCCCTAGGCGCTGTAGGACCAACTCTCCGACATGCGGTCGAGGTGGGGAGCTTCGCCGAGCGCGCAGCCATTGTTCCAGGCGTCTCCGTGCGCATGCGGGTTTAGGAGCTTGAGCTTTTAAGGGGTTTCGGGTTTAGGGTTTAGGGTTTAGGGTTTAGGGTTTAGGAGGTTGAGCTTACAGACACGCAGCTGGGGCGTTGCCAAGCGATGCTCCGATCGAAGTTGCGAAGCCTGAGCTCATCCTCTGCGAGATGAGTTGTCCATGGTTGGAAATGCCATCGAACTTCAAAGGCCCGATCGCCCTGAACCCTAATCTACCAATTGCTTAAGAACCCCTGAAAAACAAAAAATGATATTCCTGCTCAGGGGTAATTTGAACGCTACGCGACCCGCCTCGGCCCGGTCCAGTGATTCCGCAGTGCCCGGGTCGCTGGACCCCAAGCAATAAGGTTGGGTTTTGGGTTTTGGGTTCCGGGCTTAAGCAAAGCTGGGTTTAGGGTTCAGGGCCTAGGGATTAGGGTTTCGAGTTGAGAGTTGGGAGGGGGGGGGCTGCTGGGACGGGCTCCAACTGCCTCTGGTCCTGGCGAACCGTTGCTTGCAGATCCCGGTGGCCAAGGGGGGGTAGCCATTTGAGGCAAAAAAAGGAAGAGGGGTGCCTGTTCTCACAACTATACACCTTCGGCCCGAGGCTTCGGCGGATGTAGGGAATATTGGTTTTTTACTCTTTTGGGGTTCTTAAGCTAATTCGGTGACCAGTATAGTGCTCAAGCTGCAGAGCAATCTTGCATGTTTGTGGGGGAGGAGTCTCTACGGGTCCAAATTCCTTTGTAGCCCCACTATCCCCTCAGACAAAGGGGCCCTCGTAGAACCTAGAACTATTTTGGGTTTGGGCGGTTGAAGCGCGCAAGTCGATGATACCCCAAACTCTGTGAGTTCAACTTGACTGGGCTGTGGCTATTGGAGCTGACGGGGCTGCACCTTTCACTCCCATGGCCGCCGTGGTAGCTGACAAGCAGCCAATTGCCTGGGGACGTCCTCCCAAAAGAGTACAGGTAGGGAGTGGCAGAATCCTGAACCTTCAAGTGTGTTTGCCAAGTGGACGATGTGGAACTGTATCGCTTCCACTGGACAGCAGCGTTGCTGAGTTGAAGCTGGCTGCACAGGAGTCTCTTGGGCAGATGTTCCTGAAGCTCGCTGCGCCGAACGGACGCCTGCTGGATCGAACAGAAACGCTTCAACATGAAGGATTAGAAAATGATGACAGCGTAACAGCAATAGCGCAGCAGCCAAAGATCGTTGCGACATCCTGTGCATTTGCCTTGTGGTGTGTTGGAGGAGACAGGGTTGTCACGTGGGTGCTGTCACCACCACAATGCGGCTCACCCCACGTCACAACAGTGCCGTCTGCTAAAATCGCAGCGAAAGCTTCGCTCGCAGCGTGGATCTGCTGAACATTCCTCAGCTTATCCCGGACTCCGGTGCTGTAACCGCCGGAGCCTGCAGCCCCACGTCACGACGCTGCCGTCTGCCAATATCGCAGCAAAAGAACCATATGTGGCGTGGATCTGTTGAACGTTCCTCAGCTGATGTTGGACTCTGGTGCAGTCACCGCCATAGCCTGCGTAGCCCCACGTCACGACAGTACCATCTCCCAAAATCGCAGCAAAAGCCCGCTCTGTCGCACGGACTGCACGTTCCTCAGCTGACCCCGGACTCTGGTGCTGTCACCGCCCCAATCTGGGTCGCCCCACGTCACAACAGTGCCGTCTCCCAAAATCGCAGCGAAAGCTTCGCTTGCAGCATGGATATGCTTAACATCCCTCAGCTGATCCTGGACTCCGGTGCTGTCACCACCAGAGTATGCGTAGCCCCACGTCACAAAACTGCCATTTGCCAAGATCGCAGCAAAAGCACGGAGGCGACATCAAAGTAGTGAGGAACGTTCAGCAGATCCATGCGACAGATCGCGCTTTTGCTGCGATATTGGCAGACGGCAGTGTTGTGACCTGGGGCGACCCAGGTTCCGGCGGCAACGCCGCCAAAGTCAGCAAAGAGCTCAGCCATGTGTAGCAGAATGCTGTGCCTGGAAGCTCTTCTTGTCGGCTGAGCAAACATCGTTAGATGAGTCAAACAGTAACTTACAACCCGAAACTTCCCTGGCAGCTTGGGATCCACCAACAGCCTCTCAAGCCCCGACTGCTGCAGCACAATGTGGGGGTTGATCTATGGTATGCCTTTTGGAGGGAAGTGCGCTTTAGGGTCTTAGGGTTTGGCACCGGAAGTGCAACCTTGCTTGGTGCCCTCCTGAAGGCAAGCAGAACCAAGATGTAAACCCCTCAGGCCCCAAGCGAGACTCGAAACTCAAGAGAACCAGGCCCTTGAGCCCTGCTCGAAGCCCTAGAAGCCCTGAAAACCTTCCAAGAAACCCACCTGAACTCGATCGTTTTGAAAACAGCTGCAAACCCTAAGCGCCCCCAAACCCCTGAACCCGAAACCCCTAAGCCTGTATGCCTGGACTACCCTAAACCCTAAGCCCGAAACCCGAAACCCAAAACCCTAAACCCTAAACCCTAAACCCTAAACCCTAAACCCTAAACCCTAAACCCTAAACCCTAAACCAACACCCGAAATCTGGAGGCGCAAAGAAGCGGGGATCGCAGCTTCGCTGCCCTTGGCTGCGCTGAGATCCCTGAAAAGGAACTCCGGGCTTTGAGCGCCTGGAGCCCGGTTCAGGGCATCTGCGTGCTTTAGGGGCTGTTTTTGTCAGGTGTGTTTTTGGGGCCTTGCCTATTCAAAACCCTAGACTCTCTGAAGTTTTTGGTTTCTTGTGGGGGCGGGGGTTCTGAAAACCCAATAAGGCCCCTAGACCCAGGCGTCTTAGGGCCTTTTGTTGAAAGGGCTTATCTAGGTTGTGGCCCGCTTGATACCCTAAACGATAAGGACTCGATTGGCCAAGCAAAAACGACGCAAAGTTTAGATTTGAGTTTAGGGATTTCGCTCTTTGTTTTGGCTGAGGTTGCTAGGGTTGGGCTTGTTGTGCTGTGGGGACTTCCAGGTGTGTAGTGTTTGGTGATTTGGGGACTTTTTTCAAAATTTAACGAGCGTTTCACGGCCCCAAACGCGCCGCATGCCTTCTTCTAGTACTCTGCTGAGGGGGCTGCCGGACCTCCTCCACCTGTTGACCTAAGAAGCTTCTTCTTAGAATTGCCGCCCTTGGATTCAACCCTGAACCTCCCACATCCAGACCTGCAGGGCATCACCGGCAGCATCCGGCCTCAGTGACGTCAGGCCACCGAGTACTGGCAGTGATTCCAGGCGTAGCTTGTTGCACTTTGCTTGCCTGCATCCTTCTTTTGTGAAAAAGTCTTTCAAAGGGTGCGGCGACCCACTGCCCCGGCTCAACAGCCTCTCTACATAGTGGATTCTCCTAGACTATAGACCCTATAGACTGGTAGCCTTCTGCAAAAAAGTATAGAAGACGATCTTGTGTATTTGTAGCCGACGCAGCTGACAGCTGTAGCTCCGGGCCATGCGCCGCCTTCGCGGGAAGCAGCCGGGGCCATTCAGCAAAGGCGAGGGGCGGCTCCTGAATGCGTTCGCGCATCTGGCCAAGCCTCTGGGATTGGGCGCGGCTTGCCTCTACAACATACTACTTGCAGGATTCCGCACATGTAAGTGCACATGGCAGGTGGTGACATGTGCACAGAGAGGTGGAGTGAAAGGTGGCGGTCGTCCCACTGCGGGTCTGTAGTTGTAAGTATTCAAGTGGTGGGCAAAGTGTTTTCTGACTACCGCTTTATACACAGAAAAGCGAAACCTCCACACAGTCCCTTCTGTAAAGGGCCACGGCTACAATCCCCGTAACACTTTCTTTGGTATGGAGTGTAAGTGTGGATGGCCAAGACAGCTGAGGTATTTCGAATTGCTGCAGTGTCAAGGGCCTGCCGCTGCTTCCTGGCGAGTGAGAGTGGCCATGACAGCTTTTGGCGGCAGGTCTTCGAGGAGAAGATCTCCCTCAAGAAGATCAAGAAGCTGGGTTGTGCTTTGGGAAAGTCTTTTTAAGTTTCCCTTCTTTCCCTTGTCAGGGAACTATTCATGAATCATTTTCCAAGGGCTCAAACACAACTTAGGAAATGTGACGCAGCTTGCAAAGCACTCTTTGCTCGAATCCCGTCTGGCCTGCAGTCGCTGGACCTGCTGCTCAGCAAGGTCGAGTGGTACTGCAGAGAAAGGGAGAGCATCAGCGAAGAAGCGTTGAAGGTTCTGACTACGAAGCTCGGGAACCTTAAGAAGCTCTCCCTGGACATGAGTTGCCACGATGAGGAACTCCAGACAGAACTCATGAGAAGCCTTCCCAGCACGCTCGACTCTCTTAGCCTGGCTATGAATATGGAGGAGGGAGTCGTGGAGGTAATGGCCCAAAATCTTCCACGAAACTTATCCAGCTTGGCGGTGGACTTCCACATGATGCTGGAGGGGGACCTCTCCGCTTTCCTGAAAGCGGTGCCCCGATGCTTGAAGCATCTTCGCCTGGGCTTGGCGGAGGTGCTCTCGAAGAAAGATTTGCCACATTTGGGTGCAGTGATCAAAGGCAATGCTGGATTGGAGTCCTTGGTCTTGGACTTGGAAAACAACGGAGACTGCACAGGGAAAGGCCTCGTTCAAGTGGTCCAAAGCTTTCCACCACAGCTTCGTCAGCTGGAGGTCAGAATGACACAGCTCGACTTGAAGCACCCAGGCCTGGGCAGGGCTTTCGCAGCGGGACTGGCGCAGTTGCGCCAGCTGCAGAGCCTCGTCCTGGACTTCGAGGAGTCGCGCCTGAATCCCAATGCGAGCTTTGCATCTGACGTGCTGTCGGCAGTGCAGTCTGAGCTCTCGGAGTGCTCGTTGAATTTTGCAGCCTGCGACGTCGCACCAGGGAGCTTGGCTTCTATCGCAGACCTGCTGTCAAGGCAGCACCGCTTGCAGCGCCTGCACCTGGACTTGCGTGCGCAAGAGGTGAACGGGGTTGTGCCGGGCATTGCCAAGAGATGGCCCAACATCACGGACTTGTCCTTGAGCTTCTTCAACTCTGACCTCTCTGGGCCAACCATGGATGTGCTGTCGGCCGCTTTGCCCCGCAACCTCACGTCCTTCAAGTTGAACATCGATGGCTGCTCTCAGCTTGCACCGAAGAACATCGAAACCTTGCTTCGTAAGTTGCCGGCGGGGCTTGCCGCGTGGTCGCAACTACTGCGGTGTTGGGACGGGCTGCAGTTTGGCAGTTTGCGCAAGAGAGACTGAGAGCCGCAAAGAAGCGCTCAGTTGCATGGTTTAAGACTTCTGCGATCCTAAGCAGCTCAGGCTCACCTGGACTTGGAGCTCGAGTGGAAAACTGTTTGTGGAGCAAAAGAGATTAAATTCCCTCCCTTGTTGCAGACGCTTCGCTTCCACTGCAGTGCCCTCTACGAGCCGGGATCAAACCAAGCACGCTTTGTCCAAGCCTTCTGTGGAGCAATCCAACCTTTGAAAGTGCAGCCGCTTGGGCTGCAACTCGCAGTCAGTGGCCGTGCAGGCATGAAACAAGCAGTCTTTCGTTTCCTTCCCTGATTGCGAGGTCTTTGAAGCTGGGCTTTGCGATGTGCGACTTCAGCTTGGAGAGCGCAGCCAAGCTGGCAAAGTGCTTGCCTACAAGTCTGCGCGAGCTCGAAATGGAAGCTTGACTCACGAAAATCAGCACTGCGGTTTGGCTTTTTCTTGTTCTTTAGGTATTGTCTCAATATACTTGTAAGACCTGACCAAGAACGTGGATGGAGTGGTTAATGCCACAGACACTACACAACGTTGGGAGGAGACGCTGCGTCCGCTCCAGATTCGCTTCGGAGAAGGGGTGCAAATTCCGCAGGAAGGCAGCAGCAGTGAAGATAGGCGTGAGAAGCTGTCAAGCCTATTCGCCCTCTTACGGTAGCTTGTGTGCAATGCTTTCTGTGCTTTCTGGGGTCTCAGCACGGCGGGCGCCCCGCATGTGCAATAGGGAACGTGCGTGAATGCTGCTGGTCACACTGTGGCATTGCGCAATCATCCGCCGGATGTGGTCAACAATCTTATATTTCATGTACAGAGAGCCGTGACGACGTGCCTGAAAGCAGAGAAGTTGATGCCAAAAGCCTCCTTCGCTGATTGAGCATGGCAAGAGTCGGAAGAGGCATAAACGCATCTCTTGCTACTGACCTTGCGGGTTCAGGCAGCAGCAGGTGCCTTGGCACACAGTCGGGCACCTAGTCGAGCGGCGGCATCAGCAGGAAAGCTATCAGTTCCGAGATACGTCCTGCCTGAAGCGTTAACCCCTGCATCATGCTGTTTTGCAAGTCTGATGCACAGCCTTGGAAGCTGCCAAGAAGCGTCTCCAAGCTGCAACAGCTGTGCTGGGAATTGGCAGTGTTGCCGGGGTCAGAGAGGGTGGGGGGTACGAGCCATTAGTCCAGTGTGCACAGCAAACGAAACTGAGCCGGCAGTACCAAGCCTAAAGCATATTCTGGTTTTTTCTGCACATTCTGCGCATACTCTACCGTACATTCTCTTGCCTGTTCACATAGCGAAAGAACGAACTGAGGCCATGGTTTGGCGATGGCGCAGGCTTCCGGGATGTCCTGTCACAGGGAGATGATTTTTGTTGGAATAGGGTTTAGGGTGACTTCTAAGAAGTTGCACGTTTGCCGGCAGCCTCCAAAGTCAGTTGCTCGAAAAAAGGGTTTCGGGTTTAGGGTTTAGGGTTTAGGGTTTGGAACTCGGTTCACAGTGCTGCAAGGCACTGGGGTTGCAGAAGAGTGCAGAGCTGATCTGATCAGGAAGCGATACCTGCTCACCACATTGCCCCCAAGAGATGGCCTTTTCGAGGCAGGGCTCGACAGGTTTGTGGCCAGAACACCGCAAGCCAGGTAGACCTTGCATGATGTGCAGGAAGACTTTTTGTGGCAACAGCAGAGCGCAGACTTTTTTTTTGAAGGAGCCACTGTCCCGATGCTAAAGGTCCGTTGTATCTTCAGTGCTGCAATCCTCGCTCCATCCCTGACCCTTGCAGACCTGGAACCCAGGATCCCGAAAGTCCCTTAGAGCACTCTAAACCTCATACATCGGAACGCTGTAGGTTGGTATAGGACGGTAAGGGTAGCAAAAGGCCAAACTGGTAAAGCTGTAAGCCCGAGCATTTCCTCTAAGCTGAACTTCAAGCTGCTGTTGTGCTTAGTATTGAAACAAGCAGGGGGCAAACAAAGCTCCTGTAATGGGGTTCTATCCATTTCGCTTATTCAGATGACATTGTACTTCAGGAGGTCTGGGCACCATAGCTCAAACAGACCTTTGGATGCTTTCAGGCTGCTAAGCCCAACAAGCCGAATGCAATGTTCCAAGCTCTATGTTTGGATTTAGGGTTTAGAGTGTTCCACCGGGATTTCAGATTCTGGTAGTTACGTTCTTGCGCAGGTAGTTTGCCATTGTCAAATTTTTGCGGTGCCGCGAGTGATCGCGGAGTCGTAGTGGTTCCTTTGCGACCAGTTCTTGAGGTAGAGTGAGCGATGACATGTCAGACTCAGACCGCAATCGCCGAGGCACCCAGATTTCCAAGCCTCAAGCACTCGAGACTGTTCACTTGCCCGCGAGCAGTCCCAACCCACGCAAAACCAGCCCTGGCGTCCTTTTTTCAGCAATCATGATGCCTGCTGCAGCCGCGTGGCCGCGTGGCTCAGGCTTCAGAGCTTCTCCGTTGTCTGTCGAGAGCACACTCTTCCGAACAACTCCACTCATCCCCACAAACCCTGCAACGGCACACGGCCTGCAGAACTTGGGTCAAGGTTTGGTGGTTTAGGCTTCAGGGTTTTTGGGGATTTCCATGGCCTTGCGCTCTGGTTCTTTACAGCGGGGGCACCCTTCGTACGGGGATGTTGCAGCATGGCGCTAGCGACCTGGGCAGTGGCCCTTCTGAGAGCCGCGGCTGTGGGGAGTGGGAGTCTGACGCGTATAGGAGGACGTTGGTTTATGCGAATCGAATCGTAGCAACAGGATGCAACCGGTGCTTGCTTGACAGTTTAAGTTCCTCCCCAGTCCTGCATCTCAGACTCAAGGAAAACCCACCCCACGAAGACACTCAACTTCTTGAGGAACGCTGTTGGTGCGCACGTCGCCCAGAAAACCGGTGCTCCAAGCACCTTCATCAGCTCCTCCCTGCAAAATTTTCAGCAACATGAAGTCAACCCGAAACCCCGAACCCTAATGGAGGGTTGGGGGTGGGCGTCGTGTCGGGAGGAGGGCTGCCAAGGACTTGTATTGGCCTCGCGCGCCTTACGCCCTCAGCAGCATCTCTGGCAGCTTGAGGTGCTGAGCCTCTGAGTGGGAGGGTTGGGTTTGGAGGGGGAGGTGACTTGGCTGCGGGTTTTGGCGCACGGCAAACCCCATCCAAAGGTTCATGGAAGGTGAGGTCGGATATTCGGCTGAGACAAGGGCCTTGTTTTGGCGGGATCCAGCCTCCAACCTCCCATGTACATCAACTTGGCAGTCAGCGCCTGCGATCGCACCGCCAGCGCGGAAGGCCGCAAACTTGCCTTCGTTTGGTTCACTTGTTCTGTGGTCGGGGGGGGCTCTCTAGCTTTGTGTGTTTAGGGACGATTTCTTGGTCTAGAGCAAAGGAGTGAAGGGATGACGCCAAGCCATGTCACGCTGCAATCTAACTGAGTCGGGGAGACGAATAGTGAAGGTTCTGGCAATTTTTCACTTATTCACCCTCAAAATGCGGGAGTGCGGGCCGCCCGTGGCTCATCCCAACTCGAGCTTGGACTTCTGCGCGGCATTTAGCATCGCTCTCTGCTTGGTCAAGGCCTTCCTCACACACCGGAAGTCCAAAGCACGAAAGCTGAAGCCTCCCGCAGTAACTCCGGGCCCCTGAGATCACACGAGCTCATGTCTGGAAATGCCAATGCTGAGGCAAAAGCGTCTAAGCTGGAAGTGAAGGCCGTTTCCTGCCTCAACTTGTGAGACCTGTCGTTTCGCGAAGTTCAATCAAGCGGTTGTGGGTTTAGAGGCCTCTGGTTTCGGAGGATGCGGAGGCTTGAGGCAACAGAGCTGAGCACGTACGGAAAGGCTTGGACTCTGTTGCATGGATGACGACAGAGAAGCTGTGGTTGAAGCTGATTCCAACTAGGCTGTTTGTGGTACTGCAGAGTCTCCCGATTGGCTTGGAGAAGAACTGATGTGAAATCTGCTGCGAGACCCAAGTTGCAAGCGGCGCTCGGTGCCGGACGTGAACTTTTGAACAGAATACCTTTACCTCGCAACTGCGGCAGCGTTGCAACTTGTGGCGTCATCGTGCGGTTAGTTCTCCCATTCGAGAATGCTGTTGAGAAGCACTGTCACAGCAGCTCAGGATGTGCAGCCCAGAGGCCTGATGAAGTCATGGCTCAGCCACGAGCAAGCCGCTCGGCAAGCAATTTGCGCAATCCGCAGCAAAAAAATTGAATGGAGAGACCCGCTTGACCCGAAGCCCGCAAGCAGCCGACAGCAAACATACAAGCTACAAGCGCGATGTAAAGCAGATAAAGCCGGAATTCGAGCAACGGCTCCCCAGAGACTCCACTTAATTAAGGAATATTCCTTAAACCCTATACAAGGAACCCTATTACATTTTTTCAGGAATCTTCCTTAATTTGTAAACGCTTGCGCGCGCCGCCTCGGCAGCCGGGCCAAGGAGGAAAGAGGGTGGGCAGAGGGGTTAAAGGGGTGGGTTAGGGGGAAGGAGGCCCGATCCGGGTCTGCTTGTTCCAGACGCTTCTCGGCAGGAAGCCGAGGCGAATTAAGGGGTATTGGAGTCCCTGGGTCGACAAAAGCAAGCATTGCGTGGTGGCCTGCAGGCTGGTCTCCCGCCTTGCGACGAGCTGCCAGGGGACGGCAACCGCACGTTGGCACCTGGACCGCAGGTGGGCAAGGCCTCCCTCCTGGAATTTGCAGTCTGATTTGCTACGCAGACGGAGAATGAGGACAATGAGGAGTGGCGACAAGAGCAGTAGACCTGGCAAGCCGATAACAGTTTGCAAGCCCACCAGCCCCATAAGCCCCCCCCCCCCCCGAGCCCAGGACTCGGCGCTCAACTTGAGCGCCTGCACTTGGCGTGCGAGTGGGGCGCAGGCGCGAGCCCGGAGCTTCGAAACTGCCCGTGTTTTACTCGGACTGGGAGCCCTTGGCTTAAGATTGCCCGCCGCTACAGTCGAAGCTGCCCGTCGGAACTTTGCCCTGTGATTTGCCCTGTGCTTTGCGCTGTATGCTGTGTTCGCGAAGCTCTCTGTTCCTGGCTGCTTAAAGCTTCGGGGTTGGGGGACTTGGAACTGGTGGGGGCTGCGGTGCGGGAAGTACTTATCCAAGAACACCAGTGATGACAGTAGAGATGAACAAGGATCAAGTACAAGCATCGGCCGCTGCAAGGACCCAGTTTTTGAGGGGTTTTTCGCGGTGGCAGTGTAGCCGTTGTTTCACGGCTCCTGCGAGCGCGCGTTGGACCGGGCGAGCGGGCGTCGTACGCCTGGCCCGGGGCCATCATCCCCGGAAAAACCAAGTCGGTGCCGGAGGGCTCGCCCTGCAGGTGCTTCTGGGGGCGCCGCTGACCTTCCAAGGCTTCCGCAGTTTTTCTAGAGGTTTTCAGCCCTCCGGGCATTAAGGATCTGCGGGTGTCGGGCCTTTGAGACACTTGGGGTTTAAGAAGCGCGTGAATTATTTGAGGGCATCTGCAGGAGGGTGGCTGTTGCAGGACTCCTTGAGGTTGACACCCGTTGGAGTAGGACTGTGAGGGAGCTGGGCCAGATACGTGTTCCAAGACACGGCTCTGCCGGCGTTGTGATTGTATGTGAACCTTTCCCAATGCAAGCGAGGTCGAGGAGGCCTGCGCATGGAAGCTCATGACCCGCAAGAGACAAGGGCATCTACTTGTGTTGTTGCCGCTGTAGACTTGCCCGTGCAGGGGACTTGGTGCTCCAGGGCGAGCTGCAGATCACAGGTGCTAAGGAGCTGGATAGACCCTGCCCCTTGCCTGTGCGTGAGAGATCTGCTTTGCAAGTCCTGCAGCCCACCACGGAGGGTTCAAGCCTCAAAAGCATCGAGGCATTACAGTGCTTGGGAACCTTACCCTCGTCGACGCGCGAGTCAGCTTCCTCAATTGCAAGGAGCAGGCGGCGCTGGGGCTGTGCTCCTACGCGCGCGAGCTTCGATTTTGGATTTGGCCGCGTTCACGGTGCAAGGTGTAAGGGCTTGTCGAGCTGGGCGTACGGGCTCATTGGAGCAGACTGGCACAAGACCATCCACATGCTGGCTGCGAGTAGGGACTCAACACATCATGAGCCACCTGATGACAGTCTTGCACCCGTTCCGTTAGTGGCAGAGACAGATAAAGGACAGGAGCAGTGAAGACCGAAGCAAAGTGCGATGCATGTGAGAGACAATCACTGGCTAAGAGAGCTGTGGCCCAAGTGCGGAGCAGTGAGCACCTTAAGAAGCTACTACTACGGCCAAGCACATTTGACAAAGGATACTTCCTGCCACAGGTCCAGGTCTCGAACCTCGGAGGTGCCCTCTTCGTGCAGGAGGACCTGAGTGCCTTCAACAGCAGCATCGCCTTCAAGAACTGCAGGGGAACATCAGGCCTTCGGCCCCCCGTCGGGTGGGAAACCTTGCGCATCCTTCTCCGGCTGCTATGCTTTCCTTCAGCTCTCTACAAAGGCTAAAGGCTGAAGCTCCTGAAATGCCTGCATCCTTGAATAGCTGGGCGGTGGGTGACCCTCAAGGGCATCGGGATGCATTGGGCGTTTGGGGACGTAAGGATCACAGAGAGGGGCTTGCTCTTGAGTTCTGAGGGCGCAAGGGAGGCTGCGCAGAGCAGAAGTTTCGCGAGGCATCCAGTGGCACGGAGTTTTGTGGAGTTTTCCTTCTTTGAAGCTGGCGAAGGTGGCGGCCTGCATGCCAAAAGCTTCCTCCTAGAGCAGAGCAAGGCGGACTTCGACAACTGCACGGCGTCTAGTGCCTTGGCAATGCACCCGGGGCTGTGCATCCGAGCTTTCCGAGGGCAGGCAAAGCAGATCGGCTTCTTTTGCCACGCCACCCAGCTTTGCAAGCTTGGGTCTGTTTTTGTGGGTGCTTTCACGGGTTCTGAAAGCAGCTGACGGGCCCATAGCTATCAGGAAATTATGGTGAAACAATCCAGTTAGACAATTCAATCGCGTCTACTTTCAGTCAGAAACTGGCCGTTCGGGTCCGAAACGGACTGCGCCCCTGCCCAGGCATGAACGGCGGCGGCGGCGGCGCCTACATCAAGGAGACCTTCCGCATGAACGCCAACAGCTCCGCCAGCTTCCGCGGCTGCTCTGCAGAACTTGGTGTCTTGGTGGCACGGAGCTCCAGGGCAAAGGTCTGGTGAAGGCCTTCCCGATTCCCCTGCCAAGTCAGGACAAAAGCTTTGCATTTGTAGAGCAGACGCAGACCTCCACGACCGTTTGCAACGTCAT
>CAJNDS010002137.1:419230-421730 GCA_905221605.1 Symbiodinium natans | reverse complement strand
TCTCCAAAAGTTCTCCTTTGCACTCAGTAGCTGCTGTGCCCAGAGCAGCGATCACCGCCTTGCAGGTATCCTCACAAATCAAGACAGTGCCAGTGGGGAAAGCAGTCCCCAGCACCTCAGCCCCAGTATCAGCTTGGAAGAGTCTAGGTCCTGAAGCCCACGAACACATAGCAGGTCTAATCAACTCTGAGGTGTCCCATTCTGAAATTTCCCCTTATCTAAAGGACCCTCGAATTGCATGGATCCCCAAGCCGGGCAAGCCAGCCACCGCCATGAAAAACCTGAGGCCCATAGGAGTCATCAGCGTGCCAGGCAAAGTGCTAGCAGGCGCAGTGAAGACTCGCATTGCACCAGCACTGCAGGAGAGCTCACAACTTCAGCCTCAATTTGCGTACATTAGGCAGAGGGGGGTGCGGGACGCCATCGCGAAAGCATGTCAGCACCTTGATTTCGTGCAGCAGCTCCGTCAAGTGCATCGCAGGGACCTGCACAAGTCCCAACGCGGAGCCAGGCAGGCTCAGCTGTCAGGGGCACTTACTATTTCGGTTGATCTGAGCAAAGCTTTTGATTCTGTTAATAGACATGAGCTGCTAGCTGCCTTGGATCGCCTGGGAACAGACCCTGTTACGAAAGAACTGGTAGTTCAACTACACAGTGAGACCTCCTACAACATGGGCACAAGTGGACTAGAGATTCAAGTTCCCACTTCTTCAGGAATCAAACAAGGTTGCAAGCTAGCCCCGGCATTGTGGTCTGCGCTGACACTTCTAGTCATGAGCAGAATGGAGCAGAAATGGGGCCCAGATAGCAAGCAAGCTAGGGACATCCTAACAGTCTTTGCAGACGATTTCCTGCTCCAGGAAACCTTCTCGAGCTTTCCTGAACTTCAGAAAGTCCTGCTCAGAATAGAGGCTCTCTTTCAGTCTCTTGAGGACGTGGGGCTGGAAGTCAATCCAACGAAGTCCAAAGCCTTGCTAATGGTTCAGGGCACTCAGCAGTCCATCTTTCGCAAGAAGCACACGATGCGCAAAGAGAAGCAGTTGCACATCGTCCTTCCCTCAGGACATAAGATTCCGATTCATCACAAACTAACATATCTAGGGGTGCAGCTCAGCTATGGATCCTACAAAGACCAGACGGTTGACTATAGGATCGCCCAAGCTCAAGGCAAGTTTGAGCTACTTCGACACATCCTGTGCTCCACTAAGGCCTTGGAGGCTTCAAAGAAGTTGGAGATCTGGAGGGTCTATGTGGAATCCTCACTCTTGCATGGGCTTGTGGCCACTGGCATCACCTCATCAGGTCTTCAGAAGCTTCAGAGTAAATACTCGAGGATGCTAAGATCCATCTTTAAGCAACATCAGCACTACAGCCATATTGACACGAAGACTCTGTTCGAGCAATATAAGGTTCAGACTCCTCAAGCAGTTTTGATCAGCCAGATGAAAAACTATCAAGACGCACTAGATGCCTGTCAGAAGTCCAACCCGGATCAGAACATACAGTGGCATCTGGGACTTAGAGGTAGGATTGTTGCGCTGCAACAGGAGCTTCAGAGCATGCATTTGGACCTGATCGAGGCAGACCAGGAGGTACCGTGCTCTCTGTGCGATCGGAAATTTTCCAGCGCTAAGGGTCTTCAGCAACATACTCTGGTGAAGCATGGAGGACAGCGTGCGAATCAGCTAGGCCCAAAATTTCAGGTCACTGTGCATAGCTGCAAAGGACTTCCGCAATGTGCGGCATGCAACAGGCAGTTGCGCACAATGCATCAACTTCGCAGACATGTGGAGTCAGGCATTTGCCCTCAGCTGCACGAGCTGAAAGAACGAGCCAAATCCTGCACAAGCTCAGAAAGCATAGCTATGATCTATCAGTCTAGCGTGCAGGAACAACTTAAGAAGGATCCTGATCTTCTACTAAAAAAGAGACATGTCACTCAGCATCTATTAACGAACTGCAGTCTCTGTGGGCAATACATTGTTGGCCACAAAGGAGTGAAACAGCACATTCAGAAAGCTCATCCCGCTTTCTGGGCACAATCCTCGGCATCCATTCTTGCCAACATGCGAACACATAAGCGCCTCCTGCACAAAAAAGAAGAATGTAGGTATTGTCGCATTGTGGTAGATGCTCCAGTACGCCATGCAGAGCAATGTGTGGTTCTGCTTCAGACATACGCCATGAGTGCAGCTTGTGCCAAGCCTATGGAACTGCCAGATTTCTTCAGTGCAGATCCTCCAATTAGCCAGGTGAGTGGAAGGGAGGCTTCCTCCCAGGAGGCTTCCTCCAGCAGTAGGATTCGGTCTCACCAGGCACCAGCAAGCTCCCAGCGAGACGCACCAGCAGAGGGGAGACCTTCGTCAGTGCCCGTCACAGCCTGGTCTCTGGCCTATCATAATCCGCATCAACTGTGCTATGCACACACAGTAGTGCATATCCTTGCCTCGCTTGCATCAGAGGGTATTCTTTTTGATCCATATCTGAGACAAATATTGAC
>CAJNDS010002137.1:396730-414230 GCA_905221605.1 Symbiodinium natans | reverse complement strand
AAAAAACCCTAAACCCTAGCCTAAACCCAGAAAGCTCTAAACCTCAACCTACCTAACCTTAAACCCAGAATCCTAAGCCCCAAACCTTGAACCCAAACCCTAACCTGGTAGATTACTGCGGACCACCAAAACCAACCCCAAACACTAAACCAGGTAGGTTACTAACCTTTAAACCTTAAACCCCAAACCCCTAAACCCAAACCCTAAACCCTAAACCTAAACCCTAAACCCTAAACCCTAAACCCTAAACCCTAAACCCGGTTGCTGGGGAGTATCGTCTCTCTGAGGTCCAAGAGCGCCCCGCGACAACGGCGGAGTCGCTTCGCAGAGCGACTGGGCTGAGGGTCATTGGGGATCATAGGTTTAGGTTTTTGGGTTTAGGGTTTAAGGTTTAGGGTTTAAGGTTTAGGGTTTAGGGTTTATGGTTTAGGGTTTAGGGTTTAATGTTTAGGTTTTTGGGTTTAGGGTTTAAGGTTTAGGGTTTAAGGTTTAGGGTTTAGGTTGGTTGGTTGGTTATCAGTCCAGAAGGACAGCTTGTGGGCACACCCGTCTAGCAGGGGCCCTATACGTGAGGCCAGCCATTCCCTGCACCGCAGTACTAGGGCGAGGCTTACTTCACGTCACCTGCAAGCATTTTCACATCTGCCACCCCCAGAAGTTGTCCGCTCGCGCACAGATGTCCTGGTTTAAGGTTCAGGGTTTAATGATGCCGCCGCGAAACATACCCGCGAAACATACCCCGACCCCAACACCTGTCGCGCGCCTCCCCATGAAAATACAAACCCATATAGGGCCTAAATATCTAGAACAGAATTTTGGGGGGTCATCATAGTATGAGTATAAAGGGACCATACGGGAATAATATTGGGAATCATTCCGACCCCTATACTACCCCTAAATCCTCCGAGTCCCCTGAATCCCTCAAAGCCTCCTGAACACCTAAGCCCTAAGCCCGAAGCCCGAATCCCGAACCCTAAGCCTAAACCCTTCTCCAAGCCGCCCGCAGCCCTAAACCCTATACCCTAAACACTAAACCCTAAACCCTGGACCCGTCCGATGGCCTAGCGGACCCACTTGCCGAGGTTTCAGAAGCAGAAGGAAGAGGGGTACCCTGGGCCAGCCTCCCAGAATCTGGACTGCATTGGCTCTGTGGGTCTTTGCTATAACCTGAGATCCTTAGCATTTTTTTTTTTTTTGGGGGGGGGGGGGTTGGGTTTAGGGCTTACGGTTTGGGATTTGGGGTTTGGGGTTTTGGAGTTTTGGGGGGGTTCGGGGGGTCCGGGGAGGGCGGGAATGGTCTTCGTCATTCATTGGCTCAAAAGCCTTTTTAGCACCCCGAGCCTTGATTGGTTGCTAAGGAGGACAACGCACAATCGGAGATCGCGTAATTAGGCACCAAAGCCACCCCATATGGGCGGCAATCAACACCCGAGGGTCCATACCCGGGGTTCAAGTCCTCAAGAGAGAGGCCCCTAAACCCTACAGCCCCGACTCGGGAAGTACCGTTTATGTTATGGGAGTTTACGAAAATATATGGGATTCCTAGAAAAGACCCCAACCCCTGCGCATCAACAATAGACTCCTAAGGCTACTTGGAGGTTCAGGGTACTACTGTACTAACCCTAAGTATAACTGTATGTATAAGGTCCTTAAGTCCTCTAAGTAGGTTAGAAGTGGACTTCTAATTGGGGTTATCAGCACCCATGAACCTCCAAGGAGTGACATGGTCCCTAAACCCGAAACCCGAACCCCTAAATCCTGAACCCCTAAACCGTAAACCTTAAACCCTAAACTCTAATCCCTAAACCCTAAACCCCAAACCCTAAACCCTATTCAGGAAATAGGAACCCCCGACCTTCTTTAAAGGGCCCTCTGGACTCGAAATTTGCAGGCTCGGGGCGCGCACACAGGGCCCTTGTAGCTATACGATGAGCCTCTCAACCCTAAGACCTAAACCCTAAACCCTAAACCCTAAACCCTAAACCCTAAACCCTAAACCGCGGGGGAAGACAAGATGCCCCAATGCCCAAGCCGCCATCGAGGCCCCAGCCGCCCAACGAGGCAGCGAGCGAGCCAGCCCCGCCCCAGGACATCCAGCAACCCCTAAGCCCTAAACCCTAAACCAAATCCCCTAAACCCTAAACCCTAAACCCTAAACCCTAAGACCCAAACCTTTTTCCGGGGGCTTCACCGGCTGGAGGCTTCTGGGCTTCGGGGGTCAGGATCCAGGGCTTTGGGTTTTGGGGAGTTTTTTTCAAGCGGTGTCTGGGGCTTGCAAGGGTTTAACCCTAAACCCTAAACCCTAAACCCTAAACCCTAAACCCTAAACCCTAAACCCTAAACCCTAAACCCTAAACCCTAAACCCTAAACCCTAAACCCTAAACCTAACCCTAAACCCTAAACCCTAAACCCTAAACCCTAAACCCTAAACCCTAAACCCTAAACCCTAAACCCTAAACCCTAAACCCTAAACCCCAAACCAGCCCCCACTTCGAGCTCCCGGTGCCTTCAAAAAGCCCTCGGAACAAGCAGGGCCCCAGCGATCCCTTCGCGAACTTTGCGGAGCGGCTGATGGTGCACTCGCAGGCGTCTTTGGGTGGGCTGGGCTTCTGCCAAGCCCTAAACCCTAAACCCTAAACCCTAAACCCTAAACCCTAAACCCTAAACCCTAAACCCTAAACCCTAAACCCTAAACCCTAAACTCTAACAGTAAACTCGAGTAACCCGAATAAGCTAGGCCTTGAATCCTGTTTTTGTTAATTTAGGGGTTGGGGTTTAGGGTCTTTTTCTGGTATAGGGCCTCTACGTCCCCAATAGACCCCAGGAGCCCTTAACCCGAGACCCTCGAAACCAACGACTTCGGGGCACACTTCCCGTCCCCCACGCTTCCACGAATTGTTTGGAAAGGCAGTTCAAGAAGCACCCTTGATCCCCCCTCCAGCCCCCCACCCCTAAACCCTAAACCCTAAACCCTAAACCCTAAACCCTAAACCCTAAACCCTAAACCCTAAACCCTAAACCCTAAACCCTAAACCCTAAACCCTAAAACCCGAATCGAAACCTATAAACCTTCCTTTCCCCGCCCCAGACCCCCTATACCTTCATCCTTATACCTTCATCCTTACGAACCCAACCCGTAAATCCTAAACCCTTAGCCCTTAAACCCTGAATCCCTAAGCCCTAAACCCTTAACTTCTAAACCCTCAATCCTTAAACCCTACACCCTTAAACCGTTAAACCCTTAAGCCCTACACCCTTAAACCCTTAAACCCTAAACCCTAAACCCTTAACCCTTAAACCCTGATTCCCTAAACCCTAGCACCAGCAAGCTCCGAGCTCCGCGAGGCGGATCGAGAAATCGAGAAGACCTGGGTGCATCAGCAGTGCCTGACCCAAATTCTGTAGGGTTAGGGTTTGTGGGTTTGTGGGGAAGATAGGGTTTAGGATTTTGGGTTTACGGCCCTGAGGCATCGAACGCCCACAAGTCCACGTTGTACAGGGCAGGGTTTTAGGGTTTAGGGTTTAGGGTCTGTCCAAAAATTAGGGGTCCCCTTTTTGGGGGATTTTCAGTGGATTGTACTATATACTATAGTTCGGGGAATAGTGTGGAACTCTACTTTCCGAACCTCCGAAATAAGCTAAACCCTAAACCTGTATAAACTCGGGCACTGCATTGAGAGGCGGGAAGACAGGTCAGGTCTATACGGTAGAAGTACTGATAAGGGTTTAGGCTTAGGGTTGTAGGGTTTACCTCGCGGTGCCCATGTCAAGTATCCTTTTTAGGTAGCACCTAAACCCTAAACCCAAACCCTAAACCCTAGACCCTTGACCCTAAACACTAAACCCCCTAAACCCTAAACCCCCTAAATGTATAAACCGGGTCCCTTGCCATCGGGAGAGGCGGGTCAGACGGCAGTCTATCGGCCATCTGATAAGGAGGCATAGGCGGGAAGACAGGTTAGGTCTATACGGGCTCGAGTCTGATAAGGGTTTAGGCTCCGGGTTGTAGGTTTTGACCTCAACCTGCCCCATGTCAAAGTATCCTTTTTAGGAGCACCTAAACCCTAAACCCTAAAACCCTAAAACACCTTACCTAAACACTAAACCCTAAACCTAAACCCCCTAAACCCTAAACCCTGACCTAGACCTAGACCCTCCCTAAACCCTAGACCCTGGACCCTAGACCCCTAAACCAAAACCCTAACCGTCCACCAGCCAAGACCATTACGCGGGTCTTCGGGTGGGCCATCAGAGATGTGCTGTGTCGAATCTTTGGGGGCACTCTCGAAACCCTATCGGTTCCTCTATGTCAAGTAACCCGGCGCCCTAAGGCTCACGGCGGCGCCCGTGACACTTCCGTGCGGGGGTGGGGGGTGCCCGCGCAATGGCGCACGCTGCCCAGAGGTGGCCCGCACTTCCAGGGTTGGGGTTCCGACACCTCGAACCCTAAACCCCGACCCTAAACCTCTACGGCTTGGGGGGGGGTTCTCAAGTGGCCAGGTCGACGAGGACTCTCAGACTCAGAGGACGTCGACAAGGCTTGGATCCCCTGACCAAGTCTTTAAACCCTACCCCTACACCCTTACACCCTAAACCCTAACCCCAACCCTAAACCCTAAACCCTGAACCTAAACCATAAACCCGAAAACCTAACCCTACCCCCATTTCCCGGTTGGGTTTAAGAGGATCATGTTCAGGAACATTTTCAGATGCCTTTCAAAGACCATTCGAAATAAGATCCCAGAGGATTCCTAAGTCAACCCTAGAAGAAGGACCGGAGCAGGCACTCATTTCTCTTTTTGGGTTGGGATTACGTCCCATTAAATAATCCATTTCCTAAGTCCGGGTCTAGTAACCCAAGGCACCCTTTTTTCCTAAGGCCTAGTCCTGGGTTCTTAGAACCCTAGGGCTTCTCCGAAACGAAGGTACTATCCCCTAAAGGCAACCCCAACCCCCCATCTTCTTCAAAAACCATTAACCCTAAACCTTAATATGAGTAGCTAGGACAGATCAGGACCCTGATCCCTGTTTCAGGGTTTGCTGGTTCTCTTGCACACCCCCCAAAAGGGAAAACCTTGTTTCTAGTTACTCTTGGGATCCGGGTAGGGACTGGGTTTTTTACAGTGAACCCCCCACATATAGTGAATAGCAGCAATAAGACGGTACTGGGAGCAAAAGATCTGGGAACTGATGCGGACATCGGGGCAGAAGGAGCGGCCATTTTAAGTTTACATGTAAGGGTTGATGTACAAGGTGAGGGTTAGGGTTTTCGGTGATCCTTCAAATTGGGGCGGAGCAAGGGATAGGTGCTTTAACTCAATAACAAACCCTAACACTAAGCGTAAACCTAAACCCGAAGGTTCCTGACTTGAACACGATGATCGCCATCTGGACAAGCAAGAGGAAGAGGAGCACTTTGGAAGTGAAGCCGGGTTTAGGGAATTAGCGGAAGGGTTTAGGCTTAGGGCTTAGGGCTTAGGGCTTTAGGGCCTTAGGGCTTAGGCTTATTTAGGGGCTTAGGGCTATAGGGCTTAGGGCGTTTTTGGTTCTTTTTTCTTTTTTTTGGGGGGGGTGGGGGGGGGTGGGGGGAGGGGGGGGGGAGGCTGGGGGAACCCTGAACCCTAAAGCCTCCGCCGGAGTTTCGGTTTGTAGGGCTAAGGGTTTTAGGATGTTCTCGGGTTTTAGAGTTTTTAAGTTTTAGGGTATTGTCAGGCTTTATGTTTTTTTTTTTTCAGGTTTTCGGGCTTTCTAGTGGTTGGAGTAAGAGACCCCGAAAGCCCACACCCCGTTCTCCGGAGCACTTCTGGGGAGCCTTTCTTCAAAGGCACCGCGCCCCAGGGTTTAGGGTTTAAGGTTCAGGGTTTAGGGTTGAGGGTTTAGGGTTTAGGGGAATCAAGGGATTCAGACTCGTACCCCTAAGGTTGTACCCCTAAAGGCTCGCCTTAATCCAGTCCGAATATGGCCCTTATACTACCTCAAGGATCGTCAAAACGGGTCCCCAAAACCCAAGGGCAGAACCTTAAGGCCAACGTAGAACCCCTAGACCCAAAGCCCTGGAAGCTTCCAGCCCGGAACGCGTTACATCCAAAGACCCTCCAAACCATATAAGCCCGACCAACCCTAGCCCTTGAATCCCTCACCCCCCACCCCCCCCCCCCCCCCCAAAAAAAAAAAAAAAAACAGAAACAAAGAAATGAATAAACAACTCGAACGCCTAAAGACTTCGTAGTAGAGCAGGTAACCTTGAACTTTCTCTACGGCATGCTAATCCCTTTAAAATCTTAAAGGTTAACCTTTCATTCCCCCAGGTTTCTGGACAACTAAGATCCTGGCATTCCCGAACCTTACTCTGAACCTCGGACTTTTTTTTTATCTTTTCCCTTGTTGGGTTTAAGAGGGTCATGTTCAGGAGTATTTTTCAGAGGGTTTTGCAGGGCCATTGTCGTGAAGATCCCAGAATTCCTAAGCAACCCTAAAACTAGGACCCGCCCCCTAAACCCTAAACCCTAAACCCTAGACCCGGGGCTGGGCCCGACAAGCCCCTAGTGGATGCGGTCATTGCGATGGACCACACGGCAGGCTGCCCTGCACGGCCCTGCACCTGCAGCCTCTCCAAGCTCGGCGAACCTGCGCATAGGCCAAGAATCGGCCAGCAGGGCCAAACAAACAGGCTTGCGTGCCACGGCTTCGGAATGCGCCAGCAGGGCCAGTGCTGCGGCCGAGGCCGCAGCTAAGAGGCCAAGGTCAGAGTTCGACGGAGGATTCGTTGACCTCAAGCTCAGCATCGCAGACTTTCGGGTTTCGGGTTTAGGGTTTAGGGTTTAGGGTTTAGGGTTTAGGGTTTAGGGGTTTCGCCACGGCTTCGGGCCGGTGCAGTTCGGAGTGCTCTCCTTATCATCCCTGAAAACCAAAAAGGGGTACTTTTTTTGTTCCTAGGTTACTCCTGGGTCCAGACATTGTAGTATTATATTATCCTTTTTTTGGTATATCAATATATTCTCATAATCTTGTGCTACATGGATACTCCTGGGTCTGGAGAATCTTCAAGCCCGACAGCACGGCCCCCCTTTTCGCCCTTTCCAGGAGCACGAGTTTGAGCGTTGGAAGCCTTATCTTCCCGAGCTGGGAGAGAAGGCCCCTATGAACTCTAAACCCTAAGCCCTAAACCCTAAACCCTTAAGCCCTCAGCCCGAAACCCGAAACCCTAAACCGTAAACCCTAAGCCCTAAGCCCTAAACCCTAAACCTAATGAACCCGAAACACCCGAAACCCCCGAAACCCTCAGGCCCCGAAACTCAAAATGCCCAATGAACGTGAGGGTTTATGAGGGCTTCTACGGGAGACAGCTCCGTTCGATTCAGCGTTTCAGGGGGAGAAGGCCTTATTGTTGGGTTTGCGGTTTAGGGCAAAACCCACGGCATGAACAGGCAAAGTAAACGAATACCGTCGATGACAGTTGGGCAAGCCCTAAACCCTAAGCCCTCAACCCTAATCTCTAAACCCTAATCCCTAAGCTCGCGACCCAAATGCTTAAACCCTATTTGCCTATACCCTAAGCCCAAACCGAATCCAACGGCCTGTAGACTCGGCTTGGGTAGGAGCTTACGGTGCCTGAAGTTTTAGGGTTGTAGGGTTTTCGGTAAAAGGTTCGCAAGTGAAGGGTTCGGGCGTTTACGTGCTTAGGGGGTTCGGGTCTACAGCTGTTAAGAGATCTCGACTTGTGCTCAGTCTGCGAGTGGCCCAAAGGAGCTCCGACTAAATTGCCAGACTCAGGTGACACTGAACTAGAGGAACACTCATGTCTGGGGTTTAGGGGTTCAGGAGCTCAGGAGCTCAGGGGTTCAGGAGTTCAGGGGTTGAGGGTTTCGGGTTTAGAGCTTAGGGTTTAGGGCTTAGGGTTTAGGGCTTAGGGTTTAGGGTTCCGGGTGCAGGGTGAGGGCTCAGGATTTAGGGATTTCGGGCGGCCTGGTTTGTGCCAGCAAGAAATGACCTCGTGCGGTAGTGGAGTGCCGGGTCGGAGACGAGCCCGAAACTCCTTGGATGCCCTGAAGTGTCACCCCTAAAACCCAAGAACCCCAAGCCCCCAAGCCCCTACACCCCGAGGCCCTGAAGCCCTTAAGCCCCTAAGCCCCTAGGCCCTTAAGCCCTTAAGCTCCTAAGCCCCTAGCCTGAACCTTGCAACCCCAGCTCCTCCTTAAGTCCTGGTCGCCTCCGCAACACCTGGCGTCACAAATGTGGACCCTTTACATACCCCAAGGTGCTGTAATCATTACTACAATTTGCTTAAGAACCCCCCCAAAAAAAACAAATCAGCAAACTAAAAAACATCATGTCCTTCCTTATATGAGTCAGACATTCAGGATTATCTCGTTTGTTTTTGTTTTTAATGTGGGGGGGTTTCTTGAGCAAATAGTGGTTGGTAAGAGCCAAAAAACACAAATATCCTTCCATCCAGATCATTATCTTTGATTTTCTGGGTGCTCTTAAGCAAATAGTAGCCCTAAACCCTAATAAACCCTAAACCCTAAAGCCTCAACCTAAACCTCTTCAGCAAATAGTACTTTATAAAGAGCCCAAGAACCACACTACCCTGGATCCAACCCGAGCTAGTCAGGCCCCACGGAGCATCGTCCCTGTGGGGAAGGCGCTGCTTTTGGGGTCTCGGTGCTAATGTTTAGGGTTTAGGGTTTAGGATTTAGGGTTTTGTCAGGGTTTAGGGCTTAGGGATGGCGATCCTTGCAAAGGGCTTTCATCGCCCTAGTATGGGCCTTGCATGCGGTGCGTTCTCGGGCTGGGGGGGGGGGGGGGGGGGGTTTAGGGTGAGTTGTTGGGCTAGTGGGGTGCCGAAAGGCTTCAACATCAGCGGCTTGGGGTCATGTTTCTATAAACCTCGAAAGTATCCTAAGGGCCCCGAATTCCTGTAAATCCGAGAATCCTGAGCCTGAGCCATAAACCTTAGACCCTATGGAACCCAACCCTGACTTAAGGATGCAAAGGTATGAGGGTTTAGGGTTGAGTGCTAGGAGGTGCGGGGGGGTGCCATTGTAACCCCCTCTGAAGCCTTTCTAAAACGTCTGGGGAAAGCACTCAATCTTCATCAGGGAGGACCCTGGTCCAAAACCATTCCCAAACAGCTTCGGGTTTAGGGGGCACTGACAGGACGGCGCGAACCCCTTCATCACCCAGGCCGTGCAAGTCTTCCAGCAGTACTACCCCGACGCCTGGGGCTTGAAGGTTGTTTTTATTTGGGGGAGGGGAGGGGAAGGGCCCGGACGGGGGGCGGGGGGGCGGGGGGGTGGGGGGAGGGGAAAGGTGCCCAGAGCCACACCAACTTTCATCACACAAGCCACACAACCCTAAGCCCTAAACCCTAAAACCTAAACCCTAACCCTAAACCCTAAGCCCTAAACCTTAAACCCTAAAACCTAGACCCTAAAGCCCTGGAAACTCACCTGCGAGAGCCAGCGATGCATCTAGGGGTGGGTTTAGGGTTTGTTAGGGTTTGTTAGGGTTTTTAGGGTTTTTAGGGTTTTTAGGGTCTTTAGGGTCTTTAGGGTTTTAGGGTTTTAGGGTTTTTTAGGGCTTTTTAGGGTTTTTTAGGGTTTTTTAGGGTTTTTTAGGGTTTTAGGGCTTTAGGGTTTTCGGGTTTTAGGGGTTTAGGGTTTTAGGGTCTTAGGGTTTTCGGGTTTAGGGTTTAGGCTTTAGGGTTTGGGGTTGCTGTGGCGGCATCAACAAGACGGTGCATCCTGCTCGAGGCTCAGTAAACGGTTTCATGGTGGTTCAGTATTTGGTGCAGGGAATGAATCAGCCGAAGCAAAACCAAACGCGAACTCAACCCCAAAACCTCAAACCCTCAATCCTCACCCTAACCCTTAGCCGCTGAACTTCAAACCCCTACTTCAACCTGACAAATCCTGAAGCAACCCTTAACCTTCCAAGCGCTACTACTTGGAGCTTCAGGGTACTCGCAACCCACCATGGAACTGTACTCATAAGCCCCCTGGGTCCTTTAGGTTGTAAGTAGACTTGTACTTGGGGGTTATAAGTACCCATGAACTAAGGCAAAGAGACCCTAAAGCCCTAACACCCCTAACACTAGATCCTGAACCCTGAACCCTAAACCCTAAACCCTCCGTCAACCCACCCCGGCCACCCAAACTATACTCTATTAGGGTTTAGGGTTGATGGAATTATTTTCTTGTGCCCTGATGCTTGCTTTGATGTGTTTAAAGTTGCGCTGTTAGGGTTTAAGCTGGGGTTGGGGGTAGCCTCGGCCCTTTTCGGGCCTTCGGCGTGTCAGGGCCCGTAGAGGCCCTTATTTACTTGAAGGTCAGGGAAACCCTTTGCGCCTGCTCCTGGATTCCCCTGCTTTAAGGGCCTCAAGCCTTTTGGTGGCTCTTGGGGCCTTTTGTGGGCTTCCTGGGGGCTTTCCTGGCCCTTCCGGGGTAAAATGAAGGGGTGCCCAAAACCATCGATGTCAGTACCAAAAAATCGCATTTTTCATTGCGGGTACGGGCATCCTGGGGTCCCCCTTCTTTTAGGGGGTCTTTTGAAGCCTTTTGGTGGCTCTTGGGGTCTCTCGCCTTGTTCGGACCTTCGGCATGTCAGGGGCCTTCACCCTAAACCCTAAACAACCCATGAACCTCCTAGGAACCCTTAAAGCCCAAACCAACCACGCCCAGTTCAACCTCTCCGATGCCTTCGGGGACAACTACAAGTCCGTGCTGCGGGCCGCTCCTGCGCGCTGCGGGGGGGGGGGGGTTTTAGGGTTTATAAGGGTTCAGGGTTTAGGGTTTAGACCCTTAGGGTTTAGGGTTCAGGGCCTAGGGTTGAGGGTGTAGGGTTTAGGTTTAGGGTTTGGGGCGTCCCAAAATTTGGGTGCTGGGTTGCTCAATCTGGCGCGCAGGCAGTCACTGGAGCGGCGAAGGATATGAGATGATCTCCTTGGAGATGAGCAGCCTAACCCTAAGGGTCCATGTACCCATATAGCATATTCTTGGGCCCTAAAGCTACTATATGGGGACCCAATTAAGGCCCAAGTAGATACTATATAGGTACATGGACCCTTTGGGTGAGGAACCGTGATGCTGCTTTGGCCGCACAGATGCAGGACGTGCTGGGTGAGGAAGCGAGGAAAGCTGCGCATCGTTCATGTGGGTTTACGAAAATAGGAAACGCCTAAAATAGACCCCCCCAAATAGTAGGATTCCCTTATGCTACGGACCATAAGCTACCCCGAATTTCGCAAACCCGGATGTGTGGGTTGGGTCCAAGGAAAGGCGCCCAACCCAGAGCAGGCTTCACAACGCCAGGACCAGAATCTGCAGTTGTGGTCCTCATCCCGGTTCAGAGTTTAGAGTTTAAGGTGCAGGGTTCAGGGTTTAGGGTTTAGGGTTTAGCATACGTATCCCAGGATTTGAGTGCTCGGGTTCCAGGTGTACCTTGAGAATCTTGAGAGTGTCGCATTCGGGCTCAATTATGCAGAACCTAGAAGTGGAGTTTAACTGTTAAGGATTGCGGTTTAGTAGGACGAACAATGTCTAGGAACAGATTTCAATCTAGAATGTGCATGGCAATCACTTATGTCCAATCTTTACTGGGCGAATACGATGACTGTTTTGGGGGTTTTGTAAGGGGAATTCTTTAATGTTTATCACAAGTAGTTTAAGGTTGTGAATGTTATAACCTCGCTTTAATAACCGCCCCCCGTCTCAATTGATGCTTGTTTGCCCCCCAGGGGCCGGGCTGTCCTTTAAAAACCTGAACCACCCCCACCCCTGAACCCCTTAGCCTCCTTCCCAAACCCTACACCCCAAACCCTAGACCCTACGCCCTGAACCCCAAACCTTAAACCCTGAAGCCTAAATCCCAAACCCCAAACCCTAAACCCTGAACCCCAAACCAAACCCTAAACCCTTAGCCCCCAATCGCTCACCGACTGCCAGGCAGCGTCGCACCGGGCCGCACGGGGCGGTGTGCATCCCAAGCAGGGGATTTAGGGGTTGAGGGTTTAGGGGTTTAGGGTTTTGGGGTTTTGGGGTTTGGTGGTTTAGGGTCTAGGGGTGTAGGGGTGTAGGGCTTTAGGGGTTTAGGGGTTTAGGGGTTTATAGGTTTATAGGGATTTAGGGGTTTAAGGTTTAGCGTTTACGGTTTACGGAGCCCCCATCCCACTGGGCTGATAAGGGAAGAGGCCGTCTCTAGTGGCGGTTAAACCCTAAACCCTAAGCCCTAAACCCTAAACCCTAAACCCTAAACCCTAAACCCTGCGGTTAAACCCTAAACCCGTGACGCCTGAGGTCATGTGGAGCAGCTCCAGTTGATGAACGTGAGCCATGCTGAGGAGGACACACCCGGCCCAGAACCCGATGGCCCCCTTGAAACCCTGAAGGTTTGGGGTTTATAGGGTGTAGGGTTGAGGGTATGTGGTTCAGGGGTTTTCGGTTGTAGGGTTTAGGCTTTGTGGGGTTTAGGTTTGTTACGGGGTTTAGGTTTGTTCTTGGTTGTGGGGTTTAGGGCTTTAGGACCCAAAGCCCTAAGGCATACAGCCCCAAATACCCTAAAAGCCTTCTCAGTTAACAGTATAAACAAAAAGGTGGACACCCCAAAGGGGTGCAGGTAGTGTTTAAACTTTGCCTCGACAGCCTCCCTGAAAGGCCCAGGGTGCAGTTCCAACCTTTCAAGGCCTTGGGAAAGCCGTTCGGGTTTAGGGTTTAGGGTTTAGGGTTTAGGGTTTAGGGTTTAGGGTTTAGGGTTTAGGGTTTAGGGTTTAGGGTTTAGGGTTTAGGGTTTAGGGTTTAGGGTTTAGGGTTTAGGGTTTAGGGACGAGCCCTGCATTGAACTGAGGCCCGCGAGCTCGCACGCGCTGTGTTTGCTTGCGGTAGGGTTCAGGGTTTAGGGTCTATAACTATAACTTCTAGGGTTGCTGTTTAGGGTTTAGGGGTGTTCTCCACAACAAACATGTGCAGCTGGGCGTTTGTGTGTTTCATTGCCGTATCTGTGGCTGTATGATATACATGTATGTATCGGTGAGTGTGGTCGCTCGAAGGAACCCGCAAAAAAAATCATGTTGGTACCACGTGCTTGTCAGTTCATGTATGCTTATAATACACAGGTACGCAGACATAGATCTGCGACTAGTTGCTTAAGAACCCCAAACACGAAAGTGTTCTTTCTGATAACGGCATTTTACTGATCATAATCTTTAATTTGTCGGGGGGTTTCTTACGCAAGTAGTAGTATGGGAAAGCCAACAGGGCCTTTTGCCCCCAAGAAAGCCCGGGTTTAGGGTTTAGTGTTTAGGGATTAGGGTATCCCTCTTATACCTTGAACCTAATCGCGGCCAGGACAGACGCCTCAAGGAGGACTTTGGGGGGCTGTGTTGTTGGGGTTCAGGGTGTTGGGTGTAGCAAAGGGTAGTTTAGGGTCTAAGGTCTGGAGTTTAGTTGCGGGTTTACGAGCGTGTGGGGATGGGAATAGCTTTAAGCGCTGAGGGTTTAGGGCTTCGGGTTTAGGGTTTAAGGTTTAGGGTTGAGGGGTTTCGGAGGTGTTAAGGGTTCCCACACCTGGTTTTCAAAGTAGCCCTAAACCCTGAACCCTAAACCCTAAAACCCTAAACCCTAAACCCAAAACCCTAAACTCCTTCAACTGGAGGAACGCCGCAACCTTCTCAGGCCGGCAGGAAATCCGGGTTCGCAGGAAAGTAGGGCTCTTCCCTGGGGGGACCAAACGAGCCTAGGGTTTAGGGTTTAGGGTTTAGGGTTTAGGGTTTAGGGTTTAGGGTTTAGGGTTGTTTAGGGAATCGAGATTATTATAGTAAGGGTTTCTGGTCGCGTGTCTAGGGTTCGTTTGATCAAGAATTTGGGCTTTTGCTTCCTGGTTCTGACTGGGGAGTTGAGACCTGGCAGGGTGCCTGTATGATCCCTTCGCGTGCTATATATTGGAGATACCTAAACTGCCTATTTTCCTTCTTGTGAACTGTAGGTCTTCATCGGGAAATTCGGGAATCAGGACGGTTTGGGGCTTATAGGCTTTGGGCATCATTGGGGGGGCTTTTGGGGTGTATGGGGGGGATGAAGAGGCTTAGCGATGCTAGGAGGGTTTTGCGGACCTTTTTTGGGTAGTTTAGGGTTTAGGGTTTGGGTTTAGGGTTTAGGGTTTAGGGTTTAGGGTTTAGGGTTTAGGGTTTAGGGTTTAGGGTTTAGGGTTTAGGGTTTAGGGTTTAGGGTTTAGGGTTTAGGGTTTAGGGAGGTCGTCTGGGGCATGGGGCAGGCCTAGGGTCGGTCTCATGGGGACCTTCGCTGAAAGCTGTGCTTCTTCCGCCACCTCCACAGTTTGTGCACCCGCAATGGCTACTTCGTCCTGCTGCCCCATGCGGTGGCGAATGAGGTTGCTGCAGCGCCAGTCAATGCCTGATCGGCTGCGGGCGCCCTTGAGATCCTTTCCCTGACGAAGGGCATTGCAGTTTCACTCGGGCACCCGGCTCTTGGGTATGAGTGTCTGGGGCAAGACTGAGGTTTACGCCGAGCAATGTGACGGATTGGGAGCCCGATATCCGACAGCCAGCGCGCACGTAGGGGGCTCACGTGACTTGGGGTCGTAACCCTAAACCCTAAAACCTAAACCCTAAACCCTAAAACCCAATCCCTAAGTGTTAGTGCCTAGGCTAAGCTCGGTCTTAAGGAGCAATGTCTCCCAAGTACCGGCTCAGAGGGCAAGCAGGCGCGACCCCTAAGACTCAGCCTTGCGCCCTAAACGTTTTGGGTTTCGGCGGTTTCGGGTTTTAGGTTTTAGGTTTTCGGTGTCTCACTCACACACCAGTGGGGTTTTAAGAGCCTCAGTAGTGAACAAAGTGGAAGCCCTAAATCCTAAACCCTAAATCCTGAAGCCTTAAACCCTGAAACCTTAAACCCTGAAACCCTAAACCCTAGACCCTAGACTAAACCCTAAACCCTAAACCCTAAACCCTAAACCCTAAACCCTAAACCCTAAACCCTAAACCCTAAACCCTAAACCCTAAACCAGCAACAGCATCCCGGAGCTTCTTCAGGGACCTCCGGCGGCGGCGGTACCTTCTCCAAGAGGGGCCCGGTCCTCTCCATGGGCTCCCAAAGGGTTTGGGGTTTCGGGTTTAGGGTTTAGGCTTTGTAGGGTTTTTGTTACGGGTGTTTTTTTGAGTTTACAGAGTTTATAGGTTTATAGGGTTTAGAGGGTCTACAGGGTTTTGGAGGGTTTCGAGGGTTTATAGGGTTTACATAGGGTTTAGAGAATCTAGGGGATTTAGAGGGTTCATTGGGTTTATCGGGCTTATAGTGTTTAGGGATTAGGGTTTAAGGCATAGCTGTTTAGTATTTCGCGGGGCGACTTTTGCTTTTCACGGCGGAGTTTCCGACTTGCCATTGATTTGGACTGTCTTCGGGTGAGGGTCTGCTGGACTGTCTTCGAGTTGTGCGAGCAAGGCTTGTGGCAGAAGGCCCCTAGCACGTAGATTCCTAGCTGCAGAATTATGGGGCGCAACCCAGCTGCGTGCCTTGGAACGGCATCTTCCTGGTTTGGCCTTGGGGAGTTAGAAGTTTATTGTGGGTTCGGATTTGACGTGCATGATTGAGGGTTTAGTGGCTAGGGCTTGGTGTTTTTGTTGTAGGGTGGGTAAAAACCTTCAAATCCCCTATGAACTCAGTCTCAGATCTCAGCAAAGCACGATTACAGAACATGACTCATTAAACTCTAAACCCGAAACCCCTAAACCCTGAACCCCCATAAGCCCTAAAACCCTGAACTCCCTAAACCCTACATTCTACACCGTAAAGTCCTAAACCCTCAACAACCTCATAAACTACGGCCGTATCGACAAACCCGAAGCCCTAAACCCCCTCAACCCCCAAAACCCTAAACCCCCTAAACCCTAAACCCCTTGAATCACAGCCGTATATAGACGATTCTCAGAGATGCCCCAAGCCCTAAACCCTAAACCCTAAACCCTAAACCCGAAACCCTAAACCCTAAACCCTAAACCCTAAACCCTAAACCCTAAACCCTAAACCCTAAACCCTAAACCCTAAACCCTAAACCCTAAACCCTAAACCCTAAACCCTAAACCCTAAACCCTATCCTGGGCTCAAGCCTTGGCTGAGGCAGCGTGCCCTAGGCGTCAACTCCAGCAACACGAAGCTCTCCAAGGCGCGCTCAACAGCCGAGTTCGACCCTGAAACCCTAAGGGTTTAGGGTTTAGGGTTTAGCCTTCGAGGAGGCTTGATGTCGGATGGGCTAGTTGCCTCTTCTTGGATAAGACCGCGTCACGCCACAGGGCCTGAGCCATGATTTGATCCACAAAGTCTGCAATCCAGGATTTAGGGTCTAGGGCTTAGGGTTGCGAATGTGGGGCTTTCGGCTGGAGGTTCAGGGTTTAGGGTCTAGGGTTTAGGGTTCAGGCTTCAGGGTTTACACCTCCCCCACCCTGATTGCCGATTGTAGTTTGCCTTTCGTGTTCCTAGTTTGGTTGCCTCCTGACCCTAAAGCCCGAAACCCTGAACCACTTTGGCAACTAGGGCTCCATTCCGATTTGCGGCTTTTCAGGGTTCAGCGTTTGGGGTTTAGGGTTTAGGGTTTAGGGGTCCAGGACAGGGTTTCCAGACCCAGTTTCACGGCAGGCGCCGCCACGGCCGCTGCCGGCGGCAGCAGGGAGCCAGGCAAGGGTTAAGGTTTAGGGTATAGGGTGTGGGTTTAGGGCTTAGGGTTTGGGGTTTGGGGTTTGGGGTTTAGCATCTACATTTACGGTTTAGGGTTTAGGGTTCAGGGTTTGGGGTCAGTGTTCAGGGTTTAGAGTATATAGGGTTAGGGTTCAGGGTTCAGGGTTAAGGGCTCGCCTTGGGCGGAATCTTTTGACGGGCGTAGGGCTTTCGAAGGGTTTGTGGTTGAGGGATTTGGGCTTCCGAGTTTGCGTTGGGGTGTATGTTGGGGCTAAACCCTAAACCCCAAACCCCAAACCCTAAACCCTAAATAAAGCCTAACCCCTAAACCCTAAACCCCCAACCCCAAGCCGTGCAGGACTCTTGGGCGGGGGGGCATAAGAGTTCCACACCCGACTCTGCCCTAAACCCCCCCCCCCAGAAATAAAAGGGCAGCAAACCCCAAATCCCTACGACTCCTTCGCACCCACATGCAGAATAGATGCTCAACTTTCCCCTGCGTGCTATAATACCCTAAACCCTCAACCCTAAACCCTAAACCCTAAACCCTAAACCCTATCGGGTTTGTTTGGGCCCCAAAGTAACGAAGCGCAGGCTCACAGGGCACCTCCGGCCATGCGGCTGGCACCGGGCCCTTTGGGCGCTCCGGTGAACGGGCCGGCTGGGGGGGTTTAGGGTTTAGGGTTTGGGGTTTGGGGTTTAGAGTTTAGGGCTAGGGTTTAGGGTTTAGAGTTTAGGGCTAGGGTTTAGGGTTTCGGGTTTAGAGTTTAGGGTTTAGGGTTTAGGGTTTAGGGTGTAGGGGAAACGTTGGTCG
>CAJNDS010002137.1:144230-391730 GCA_905221605.1 Symbiodinium natans | reverse complement strand
AGGCTTTAGGGTTTAATCCCTTCCCCCTTTTATTAAATGCAACCCTAATAAAAAAGAAACACTTTCCGGAAAATCCTGCCGAAACCAACCCCGCCTTTAAGACCCTATTCCAAACTAGGGGGGGGGGGTTCAGGCCTCCAAGAAATCCTTCAACACCAATAAAACCCTCAGAGGGTTTAGGGTTGGGGGACTAGGGTTAAGGGATTAGGGCTTAGGGTTAAGGGTTTAGGGTTTAATTAGAGGCCCGTCTTTTGGCAGCACGAAGCTTTCTTAAGTTGATTACTTGAGTAACCCTGAAGTCTAATGAATTATGACATTTCGATAAAAATACCCCCTAATTAAAAAAAAAAAAAAAAAAAAAAAAAAAAAAAAAAAACAGGTTTCGATTTTTTAAAGCGGGGGGGGGGGGGGGGGGAGCCCCCCCATTTAATATTAGGGGGAAGGGATTAGGGTTTAGGGTTGTGGCCATTCGGGCAATTGGGTTGAGACGTTGAGACGTTGAGACTGGTGCGGACTCCACCGCATACCTTGCCTCTTCGGGCCCAGAAGCGGGGTTGATCAAGGTTCTTCCGGGATTTGATTTGGGGTTCCTACGAGTTTGCAAAGGGAAATGTAGGGACAGTTTAAGGGAGCAGGTATTTTCATCAGCTACCATGTGGCTCGAGTTTGGGGCTCGCCGGCTTGGGTGGCTGCAGACTCATTGCGTCTTGCTAGGCTGATGTAGGGTCGGGGTTCGGGTAACCCAACCCTAAACCCTCAACCCGAACCCCGAGAACCTCGAAGCTTTGCGCAACCCGAAACTCTAAAATATCCCTAAACCCTGAATCCGGATTATTTGTTCAATCCGACCTGTTTTGGGTTTGGGGTGTAGGGTTTCGGGGTTTAGGGTTTAGGGCTTTATGGGGTTGGGGTTTACGGGTTTAGATCTTAGGAGTTTAGGGGTTTAGGGGTTTAGGGGTTTGGAGGGTTAGGGGTTTAGGGTTTGGGGCATTGGTGGCATGTAAAATGCCAGCAACTGCTCCCTTTAAATCTCAGCAGTTCCCCACCGCAAAGTTCCAACATCAACGTCCAAACTGCCTGCCGTAAAATAATCATAATTACGGCTTTCTGTAGGGGTTGTGGGCTGCAGGGGTTGTAGGCTTCTCAAGCAAAGGTGCAGTATAGGTTGCCTTGCTCGTACACCTTTACTTGAAAAACCCGCAACCTTACACCCTGAACCCTACACCCCGTACCAGAAACCCTAAACCCTAAACCCCAACCCTAAACCCTAAACCCTAAAACCCTAAACCCTAAACCCTAAACCCTAGCTCACCTTCAAGTAGCACAGCGGCACCTGCAGGTCGCGGCCCGCGCGAACCGTGCCGAGCACGGCGCCACGGGCACAGCGCCTCGACTCTTCACGAGGGAAAACTTAGGGGTTTCGGGTTTAGGGTTTAGGGTTGGGGGTTTAGGGTTTAGGGTTTAGGGTTCAGGGTTCAGGGTTTAGGGTTTAGGGTTTACAAGGGCATAAACCCCAAACAGGGCTTAAACTCCAAACCCGAAGCATTGGGTTCAGGGTTTAGGGTGTACGCAGGGTTAGGGTTTTGAGGGTTTAGGATTTATATGGTTTAGGGTAGCCTACCAAAAGTACACAGAATAATGGCCTGCCTGCTTGGTCATTTGGAAGGCTTTCTAGGCCTGAACCCTAAACCCCAAACCCCAAACCCTAAACCCAAACCCTAAACCCCAAATCCCAACCCCAAACCCTAGACCCTAAACCCCAAACCCCAAACCCTAAACCCCAAACCCCAAACCCTAAACCCTAAACCCCAAACCCTAAACCCCAAACCCTAAACCCTAAACCCTAATCTCGGAAGCAGGGACGACTCGGACCGCGAACGCCGGGCTGCCGAGCAGGCAGAGCGCCTCGCGCGGCTCAAGGACATCGGACCTGTTTCGGGGCATGCAGGGCTTGGGGTTTAGGGTTTGGGGTTTAGGGTTTAGGGTTTGGGGTTTAGGGTTTGGGGTTTAGGGTTTGGGGTTTGGGGTTTGGAGTTTGGGGTGTAATTAGGGGATTAGTTTTGGGGGTTGTGTTTCATGGTGTGCTGTAGTGTTCTATGGTGCTTCATAGTGTTTTGCCTTTTGCTGTTTGTGACATAGAGAGCTTGTGTTGGCGTGTGCGGGGTCTTGCTGGCTGTTTTCGTAGGATTACTTCGAATGCGTTGGGTCTTTTGAGGGCTTTACGGCTCTGGCAGCTCGATGGTCGGGGCAACTCATCAGTTCACCATGGGGGGGGGGCGGGGCTAAGGTTTGGTTGAGGGTTTTGAGGTTTAGGGTTAAGAGTTTAGGGTTTAGGGCTTAGGGTTTTGTTCCTCTTCAGTGTGTAGAGCCCTGTAAGTGGTTTTGCTTGGTCTTTCATGTTGCATGTATAGGTGTTGTGCTTGTGCCATGTTTCGTCGGAGGGGGGGGGGGTGATTGCAGCATGTCATTTCGCCGGGAACAGGGTTGCAGGGGGGGGGGGGGGGTTTAGGGCATAACGGGAAGTCTTCCCAAACCCTTACTGAACCCTGAACCCCAAAAAAGTTTTACCCCCTAAGCAGGCGATGCGAGTTGTTGTTGACGCTCTGAAAGCAACAGCGGGGGTCTTGGGGTTTAGGATTTCGGGTTTGGGGATAGCTGAAGAGGTTTAGGGCTTAGGGTTTAGGGTTTAGCCTTTAGGGAGGTGGTACATCCCTTACCCTTAAAGATGTTGCAGCCTTGCATATGGTGCCCTAGCTGGGAGCTCCCTGACTGCACCCGCCCTTAAACCACAAAAACCTAAAACCTCCAGACTCCAGGCTTGGGATGTCCGCCCTTATACTAACAGTCCTTAATTAGGGATCACAGTACCCCCCTATGCAGGACTGTTAGTTTAAGGGGGGGGAACATCTCAACTCCCAGCCCTTAGCCCAATAAAGGTGCCCTAAGCCCTAAATCCTGAACTCTTGACCCAAAGACTTAAAACCCTGGACCCTTAGACTCTTCAACCCTAAACCCTAAAAGCCCCAAGGAGCGGCGTCTTCAGAAAGAGAAGGCCAAGGCAGTCGAGGTCGGGATCCCCGAAATATGTGGGAGGGAGGTTCAGGGCTTTTAGGGTTTAGGGCTTAGGGTTCCCTAAACCCTAAACCCTAAACCCTAAAACCTAAACCCTAAACCCTAAACCCTAAACCCTAAACCCTAAACCCTGAACCCTAAACCCTAAACCCTAAACCCTAAACCCTAAACCCTAAACCCTAATTCATTCTTTCCTTCGCCGGGGATATACTCTAAACCCTCCTTAGAACCAAACCTAGGAATCCTACAAAGGGGTTTACAGTAACAACCTACAAAAATGTGGGCTTGGGGTTCTTAAGGTAAACCATGAAGGCACGTACCTCTGGGGCCGCAGCATTCTGACTCAAGCACATGCGGGCCATGAGGGGGTTGAGCCCTTTGTGGGAGTCTCCTTCATTAGTCACTAGTGCATCTGGTTGAAACCCAGAGGGCCCTTCAGATAACCCCCTAATTATATAAACCCCAACCCCAACCCACACCCCCCCCCCCCCCCCCCCCCCCCCCCCCCCCCCCCCCCCCCGACGCCCCGTGTTTGAACCTGTCAGAGAGAAGATGGGGTTCAGGCCATCAGTTCCCTCATAAACCCCCATTACCACGACAAAGAGCAGTGTTGCTTTCTTCAGGACAGTCCCAGGAAAGCCGGTGCAGAAACAAATGAGCAAGGCCCTGCGATCAAGCCTAAGTACCCCCTATCATTTAGAAAGCCCTAAAGCCTAGGATGCCCAGTAGTACCCTTATTCCCTTTTTGGGTGGTTTAGGTTCCCTTATCAACCCCTTTAAGCAAAAAAGGGCACCCCTTTTAAGCCTAGGTTACTGGGCAGCCTAGAAGCGGTTATCTCTCTTCGTCTCTGAAAGAGTCTGAGGCCGTGCGATCGGGCAAATCAGCTGCCTGGGGCCCACTCGCCACAGCCCCGGGTCGGCACGCAGGGCTTAGGGTTTTGGGTTTTGGGTTTAGGGTTTAGGGTTTAGGGCCTAGGGTTTAGGGTTTAGGGTTTAGGGTTTAGGTTTAGCGCCCAACTTGGTGAATGGTACGACTGGATTTAGGGGTTTAGGCTGGGGCCTTCACTTCTCCCCCTTTGAATGTAAGCAAGGATCTAGAGGGCTGCGGCTTCGTGCACGAGAACGAAAGTCCCGTGAGCCTTCACTTATTGTTTTTGGATCAACGTGGATTTTTGTTGTATGTGACCTAATCCCTATATACAACTCTACAACCCTAAACCCCTGAACCCTAAGCCCTAAACCCCTAAACCCTAAGCCCTATTTAGGGTTTAAGGTTTAGGGTTTGGTCATGAAATGATATGACATCGGTCAACTCATGTGCTGCCATCCTCGGCGGACTAAATGAACCTGGGGTGTGGGGGTGTAGCATTGGTCATCTGAACGCAGTAGTGTGAAGACACGCCCGCCCCAAGGCCAACTCGCAGCGAACCAAACCGGAACCAGCCCTTCACATGCAACACATGTAAGCATGTTTAGGGGACACTTGAGGCACTTGGGACACTTGGACACTTCAAATGCTCGGAGCACTTGGGGCCTATGGGTCACATGGAGCACCTGGCACAATGTTGGCAACTTTTCGGCAATCTTTCAGGGCGCTGGGAATCTTCGCAAGGTTTATACAAACGCCTTGACGGGCCCTTGCAAGTCTCGCCTTATCCCTCATGAAACCAACCTTAACCCGAAACCCTAAACCCTAAACCCTAAACCTTTTTCAACCTCACGCCGTGCAACGAGCCAGGCGCCTCACCTCGGAAATGGCATGTGAGTGCACATTCCTTGGGGACGAAATGAAACCTAGAAGGGCTTATGGTCAGGTCGGCCCCTGGAATGTGATTTTTCCCTTGTTGGGTTTACCCTAAGCCCTAAACCCTAAACCCTAAACCCCTAAGCCCCTAAACCCTAAACCCTAAACCCTAAACCCTAAACCCTTCGCAGATGGTTTTGAGGGCCATCCTAGATCTGAATATGGATTCTCGTAAATTATGTGGCACATGATCCCCATGAGAGGCTGCACATTTGGTCCCCAAGGTTGTTCCTTCGAAGGAGAGTGGGAGGTTTAGGGTCTTCAAGGCTTAGGGGTGTAGGCTTCAGGGTTTAGGTTTTAGGGTTTAGAATTTCGGGTTACGGGTGTAGGCTTGAGGGTTTAGGTTTCAGGGTTTAGGGCTTTGGGGGTGTAGGGTTTCGGGTCCTCATGAGGCCTCGGTGTCCAAACGTGCCGCGTAGTGGGAAAAGAAGGTGCTGGCCGCGGGAGTCTGAAGAACAGTGGGTTTACCGAAAACCCTCACACCATAAGCCCGGGTGTGTAGGGTTTCGGGCTTGTTTTTTTTTTGGGGGGGGGGTGGGGGGAGGGGGTTTTGGGGGGGGGGTTTGGGGGGGGGGGGGGGGGTTGGGGGGGGGTTTTTTGGGGGGGTTTGGGGGGGTTTGGGGGGGGGTTTGGGGGGGTTTGGGGGGGGGGACTCTGCTTGCTGCAATTTTGGAGGGTTGGGCAGTGCAAGCATACTGCCCAAGAGGCCTGTTCCTACAGAGCCCAAGGTACCCTAAGCCCCTTAGACTCCAGCTTGCTGGTTACCGTACTGGAGTGATGTGGAGAAGTCACTCATCGTTTAATTGGAGGACCCTTCCTGATTATCACTTCTCTGAACTCTTATTTGGTGATGGTTGAAAGGCTTGCAGGGCCTGAAAATTCACTGACAAGGACAAACCGTCGAGCCCCTCCCACAAAGCTCCCAAGACTGCTATAAACCCTAAAAGGGTTTAGGGTTTAGGGTTTAGGGATCATAGTGGGGGGTTCATAGGGTTTTGGGCTGCAGTGGTCTTGTGTGCAAAGGCTTCCAGAAAAGTACCCCAAATCACCATCGATTCCGTGATTGCACTTTAAGCAGGTTTCTATGGCATTGCAAGCCTACAGAATAGGATGGGCTATTAAAACATTTGGCCCTATAAGCCCCCATAAACAGCCTCATAAAGGCCCTCTTCCAAGGGTTACAAGGTCTAATGGCCCATCCGGGTAACCCCCTAAGCCGGATGGATTGCACCAACGTTTCAGGGTTTAGTGCTTTGCTTTTGCTATGGATCACCGCAGCGCAAGTATACTGTGTTACGGCTTGGATTCGACGAAGGCAGGGTTTAGGGTTTAGGGTTTAGGGTTTAGGGTTTAGGGTTTAGGGTTTAGGGTTTAGGGTTTAGGGTTTAGGGTTTAGGGTTTAGGGTTTAGGGTTTAGGGTTTAGGGTTTAGGGTTTGCGGTTTGGGTTTTCGGGTTTTAGGGTTTAGGGTCTTAAGTTTTGCTCGCCTGGTGGGTTCAAGCTATAAGCTACATTTGTGGCCAGTGTGCACTGCACAGCTGTGAGGTAGCCTCATGATGTTCAGTTTGCTACCAATTGCCCAAAAGACCCTCCAGCTGGAGAAGCCTGTGGCGTTACCTAGTTCTCTTGGTAGCCCAGTGGTACCCTTTTCCCTTTTTTGGGGGTTCAAGGTTCCCTTATACAGTAACCAACCCCAAAAAGGGCACCCTGATTATAATTTGTTTTTCTGGACTACCAATTTCTTCTGAGCGGATGTCGCACCATGCAAAGCGCCATCGACGCTTCTTATTCGTCCAGCTATGCGGGTGAAACCGCGGTGCCTTGGTGCAACTCCCGTCAACGTATGCTCAATGAATTCTTTTTGCGCACGTGCCATGTCCGTAAAGAGAAGATTCAAGAAGACGTTGCACGAAAATGTGAACACATCCGCAGCGTGTTGTCTCAGGCGCAGTTGGCAGCGTTGCGTGGAGACGTTGCCGCATTGGTTGCCGAGGCTGCGAAGCAGCGCGCGGTGAAGATGCCAGTCGACACATTCTTCCTCTAGTGCGTGTGTGTTCCTATGGGATACGAGTGCCCACATACCCTACAACATAATGTAGTTTGCAACATGGAACCCAAAAGGAGCATACCCTGGATTTTCGAAACCCTTCACCTCCATGTGCAGGTTGGACAGCTGCAGGGTGTGGCCAAAGGTGGTGCGGAGGCGCCCTAAACCCTAAACCCTAACCCCCAAACCCTAAACCCTAACCCCTAAACCCTAACCCTAAACCCTAAACCCTGAACCCTAAGTGCGGGGCATTTCAGCAAAGCTTCCGTGCAGGTGACCGCCGATGAAAGCCGGCCTCTCAGAATTAGGTGGTGCCTAACAAGCCTAAACCCTAAACCCTAAACCCTATACTCTCAAGCCTAACCTTATAAACCCTCGACCCCAAACCCGTGCGACATCTGCTTGGCTTCTCACTTTTTAGGGCTCATGTAGCATACCGAGGCCCTCACTTGTAACACAACTTTGAGGGGCCATGCACCTATGTGATATGATTACCCTGCGCCCTCTAAAGCTTCTGCATCGGGACACCCTGTAATGTAAGGCCCAGGCAAAGACCATATGGGTACGTCTTTTGGCCCGCGCTCTAGCATCACCTGGTTGTACTCCAAGGCCGAGCAGTGCTGAACCAGGCAGGGGACAAAATGCAGGGTTAATGGGGTCAGGGGTTTGGGGTTTATAGGGCGGGGGACTACATAAGCCCTAAAACCCTTATACCCTTAAACCCCTAGACCCTTAAACCCTCAAACCCTAAATGGAGCCTTGCAGAGTTCATCTGGTCTCCCAGCATGACTGAGGCGTTTGCAAAGCGGGGGACTTGTAGTGCTTGTCCTAAACCCTAAACCTTAAAGCGACAGAGTCGCTAGTTTGTATTTTAAACCATGTGTAAGTATTCTAGAGTTTAGTTTCCAAGTGGATGAACCCCTTAAACGCCCTTTGGGTCTGAACTCAATACCCAGGCTTGAGGAGAGGGGACCTTGGGGACCAAGCGACCAAACATGCTCTCCATACCAGTCGAATCCCCGAGGAAAAGGCTGACAATTCCCTATTATAAGGTAAGAGGGTTCATGTCATCCCCGAGACAAGGGGTGACAATGCAAAAAAAATTCAGATCCCGAGACACCTGCATATACTGGGCTCTCCCTAAACCCCCTAAACCCCAAACCCTAAACCCCAAACCCCAAACCCTAAACCCCAAACCCCAAGTTTACCCCGAAACCCCAAACCCTAAACCCTTAAGCCCAAACTCTAAACCCTAAGCCCCAAACCCTAAACCCCAAACCCTAAGCCCCAAACCCTAAACCCCAAACCCTAAACCCCAAGCCCCAAGTTTACCCCGAAACCCCAAACCCTAAACCCTAAACCCTCAACCCCATGGTCAGGTGGCCGCGCTCCGCGGTGAGATGTCCTCGCTGTTGGCATCGCAGAAGCAACGAGGGGAGGCCAGGTGATAGGTTTTAGGGTTTTGGGTTTGGGGTTTAGGGTTCAGGGTTTAGGGTTTAGGGTCTAGGGTTTAGGGTTTAGGGTTTTATGGCCCATACCAATTTTTTTCTAGTGATTAGGGTCTAGGGTGTTGGTTTGAACCCGAAAAGGGTTTAGGGTCCATAGACCTCAAAATCGGGAGCATTAAGCCCCCCAAGGCCTCTTTATAAGTTCCCATGAACTTCCAAGCAGTCTAGTTGTATGGGGTAACATGATCCCGTAGGGCAAACCCCCTATGATTAAGTATCATACCCTCTTACAAGATTCTCTGCCAAGCCGCGGACATGTTGAGTAAATAGGTGAACCTCGGCACAGAACCCTGAACCCCAAACCCCTAAACCCTATAGCGCTCACCGACAAACCCTATAAACCCCTATAAACCCTGTAAACCCTACAAACCCCGAAATCCTATAAACCCCTATTAACCCTATAAATCCCTAAACCCTATAAACCCCAATAAAGCCTGTAAACCCTAAACGCCCTAAACCCTATAAACCCCTAAACCCTATAAACCCCTACAAAGCCTGCAAACGTAAACCCTAAACACTAAACCCTAAACTTCAAACCCTAAACCCTAAACCCCAAACCCCAAACCCTAAACTCAAATCCCCGGGAGGCCTCAGCGGAGCCCGCGAAGAGTGAGGAGTTGAACGCTGCGGTGGCGCAGTTCCCCGGTTGCAACACAGCTGCGCCCCCCGTTCTTTGAGTTCTACACCTCAAGAACCTAAAACCTACTTCTCGTAGGAATCCTATAAGCCTACACCTTAGGAACCCCAAACCTACTTTTTGTAGATTACCTAAAAATCATATAAGCCTACCAAAAAAAGTAGGTTTGGGGTCCTTGTAAGGTCGACTCTACACACGAGAAACCCCTGAACCCTTTGAGGGCCCTAAACCCTAAACCCCAAACCCCAAACCCCAAACCCTAAACCCTAAACCCTAAACCCTAAACCCTAAACAAGTTAATCCCGAATCCTGGCCTCCATGGTTGATGCCTTAAGCCCCTGTACACTCTAGAAAGCCTGAACGAAAACCCCCCCAAACCCCTAAACCCTAAACCCTAAACCCTAAATCCTAAATCCTAAACCCTAAACCCTAAATCCTAAACACAAATCAAGACGGGAGACTTGTCCAGAAAGAAGCAGTGGCTGAAAGTCAGGTTTTGGGCGGATGTCCTACTTGATGCCATAAGCCCGAACTCTCGATGAACCCTTCATCTTTTGTAAAAGGGTGTAGGGTTTAGGTTGGGATGCTCCCCCTGATACTAGCAGTCCTGAATAGGGTACTAAGGACTGTTAGGTTCGGAATAGGGATCATAATAGGGGGGTGGGTGGGGTACTATAATCCCTATTAAGGACTGTTAGTATAAGGGGGAAGAATACCCCCTAAGCCCTAACCCCTAAACCCTACAAGGACTGTTAGTATATAGGGGGAGCATCCCTAAACCCTAAACCCTAAACCCTAAACCCTAAACCCTCAACCCAAAACCCTAAACCCTAAACCCTAAACCCTAAACCCTAAACCCTAAACCCTAAACCCTAAACCCTAAACCCTGACTTTTTGTGAGCCAAGGTTGGGGAACTTGTGCGAGTGGACGCTGAAGTACTGCCAAGAAGCCGCAGGCCGGTCTCCTCTTGTCAACACAGGGGAGGGTTTCTAGGGTTTGGGGTTTAGGGTTTGGGGTTTAGGGTTTGGGGTTTAGGGTTTAGGGTTTGGGGTTTAGGGTTTAGGGTTCGGGGTTTAGGGTTTAGGGTTTGGGGTTTGAAGCCCACGTACTTTGGATGATTGGGGTTCATAGTCGCATTGGGGATCTCATCCCAACTGTACCCGGATTTCATCTACTTCTCGGTGCCTTCTTTAAGAGGGTGATTTTTGCAAAAAAATAGATTCATGTCCTTGCTGCGAAAGGCCAAAAGGGTTTAGGGTTGTGGGTTTAGGGTTTAGGGTTTAGGGTTTAGGGTTTAGGGTTTAGGGTTTAGGGTTTAGGGTTAAGGGAACTGCTGACTCTGCTGACAAGCTTTGCCCCACTGCCCTCAAGGCATCCTGCGTCCAAGCCTGCCATGTCTCCATACGAAGCATCAGTGTCAGATTGGGTGTCCGGGTTGTGGGCTAACCCTAAACCCTTAACCCTTAACCCTAAACCCTTAACCCTTAACCCATAACCCTTCACCCTTAACCCTTAAACCCTTAAACCCTTAAACCCTTAAACCCTTAAACCCTTAAACCCTTAAACCCTTAAACCCTTAAACCCTTAAACCCTTAAACCCTTAAACCCCTAAACCCTAAACCCTAAACCCTAAACCCTAAACCCAAGTCTGCTTCTCCCAGGTGGACAGGCATCTTTGGCCTCACGGCTGACGGAGCTGCAGGAGGAGAGTTTGCACCCTCAAAACCCTAGACGCCCTTTGAATTTAGGGTTTAGGGTTTAGGGTTTAGGGTTTAGAGTTTAGGGTATACGGTTCAGGGTTTAGGGTTCAGGGTGTAGGGTATAGGGTTTCGGGTTTAGGGCTCGATCCCTATCCACCCCAAAGTGGTTCCATTTGAGATGGGTACATGAGCGTATGGTTAGTAGAAGCGGTCGAGGGTTCGAGCTTAACATAATCACAAGCCCAAAAGCAGCCACAAGCTTCAGGCGGAAGATCGCACGTCGGATGGAGCTGCAACGTGGCGAGCGGCTCGATAGCTCAGCGAGTGCTCAGGGAGTGCTTTACGAGGCAAAGACTGCTCACGTGCACCTGTGCAAGAGGCGCTCTCAGAAGTCGTCTCGGAAGCATATGCGTGCTCGGTGCTCTTAGTTTCGCCGGAATTCTGCACCAAACCTCTGATAAGTGCGCGTCGCTGGCGGTGATCCACTCGGGATCATTCGCGGCAGTGGTCAACAACATCGGTATGGATGCAGCCCTTGACAACGAATGCTCGACGCCTGTTGCGACGACGAGACTGTTTGCGAAACGTTGCGGATCTCTGGCATGTCTTTGCAGCGACTCGCACATGGCAGCGAAAGCACGGAGGGACGAGGTGCGCACACTCTTGCTCGCTGCGCAGAGTGGCAACACGCATATCGCAGCCAATTCGCGATCGAAGGACGCCTGGCGTCATGCGTGATTTCAAGGGTGGCCATCGTGGAGTGCATGCCGTCACGCCGAACTTCATGCTGGCACCTGACGACAGGCACACACGCTCACGTGATACAGTTCCTGTCGCATTTGCTGCCGCGCGCGTGGCTCCCACACGCCTGTGCGATGAAAACGCGCGTAGCCAAAGCAAAACCGTGTGCACGGGCTGGGTCCCGGGATTGCTCGGTCGACGCTTCGCTGTACATGAATCAGCTGCCCTGCGCGTGTGCCGGGAGGCCGAAGCTGACGCCAAATTGAACCAAAAATGACGGCGTTGATCCCGTGCTGTGCGGTAAAATGTTGCGTCCTCTGTTGTACGGGGCTCCCTAACAGGGTGCAGAAAGAATGTGCTTTGCCGCGCTTACGCCCACTGCTCGTACTTAGGGGTCACCATTCAAGCATCCCGCAATCGGAAGTATCGAAATTGCATGCAGATCGGCTATCTTGAAAGGGGCTTCAGGCTCATGAATTCCATCAGTTGTTGGGCTGCACACTTGCGGAAATGTGTTGGTAGAGGTCGTTTGCAGTTTGGTCGACTCAGCGCTGCGAGCATGTAAGCACGTCCAGCAAGGGTCTTTCTGTGTGCCGTGCGTCGTCCGGATTCTTGGGGCACTGCTGAGCTGAGTAAATGCGTAATGACTACAGCGAGGGTATGTTCTTCCAAGCTCCTTTGACAACGTGCCCGGTGTACGAGGCAAGACGGGCGCTGGACGACCCGCGATGAGTTTTCAGCCGTTCAAGCAATACGCCCCGCAACGGTGTCGTGTGGAGCTGATGGCTGATGACCATGCCGTCACGAGCCGTCACGCAACCAGTGCGCACGCGCTTTGCATGCGCCGCCGCCGTGCGATGTCGTGCGACTGGGCTGCCTGCGCAGAAACTCATCATGCCACTGCGGTCTTCGCCCGTTCCATGAAGCTCGCGGCTTCTGGCTCGCCTTGCAATCGCATTGAGGCCAGGGTCGGGCACCCGTTACGCGCCGCCATGTACTCTGCCACCTCACCTCTCGAGGAGCCCAGCCGCCCGTGTCCTCCCTCACGAACTGAGCCTCCAGCAGATTCAACGTATTTCAACGTTAAAGTCCACACATGCTGTTCGTACCGATGTTCCTATAATGAAGGCCTTGCAAGCAGTGAGTCAACGGCGCGGAGCAGGATTGGTGACCATTGGTCACGAAAGAACCATGTCGCTGTCAGCAATGAGATCGATACACAACGCAAGGGACGTACATGCGACGCAAATAGGAAATCGTGGCACTGCCGGGCTGCGGTTGAATTTTTCATATGATCCACAGCAGCGAGCTTGGGCGGCTGGGCGGGGCCCCCAATGCACGCAGGAGATCCAGGCGAACTTCCGCAACAGGCTGCCAGGAGCAATAAAACGACGGTCGGGTCTGATAAGCTGTTTGAGCTGCTCCCGAAGGCGAGGGCAAAACAGGAGAATTTCAGAACTGCCGTCGTGACACGGTTTTCGCTCGCTCGCAAGCCGACATAGCGGTCCAGCACTGCCGTGGGCGCCCGGTGCACGTGGGGGAGCGACAGGCTCACAGCTGGTCCAGCTGCTCGCGTCATCACGCGTAGCCCGTGGTAAGCCACACATCTGCGGGACACTCCAGCTCACAACTGCTTTACCGGCCCTTGCCTTTCTGACGGTCACTTCCGAAAGCGGCGCGGCGTCCCAGCGAGCGCACGCAAACGCACGTGAAGCCCAAGCCCTGCACGAGTTGTGTTCTCTAAAACGAGTTGCGAAGAGATCCGTGGGCCCGCTGAGAACGGGGAGCAGAAGACGTTGGCGAAGCGCCACATTGCATAATCATTGCATGGTGCGTGCAACATGATTACACTATGCGATGTTTTGCGCCAATTGCATGTTTGTTTTTCCATGCAAATGCGACACTGCACTGTGCCGCGACGAAGCCCCGTGGCGAATGTCACAGTGAATGTCACGATACTAGACTAAGAAACAGGCATGACATACCACGCCGTACCATGCATGCAGGTAGCGCAATCAAATCCAGGTAGACCAAAGCACAATGTTGCCACACTTCAGACGATGCCAAAGATGTACTCTCGCCCAGGTTTTTCGCTGCATGTTCAGGCATGGTCATGTGCAGTGCGAACAGAAAGTGAGTATGTGCAAGGCTTAATTAACAAGGTGTTTTTCATGCTGTTTGTTTTTGTGTTTTGCTTTCTTTTTGGTCGAAAACAGCAAAACAGCTCAGCATTTTTGCGGTGGCCTTGTTTTTTCGAACTCACGGCTCCGCATGTCCAGCCACGCAGTGTCCACGAAAGTGTCTCGGACATCATACGAGTAGATGCAAAAACAGTTCAAAGTGTCATGCCTGTCCGGAATTTTTTGTACAAACACAGCACTAAGTGCGTCGATGTGAGCACCAGTTTGCTTCTTTGCACATTTCCCTAGCTTGTTTGTCATCATGCGGACATGAATGCTCTGGCCAACTGCACGCATTGATCACACGACGCTATCATCGTGCGAACATGAATGCTCTGGCCAGTCGCACGCACTGGTCACAACGACGTTCTCATCGTGTGGACATGGATGCTCTGGCCATTCGCGTGCTGGTCACACGGACGTCATCATCGTGCGAACATGGATGCTCTGGCCCTTCGCACGCACTGGTCACACCGACGTTATCATCGTGTGGACATGGATCCTCTGGCCATTCGCGTGCTGGCCACACGACGCTACAGTATCATCGTGCAGACATGGCTGCTTTGGCCGTTCGCACGCATTGGTCACACATTACAATATTACGGACGTACTTCAAATAAGCTCGTGCGTTCAATGCCCGTATTGTAAAAATGAGAAAAGGATCCTACTAATCTTGGAGAAGAGAACATAAAATTGATTCATCCAGTTCCAGTTCCAGCCGGGAGACTCATGAAAAGACGAACGTTATCCAGACCAGGCGTCAACAGGGTCTCAAGGGGTCATGGGTAAACAGGGGCTACCCGGATGTTCATGGGTGAACGGGATCTTGCCATCAACGTGGTTGTCACCACACGAAAGTCTGCGCTTCCGTGCATCGAACACGGAGTAGCTCAGGCCCGGGACTCGTTGGGAATTCAAAAGAGCGCCATGTCGCCTGCCACGTGATCAAGGGATGGCAATCGAGTTGAACATCCAGCTGTGGCCAGATGGATGACCTTGTTTTATCCAACAAGCAGATACGTGACTGGGAGAAAACAATTATACACAATTGTGTTACCAGGTGCATGTACAAGAACGGTTCCAGCAAGAACGGCCGCGCTGGCCCCAACTTCTCAACCAAAATTAAGCCGTCCCAGCGCAAACGTTCCTTCTCTTACGACATCCAAAATGAAGCAATCCCAAGACCCACCAAAAAGGCGTGTGCGGCGTGCTAAAAACCTCCGAATGCAATGCGGTTGTGCCTGAAGCATCCTGAAGCCATTATACGAACTTCGCACGGTTTGGTGATGCTCCGAAAGTGCGCTCTGCACAGGTCCCGCCCTTAAGAATAACATGCTTGGTGCAAGCAGGCCAGGCGCGGCCACGAAGCACCACCAGCTCATTAAGCACGATCACGCAAGGCGAATGCAAGGGCCGAATGTTTACGGTGCCACCCCGCTGGGCCGCGCCTTGCGCTGCGACGCCCCCCTTGTGTCCCGCCGTACACGCACAGGGCAGCCACAGCCTTGCGAGGCCGACAGCGATGCGGCATCGCTGCAGGTCACTGGAATGGTGGCGCGCTGCGGTTCGTCAAGGGAAACTCGGAGTTGAAAAAAAAAAACACCGCGCTCGGTCAGTAGTTTGAAAGAACATGAAAAGCAAAGAACAGATGAATCGCACGTTTTGCGACAAGCGTCAGAGAAGCTTAGGCTTAGCAACCTTGAAGCAGCCAATTTTGCATATGACACAAGCTATGAAATGCACATGAGCTGCATATATGCAGCCAAGGATGGAACATTTCAAGGGATGAAGTTGCATAAATATCACAGGAAATCTTCGTTTGACAGCTGCTCAATGTCGGTCGCACAACTGCGCATATGAAGCCTCCACGTTTGACGTTGCAGCAATGTCGTAGCTTACATACAGCTTGGTTTGCCGCGTAGACGCGATTGCTGCACGCCATGAGGATGCAGAAGCGCGGTGGTGCGCATTTCACCCGACTGGAAATGGATGCTCGAAACACGGAGCCAATGTCCACTCACGAGCAATCTGTGGCGCAAGCCTCCCACCATGTATTTGCGATGTGGGGCCGATCTTCAAGGAAGGCGGATCTCGGCATGCTCGGACTTCGCGCCGATGCTGGACCACATGTTGGCGCCGGTTGGACCCGCAACGGCGGTCTCCTGGCGCGCCTTTCTCAGATCCCTTCCTACAGCAGCTGAGGAGAGCGCTCCCTTCCCCAAACCCTAGCGAATGCCCGCACTCCGGTGCCCTTGGTCTGGCGTTGTGAGCACAGTCGCTTTAGCACGTTGTGGACACCAGCCATTTATGGATGGGCGAACAGCTCGTCATCGGTCTCAGAATTTGCCGTGCCTATGCGGCGATGACGACTGGAGCTTTCTTCACGCAACGCGCGTTTGCCCGATTTTCGCATCCTGGAGGGATGTGTGGCTGCGGCGCTGTGAAGCGGCAGGTGTGCATGGAGTTGCGCAGTTTGCTGACGCTGCCTTCTTGCAGCTGCTCTTTACGCCGCATGACCGGCGCAACTCCATTAGTCTCATGTCTGCCCACTTGAGCTTTGTGGCAGCCGTGTGTCAAGCCCAGCGTTCCCTGCTGGACGGTCTGAGCGTGTAATTCTGAATGCTGTTAGTTTGAGTTATGTTTCGTTGTACATCACGATCTGTACATTTGTTTCACTTGGTAGTTCGTCGCTGACCGCTGGACGGTTGCTTGAGGACTCGTGCTGCTGATGTCGCTTGCTTGACTTGCAACAGCACACTCGGCACTGGGGACAACTGGGGTCCTTCTCGTTGACGCTGATCGGCCAGGGTGGTGCATCGGTAGATGTCGTGATCTTTGCATGGGTCCGTATTGAGGTCATCGCAAGCGGTCTTCCGTTCTGGAATGGGGCGCAGTCGACACCACGCTCGTCTCGCGTCTCGCATCCTCGGCATAACGCGGCTGCGCGGCAGCAAAGCTTGCGCTGCGCTCACTGACGGTGGAGCAAAAAGCGGACGTACCCCGAGCCCACCCCACCATCATGTTGTTTGGGTCATTGAATCGGCGGCCGTTGGAGCTCCGAGACGACGTCGTTCATTCGCTTGCTCCACGGCTGACGCGCACGGGCAGCCTTTACCTTCCCGATCTGCCTGCACGTCCGCATACGTCCGCCTTCGCATTCCGTCGGTCAGCATTCCTCACTTTAGCGACCCCCGCACAGTTCGGCTTGTGCGTTGCCTGCTGCACTGGCATTGCGCTAGCTGCCTGCAAAAAAAGAGCCGTCTCGAACAATGCCTTGTTGACTCGGCGTCGGGTGCTGTGCTGGGACCGCGAATGCCAAAAAATTGAAAAAACTAAACAATGAGAAAGCCGTGCTCGAAACCCGAAATGCGTTCTTCATTTCATGGCCAGGAAACGGGAGTGGTTGCTTCCGCTATGAGGCGGCTGCGGGGCGGCTTGCAGGCCTGATCGCGTTTGAGCATTTTGGCTCTGCCCCTCTGTTGCCATTCGCGTCGTGTTTGTTGTATCTTCTGCGTTGTTTTTTGGGGCCCATTGTTGTTGATGGGTTTGTTTCTGGCTGAACTCACCCATCCTGCCTTGTTGACCTAAACGTGATGATCGTGATGTGCTTGTGGATTCGCCGTTTGCTAGTGTCATTCGTTTCATTGAACACAGAGCTCGTCTTGTTTGCCTCGGCCAGGTTGATGTCGAGAATGCTTTCAAGCAAATCATCAACGAAGCCGCGGGGAACCCACACTTGATTAGGTTGCAAGGTGACAAGGAACGCTTTGGATCAGCAGGCCGCGCTTCTTATTGTGATTGCACATGACTATGAGGCTCTGCTCGCAATGTCAATGCGTGTCGGTTGGGTGGCATGTGCCTTGCATTGCCAAAGCTGGTTGTTGCTGCACGCTCGTCCTCCGTTATGTTGCTCAGAGGGGTTCCTGTTTCATTCCAGCAAGAGCCGAACTAGATTCACACGGGCTTGGCAAATAACCCGGTTGTGGAACTTTATGTACGGGCGGCCCCGAAGTCAAGGATCCCTTGTAAAACGATAAGGAATAGAAAAAAACGATAACGTTGACATGTTGGGCAAAAGGAAGGGTACCAAACTTGTACTACAAAGCAATGAAATACCAGCCGGCTCACGGAAACATCGATCGATTCCAGCAAAACCAAAAAATCCAGTACTAACCCTGTACTACAAAGCGATGAAATACAGCCGGCTTAGGGAAACATCGATTCACGCACACATCCATTCCAGTACTAAGCTTGTACTACGAAGCAATGACAGACATGCAGCCGGCCCAGGGAAACATCGATTCCAGTACTAAGCTCGTACTACAAAGCAATGAAAAAAGCAGCCGGCTCAGGGAAACATCGATTCCAGTACTAACCCTGTACTATCACGGAAACATCGATTCCAGTACTGAGCTCGTACTACAAAGCAATGAATGAACCGGCCGGCTCACGGAAACCTCGATTCCAGTACTAAGCTTGTACTACAAAGCAATGAAAAACCCAGCCGTCTCAGGGAAACATCGAGTCCAGTACTAAGCTTGTACTACGAAGCCATGAAAGCCAGCCGGCCGAGCCCAGTACTGCGGAGACATGGCCAGTACTGTGTGGTATCATAGCTTTCCCTCCTGCATGTGTCGTTTACCTTGTAAAACGATAACGAATAAAATTTAACGATAAGGTTTGCGCTCGGGTATTGGCGTTTACGACCGGGTTTTGTGGCTAGCCCCCGCAGAAACAGGCAATGAACGACCAGGAGTGAAGTTCAGCAACATCACCCGTATCAATTGCGTCCTCCACGTCGTTGGATGGCTCCTCTGACAGTGGTTGCGGCTGTGGTTGCAGAGGAGATCGGTGCACGGAGCAGCGCATGTGCAATCTGATTGACACATGAGAAACCCCATTCAGTTTTTGCGGCTTGCTGTGTAGAAGGTGGTGTGGTCAGCCATGTGGGTAGTTCTCTAAGTTAGGGTCCCTTTCTGGGATGACTGCTTAAAGGGTGCAGCTTTAGAATGGGTACCCAAAGAGAGACCTTGGAAACTACCCATGTGCAACCCCGATCAGATGAGTTGTGAGCAAAACACCCTACGCCTGTAACATGGTTGCGCATATATAATGTACATCAACATACGTTTATGTGTATACGTATGTGCGCATGAAAAAAAAGTCCGGTATACCCTGCCGCACCATGGGACTTCAGCCCGTGTGGGGGTTTGGTATTCTGTTAAACCTCCAGCACTGGCAGCGAATTCGCCTTACCGTCCGTCATGGAAACTCCGTGCATCTTTGTACGAGAGAAAACGAGGGTGCACTTTGCGGAATGGCCTTGCGGCAGGATTCGTGGCAACATGGACAACGCCTTTGCGGCGAATGTGGCGCGGTTAGTGGCGCATGGAGTGGAAGAAGTGCCTGAGCTGCATTAGGGTTTAGGGTTTAGGGTTTAGGGTTTAGGGTTTAGGGTTTAGGGTTTAGGGTTTAGGGTTTAGGGTTTAGGGTTTAGGGTTTAGGGGTTAAAAAAAAAAAACAACCGCAGCCATGAACGCAGTTCTTCTCGCCAACAGGTTTTCTTGCTGCATCCCGAGCATCCTAATGGTCCTGCTTAGTAATGCTTGTGAGGCTTGTATCTATTTCAAACACTGGAGACCCAGTGCCCCTTGTTCCCTCACAATTGTTTGGGGCTATACACTGGGGGCAGAGGGGGGCTGGTTGGTATGTGTAACTGGCAATGGAAGACAGTTTTTTTCGTTCAAACAGTGTATGGCGACCAAGTTCCCCCCGCTTTTAAGTCATGTGAGGTCGTTGCCAGTTATATGTGCCTTTTTTGAGGAGAATTCATCTCGTACTGTAGGCAGCTTTAGTTGAAGTTTGTTTTTGGAAAAGGTAACAAAATCTACGCGGTGCGTTCTTGCCCCTAAAGCCTCAACAAGCCAGCGAAGGTAGTGGCCAAGTCCGCCATCACGCGTTTTGAGGGTGATGGGGACGCTGCTCTGGACTCGCTGTGCATGCCATGTAGAATGAAAGGAATCCGGGGAAGGTTTATGGTCCGTCCACATAGGCAAATACTCAGAGACCTTATCAGCGTAAATATACGATCCCAAATTCAAGCTTTCGTTTGGATGCAGAAAATGGTTTTTGAGGCTGGGAATAGCATGACGAGACCTTCATCAGCAGTTAAGCCCCAAACTCCTATCTGTGAGAACAAGACTCTTGCCGGGGGCGGGGGAACTTCTTGGAGGTTCCTTGTGTTATAGCAAGGATTCAGAATTGGTTCTGAGAAATCTGGAGTAGTACCCCACCAATGTCGAGCAGGATTTTCTGTTGGACACAGAAGAGGGCTGGCAATTTGCAGCGGACGTGCTGCTGCCACAGGACGGCATTTTGCAAGCGAGGATCGGTTGATGACGTTGCAAGTTGGGTTTAGGTTTTGGGGTTTGGGGTTTGCCTGGGGTTTGGGGTTTAGGGTTTAGGGTTTAGGGTTTAGGGTTTAGGGTTTAGGGTTTCGTTTTGTTTGTATTTTCTTGGCCATCGATGCACATGTTGACGTACAAGCGGATGGCTCGTTCAAGACCTAGATGTAGGAAACAGCATGGCCCAAGGAACAGCACTTTGGGTTACCTAACCCCCTAAACCCTTACCTTCAGCCCCTGTTCCACAAGCATTCGTGCCTTCATTCGTGTGTAGTTTTAACGAGCGAACAGAAGGAGCGAGAAATGCACGTGCACTAACAGAAGTGAGTGGCTGAACGGTTGGCTTTTGTCTACAGTTCCTGCCTGATGGAACCAGCGGTTAAGTCTGTAGACACCGCCCCACGGAACCAGTAAAAAGACCAAATGAAGGATGAGAAAGCCTGGAATTCCGGCGATCTTTCAATTGAAGGAATTTGCAGCACAACTAGCGGCCCAACCCAGCGCAGCGCGATCGAAGCTACGGTCGCTTTGGCAGAACAGGGTGTCAACTTGGTAGCCCGGTGGTGCCCTTGATCTTATCTTTTGCTTCTGGTTTCTGTTTTTGGGTTTGGGGTTTAGGGTTTAGGGTACCCTCGTTAATCGCATGGTTGCTGGGCTACGACGTCACTGGTTTGGTGCCTCGGGCTTAGAGTATCACGGCCCGCGACTGCAAGAAGAGTTGGCCGTGTCCCTGCACTAGGTAGGCCTTCTTGGGACATTCCATATTTTCCCTTATTGGGTTTTAAGCGGATTATGTCCAGGAATGTCTGTCAGATGGTTTTAAGGGCCATCCTAGTGCAGTGTCGCAAGGAAAGTGTTCGCAACCGGCGTGGGTCGAGACGAGTCGGCCTTACATCTTGTCGCTGCCTGGCTTGAACCATTTGCCTGCAAAACTACCGGAAAGTTTCCGAAGTTAGGGGTAATTGATTGGGGTCCTTATTATAAAATCCTGCTATATGGGGCTCTATGTTAAGGTGTACACGCTATTATACTTCCCAAGTTGGCATCATCTCTTTTCATCGAACCCGCCCGCTACCCCACGGAACCAAGGTGGCAGACATTGAAGGAGGACGGCAGCCGCATTAGTCGCTCTTTAGACGCCCATGCTCCTGCAAAGGGCCCTTTGCTGCCTTTATTATAGGTTACTGGGCAGTCTAGGGGTTAGGGTTTAGGGTTTCGGGTTTAGGGTTTAGGGTTGAGGGTTTAGGGTTTAGGGTTTAGGGTCAACCCCAATTTCGTCCAGTGTGGCCGGCCTGATTCACGATGACGTCGTTGAGCCAAGCCTGCGCAGACACCGTCACCGAAAAGTTAGCCTTGCAAACCCTCTTTAAACTCTACACCGAGTAAACATCTGTAAACCCTTTAAAGCCCCACTGTAAGAGCCATAAACGGCTTGTCAACAGCAACTCTCCACCCCCCCCCCAAAAAAAAAAAAGAAAAAAAGCAAAAGAAACTAATAGCATCTAAGTAAACATCTATCTACGCGAATAAGCAAAAATGAGACATGGTATGTGTATAAAACTCTCTTTGCCCCCCGCCCCCTCAAAGCCCCAAGCACCACTGGCCAGGAGCATCCCTCCCTAAACCCGAAGCCTTCGTCAAACCTGCCCGAATTAGGGTTTAGGGTTTAGGGTTTAGGGGTTAGGGTTTAGGGTTTAGGGTTTAGGGTTTAGGGTTTAGGGTTTAGGGTTTAGGGATGCCCAAAACCCAAGCAAAAAACCACGAGGAGCATCCCTGAGAGCTGCCATCGTTCGGCTCCTGGTGGCCAAGTCAGCGGACGTGGACCCCGGGCGGCTCCAGGGTTTAGGGTTTAGGGTGTGTAGGGTGTAGGGTTTATAAGAGTTTAGGGTTTAGGGTTTAGGGTTTGGGGGTTAGGGTTAAACGGTCCTCATGTCATGTACCGTTGTTGTGTCCTCGAACCCCCTATGGCTTGCTGAAGAAGTAGGTTTTGGGTTCTAAACAAGGTGGGGTGTTACGTGGCCTTGCCACCTCAGCAGGTTCTTAGGAAGGCCTGGCAATACAAACGTCGTTGAACGTCGGCAATGCACACTGGCACAAGATGTCGTGGTACTATTCAAAATAAGTCCGAGACCAAGATGGCAAAACACAAACAAACAGATAGATATAAATGAAACATACGTATGCATGTGAACATGTATGTATGGTCTGACACGCCGAGCCAAACTCAAGACATGCACACACCGCCAAGCCTAGTCATGAAACCCTAAACGCTGAACCCCTGAACCCAGCCCGCCTCGATGTTTGGTTGGTGCTTGGTCAGGAGACCTGGAGTTTCAGCCCTAAACATCTCCAGAAACCCTACAGACCCTTTGGAACCCGAAACCTACTGACTCCGCGGCGAAAATCTCGGTCATAAACCCCTCCATCCCCCAAGCTTCAAACACTTTGCAGGATGGTCTCTCTGCACATGGGGACACGCCTCTGCTACTGGCCGTGCGCGCAGCAGGTCGGCCCCCCTGCTGTCACCCCTTGTACTAACCCGATTGTAATGCCTATTAAGGACTGTTAGTCTTGTTAGTATCAGGGGGAACATCCCAAGTCTCCAACATACGCCTAGCACACTTGTTGCGACGCTGCACCGAGACGCCGAAAGTCCATGCCGAGTGATTCGTCCAGCTGTGTTGGTGGCCATAAAAGCAACCCTGAAAGTGTTTATGGTTGCTCTGCCTCAGTAGGGGTAATTTTCAGCAGCATGGGGTATGTCCAAACTCCTGCTCTCCCGAGTGCAGCATTTTGGGAACTACGAGGGCTTTGGGTGCCCGACTGGCGGAGGAGAAGCGCGGGTGCAAATCGCGACATGCCTTGTCCAGGATGCCCCTAAACACCAAAAAGACCAGACAAGCACAAGGGCTTACGGTTTCTGGTTTAGGTTTTTGGGTTTGGGCTTTCGGGTGAATGGCAGGACCTGGCTACGGGGGGCGGGGGAGGGGGGCAAGAGGACAGCACCCAGAGAGTCTTCGGCCCTCCAAGGGCGAGATCATTTTCGGGTCTCCGAAAAGACTTGCTTTGGGTTTGGGATTTAGGGTTTAGGGTTTAGGGTGTAGCCTGCCCTGGATTGGAAGGGGCGGCGCACTGCGATGACCACTTGGCCGTCGTGTCTGCGACTTGGCGATGTCTGGTCAGCAGCATGCCACATACCACCAGCCCTAAATTCTCAACCCCCCGAAACCCTAAACCCTATACCCTGTACCCTATAAGCCCTCAACCCTGAACCCTAAATTACCTTCAACCCAAAACCGCATGGAAAGGAGGTCTTTGGCAGAACGTGGCCGGAGGTCTTGACAGGCAAAAGGATGAGCTGCGCCGCAAGAAAGGTCTTAGCAGGTGATCTTGCCCCTGTAAACCCCGACGGATCTTCAAATCCTGAATCCAGGCCCATGAACCTAGCTTGGTATGTCCGAGTCGGACACGACAACCGCTAAGCAACCCTAAACCCTACCCTGAGCCCTCTAAACCATTATCAGCATCCAACCCTAACCCCTACACCCGAAAAAGATGTACATCAGTGATTATGAGTCGATATATATCATTATATATGTTTTTTTTATAACGTATGTATATGCATACATGTATTTGCATATATAGAACTCTCTCTCTCTCTCTCTCTCTCTCTTTCTCTCTTTCCAGGTATCGATCCAACTACCCAAGATAAGCCCCAAGAAGGAGCTCTTGGCACTCCAACCCTACACCCTACCCTAAGCCCCATGATATTAACCCTAAACCCAAAACCCTAAACCCTAATAAATCATAAACCCTAAACCCTAGTTAAACCTTAAACCCCGAAACCCTAAACCCTAAACCAGGAGCTGCTGGCACTCCACGCCGACCCAAATCTGGGCGACCGCGAGGGCGAGACGCCCCTCATGGAGGCGCTGGGGGGGGGCACCGAATTTTCTCATGGCAGCCTCTGCGAGTTTCGACCCTAAAACCCCTCAGCCGACTATTTGCTTAAGAACCCCCAAAGAAAGAAAGAGCAACTATTCTCTATAAGGGCAATTTTGGGGGCTCTTCTTATGTTTTGTTTTTTCTTTTTTTTTTTTTTGGGGGGGGGGGGGGGGGGGGGGTGTGGGGGGTTTTTAAGCAAGTAGCAGCCGGAGACCATACTCCACCGGGGTTTAGAACAGGTGTCAGGGGGAGCCCACAGTCCTCAAAAGCGTCAACCCGTGAAGGGTATTAGGGCTTACAAGTTGGGACGTTCCCTCAAGAATTCCTTAGTAGGGATTAGAATAGAGGGTACTATCATAATCCCTATTGGTGGACCTTTAGTATAGGGGGAACAGCCCAACATATCAGAGTTCAGGTGTGCAACTTCTTTGCTTCAGACTCAGCATCGGCACTTGAAGGTTCATGGTACTTACTAACCAATTATAACTGGGCTTTTCACCCTACTTATAATTGGGATAACCCCTATAAGGCCCTTTAGGGGTATTATAAGTAGGGTTATAAGTACAGCTATAATTGGTTAGTAAGTACCATGAGCCTTCAAGTATTGCCTTTGGAAGTCGATGGGGTGGGCGGGTGTTTGTTCACGGGCCTAGGGTTCAGCCATAACACCTGAAAATTGTTTCGACCTCAATGGAGTCTGAAAACAGAGCCCGGAGCCTTAAGCCCTAGAAACCCTAGACCCTAAGCCCTAACACTCCCTAAAACCCTAAACCCTTTGTAGATCTTTGTAGGGCTTATGGGGCTTCCGGTTAACCATATTCGGCCAAGGCGGTTTGCACCGAGGACGTGGGATGCGTCCGTCGGCTCCTATCAGCCCCCCTGCTGCGATGTTCTTGCCTAAACCATCCTAGGGTTTAGGGTTTAGGGTTTAGGATTTAGGGTTTAGGGTTTAGGGTTTAGGGTTTAGGGTTTAGGGGTTAGAGTAAACCCGAACCTCATGGGTTCCCCTACTACCAGAATTCAGGCTATTTAGGGATTAATTAAGCCTAATTATGGTTTTTAAGGGGGAACCTAGGGCGGGCAGTATAGAGGAGGGTATTCCCTACACCCTAAACACTACCATGCGGGAGCGGACAATCCCCAAACCCTAAACCCTAAACCCTAAACCCTAAACCCTACACCCTAAACCCTAAACCCTAATCCGCCAAATTGCAATTTGGGTTTTGTTGAGGAGTAGGGGCCCAGGGCTTTTTTCTCAGGGCTTGTCAGGGCTTCCTTTACTTCTGTCAGGATGTAAGTTGTTTGAAGATTCGTTAAGGGATTTCATTTTGGTGGGTCGAGAGTGTTTTAGTTTTGGGTTTTTGTGCTTCCTTTTTGCGGCCGTGCTGTCAGAAGCTCTGTCCGAGCTAATCGATCAGGGCTTGGGGCTTCTGACGGCCCAAGCAGCCGTGCTTGAAGCCGGTTTAGGGTCTAGGGTTTAGGGTTTAGGGTTTAGGGTGCAACATCCTGGCAGTATCTTTCAGTGTAGCTAGGCGGGGCGTTCTGCCAGGCTTCGAGACGCCGCGAGTCGTGTTTTGCCTGGGCTTGCGAGGCTCTTGTTGGGTTTTTAGGGGGTTCGGGGGTTTGGGTTTTTTGGTTTGGAGTTGGGATGTTCTCCCTTATTATAATTTACTAACAGTATCTAACAGTCCTTAGTAGGGTCTATAGTACCCCCTCCTGTCATCCCTTTAAAAAACCCTGAGAAAAGGGGGGGGGGGGGCAACATCCCAAGTTTTGCAAGTTTGGGGGGTTGCGGCTGAGGCCCAGAGAGCGCAGCCCACGGCAGCTGCAAGTCAAGGCTTCGTTGCGTCCCCGAGGTACCAGGCACCAGAACCCTAAACCCTAAACCCTAAACCCTAAACCCTTAAAGCCCTCCCGCCGAGGCTCGGGCGGATCCGCTCAAGCGCAGCGCTGCCGGCCACAGCGCCAAGGCCTCCCCCCCCCTGGAGTACATGGAGGTAGTTCCCTAAACCCTAAACCCTAACCCTAAACCCTAAACCCTAAACCCTAAACCCATGGACAGTTTGGGGGGGGGGGGGGGTTTCACAGGTTTCTGAGCGAGGTGTCTCCTGCTTTTAAGCCTGAAACGTCTGGAATCAACTGGCATGTGCCGCTTTCAGGGGTCCTTAAAGGACAGGGTTTCGTTTAGAGAACCGCCCCTGAGCCTCTGACTGTCTGCGATGTTGGTGATCACATGTATGTTATGTTGAACCATGCACTTGTAAGACGCTCTAAATCTCAACGAAGCCCTATAACTCATCCAGAGCTTTTGCATATAGGAAAGATCAGGCTTTATGGAGGGCTTACTACAATGTGCTTCGAAGCCCCTCAAACACAGAATGTTCCTTAATCATTTTCTTTTGTGGGGGGTTCTCAAGCACATAGTAGCTTAGGGTACACCCAAACTCCCACCCGCCTTGGAAGGAATTTTGCGAGAATGTGTGCAGCAACCGCGAAATTTCTGAGCTTCTGCAGGCTCTGAGGGCTTAGGGTATTGGCTCGGGTATATAGGCTATAGGGTTGAGGGTTGCGGGTTAGGGATCCCAAAAACCCACAAAAACGAAACACATCTGCTCGGTTACCTACGAATCTGCACGAGTTGTTTTTTAATAGTTTTGGGGTCTTCGCGCATTAGGGTGGAGGGTTTGCAAGGCTTAGCTGAGGTTTTACCTAAGGCTTCCAGGAATGGATCACGCTAAGCCACGGCCAATCTCCTAGATGTCCCTCAGTGGGGCCCCGCCTTATCTCTCTCCCCCACTCCCGCCTTCTTTCCCCCTGCCCCACCCCCCAACTCCCCTTTGTTCACAGGCCGCACTCTCCCAGCTACCTGAAGCGTGCGCTGTGCGCTTTGCGTAGCCTCGGGTAACCCTCGCCAACCCCCGGCGCATGAATCCGGGCGGCTCGGGATGTTCAGGGTTAAACCATCCCATGGCTTTGAGGGTTCCGAGAACATGGCAAGGGTCTGAAGGGTTCAAAGTTTAGGGGGCAAAAGGGTTTGGCCGGGCAGAGAGTCCCACTCGCAAGCAGGGCGCAAGGGTTTAGGGTTTAGGGTTTGGGGTTTGGGGTTTAGGGTTTGGGGTTTAGGGTTTAGGGTGCCCCTAAGCCCCAAGACGATAAAGCAAACAGGCCTGGGAGGACCTCGTGGCACAGGATCCCAGCCAGGCCTTTCGGGTTTAGGGTTTAGTGTTTAGGGTTTAGGGTTTAGGGTTGGGGTTTAGGGTTTAGGGTTTATGGTTTAGGGTTAGGGCTTAGGGTTTAGGGTTTAGGGTTTAGGGTTTAGGGTTTAGGGTTTAGGGTTTAGGGTTTAGGGTTTAGGGTTAGGGCTGCTCCTCCAGAAGTCCAAAAAGGCTTTAGCGGTTTGATGGGACGCCTACAGTTAAGGGTTGATACAGGGACTTGAATGGGAATATACCTACCAGGGTCCCTAAACCCTAAACCCTAAACCCTAAACCCTGAACCCCTAAACCCTAAACCCTAAACCCTAAACCCTAACCCCTAAACCCTAAACCCTAAACCCTAAACCCTAAACCCTAAACCCTAAACAAACCCTAAACCCTAAACCCTATTCCCTATTCCCTTTATATTCCTGCTATATTCTTGGGGTTCCCTGTTTGGGTTCCCATAAAAAGTCACTTTAGTTAGGGCTTTGAGGGTTGTCAAGATTCAATGCAGTGGATATGTCTTGTAGCTTACATATATCGAGTTATTATAATGAACCCTATCTTGCCAAGACTATGTTGTAGGATTCGGTACAGGAGGCAGTAGCCATATGTATATGACTTCGGTATGGTGACAGGGAATAGCTATTCCCCAAAAACAAACGCTGGGTGCTTCATTGATCTCCAATGTATGCCTTCAAAGCCAGCTTGTTTTTGGGTGTTTATTTGTCTTTCTCATACCCTAAACCCTAAACCCTAAACCCTAAACCCTAAACCCTAAACCCTAAACCCTATCTTTATGTCCACAACGAGGATTTGTGATTTGTGTGTGCAGTTGCGTGGATGAGCTCGTGGAAGTCAGAGGGCCAGGTCGGGGCTTAGGGGTTCAACTGCCCTCTCTAGCCAAGCTCAGAGACCAAAATTGCCCTAAACCCTAAACCCTAAACCCTAAACAGGGGTACTAGAATCCCTATAAAGGACTGTTACCATCAGGGGGAACATCCCAATCCAAGTGCTTGCGCACCCAGGGCTTGTGTCACGGAAGCATCTGGCCTGTGCCAGGGCCCACAGTTTTTCCGCCTCGACTCCGACAAAGGCTCCGAGACCCCGGAAGGGGGAAAAGGACTCGCGCAACCCTGAACCCTAAACCCCAAACCCCGAACCCCAAACCCTAAACCCTAAACCGATTTTCGTGGTGCGATTCAGGGTCTTGGGGTTTAGGGTTGGGCGTAACCCCATGTCCCGGCAGTCGCCTAGTCCTGGTTGCAAGAAAGGGCTGGGCCGGAGAGTTTAGGGTTTAGGGTTTAGGGCTAGGGTTTAGGGTTTAGGGTTTAGGGCTAGGGTTTTAGGGTTTAGAGTTCAGGGTTTAGGGTTTAAGGTTCAGAGTTTAGGGTTAGGGTTTAGGGTTTAAGGTGTATAGGGTTTAGGGTTGAGGGTACGATGAGACCCCCACTCAGCTCCTCTGAAATTATGGTGCCGGCCTTTCGGGAACGACTTAGCATCACCCTAAACTCTAAACTCTAAACCCTTGCCAAGGGCTTGAAGTTCAAGTCCAAAACCACAGAAGCCCTAAAACCGAAAAGTTGAGTCTTCTGCTACTCTTAAAGAAGGAGGCTTACGTTTCGGACCCCCGCCCCAAACCCTGCACCCAAAACCCTAAACTCTAGTTCCTAACCCAAAACCCCCAAACCCTAAACCTTGCAATGAACCCTAACCCGAAATCCCAAAACCCCTAAACCCTAAACCCTCATTCCTAATTCCTAACCCCCAAACCCCCAAAACCCCCAAACCCGAAACCCGAAACCCCAAAAACACCCTAAACCCTCGAGGAGATGGCAGCTCGAGCTCGGAGCCGGCGCCACCGGCAGAGCCGCCTGGCTCTGCCAGGTTAGGGTTTAGGGTTTGGGGTTTAGGGTTTAGGGCTTAGGGTTTAGGGTTTAGGGTTTAGGGTTTGGGTTTCAGGGTTTGGGTGGGGTTTTGGGTTTGGGGTTTCTTCGTGAGGGCGGGGGGCCTATAGAGTAGCAAGAATGGTAGGCAAATCGAGCCTGAGCTGACATGCCGCTAGTACGGGTTTGCACCGATGGTGGCACTCTCGAAGATTTTCCCTCAGCTTCCCTATCGCCCCCTTTAACTCCTTCGCCTCGTAATTTTGTCATTTTAGGGAGTTTACAAAAATAGGGGACCCCGAATATAGACCCCCAGATAGAAGGATCCCCTTATAAACCGGACCTCATGAGGGTACCCCCCATTATCGTAAGCTCCCCAATTTCAGGCCCAAAGATCGAGCGGAAGATGGCGACCCTACCTCGCCCAAGGAGCCAGCGCCTGAGGAGGAGAGGTGGCTTCTCTTGCGCACCTCAAGAACCCAAAGCCCATTTCTTTGCTTCATTCTTAAGAACACAAGACCTAGTCTAGTGCTTGTAAGATAACCTTTACACTATAAAGCCAGCTACTGACATTGTAAAAAACCGCCTAAACCCTAAACCCTTAAGAGGATTCTTAGGCATCCTACAAAAAGAAGAGCCTGGGAGGGGGGATTCTTAACCATCGCGCAGGGACCTTGGCATCTTGGAGTTTCAAGGGTCCAGGGTTGAGAGTTCAAGGCTTAGGGTAGACGACTACACCCCATAAAGACACTCTTCGGGCTCGTGTCGTCCCTTACGGAAAGCTTTACTCGAAATTTCCATGGCCTGTTCTTGGCCCCCCGAAGCCCTTGGTTGAACCCTTGGAAAGGCTGGAGAAAGGCAGCTCGGTCGGTCTCAGATCTTGACTTACATCAATAGAAAAGCGGGTTTAGGGTTTAGGGTTTAGGGTTTAGGGTTTAGGGTTTAGGGTTTAGGGTTTAGGGTTTAGGGTTTAGGGTGCTCATTTTGACTCTGAAGGCGGTTGTTTTGCATACCTCCGTCATTCGGTTTGAGGTTCAAGGGGGCTCTTGCCGGAGTTCTTGACCCTTCAAAATGCATCCCTCCCACGAAGAGGACCCAAGAACTCAAATCCACTAGCAACCCTGTAGCCCTAAACCCTAAACCCTAAACCCCTGGCATCCCTGTAGCCCTAAACCCTAGATCTCCTACGCCCCCCCCCCCCCCCCCCCAAAAAAAAAAAAAAAACAAAAAAACCTATAATCCGGCACCCGGAAAAACCCAAAAGCCCCCTAAACCGCTAGTACTCCCTTCCGGTGCCTATATTCTTCTACTACAGTAACTTAGTAGAAAACCGCCCAAAGCCTCTTGTAGTCATGATAAGGCCCCTGTATGATTTTTCCCAAACCCTAAACCTAAACCCTGAACCCTGAACCTGAAACCCTAAACCCTAAGGCCCGAAACCCTAAACCCTAAACCCTAAACCCTAAACCCTAAACCCTAAACCCTAAACCCTAAACCCTAAACCCTAAACCCTAAACCCTAAACCCTAAACCCTAAACCCTAAACCCTAAACCCTAACCCTAAACCCTAAACCCTAAACCTATATTATCCCCAAGCCGCGCAGGAAGTACGGGCTTCTGAGGAGCGGATGGCCCGGGAGAAGCGCCAAGCGGAAGAGGAAGAAGCCAGGAGCGACAGCCTGGGGATCAGGGTTTCGGGTTTAGGGTTTAGGGTTTAGGGTTTGGGGTTTAGGGTTTAGGGTTTAGGGTGTGGGGTATAGGGGTTCTCGGACAAGTGCTCAACGGGTTACAAGGGCTTTGGGTTTATAGGGTTTGGGGTAGCGGATCTTCCTAAATCGTTCGTGCTTAGGGCTTTTGGTTCGTTTGAGGGTTTGAGGGTCTAAACCCTAAAACCCTGAACCCTACACCCTAAACCCTAAACCCTAAACCCTAAGCCCTAAACCCTAAGCCCTAAGCCCTAAGCCCTAAACCCTAAACCCTAAACCCTAAACCCTAAACCCTAAACCCTAAACCCTAAACCCTAAACCCTAAGAACTGAACTTGTGAGGTTCCGTGCGTAATTGGATCCCAGGGCCTTTCAGGTGTGCTTTCCGACCCCAAGATCACCCTTCCGACTGAGGGCCTAAGCGTGTCTTATCCCGGGCGCCATGGCGGCTTAGGGTTTTTTAGGGTTTAGGGTTTAGGGTTTAGGGTTAGAACTATCAACTGTCTTTGTAGTAGAATGATATTGGATCATAAGGGCAATCTAGGACCTGAAAGCCTAACCCCTGAAGCCCTGAAGTCCTAACCCTTAAGCACCATGTAAACCCACCAGGCCCCCAAACCCTATACATACCGCAGGGCTTAGGATACAGAGCTTGGGATTTTCAGCCGGGCCGTTCCAAAGTAGCAGCTCGGTGAAAACTTGTCTTCAAGCCAAGCAACCCTAAACCCTAAACCCTAAACCGCACAGCCCAACATAAAGTCTCGCTGGAGGCGTGCAGCGGAAGAATCTCAGCGAGAGCTGCGCGCAGAGGCGGAGGGCGGATCTTCTGGGTCAGGGCAGGTGGGGTTTAGGGTTTAGGGTTTAGGGTTTAGGGTTTAGGGTTTAGGGTTTAGGGATCGGTCGGATCCTCATACAGAAGCCCGAAACTGAGGCTACGTCGGACCTATGGGTAGGTCTACCCTAGGCCTACGGGTAGCCTGTGTACAGGCCTACGTAGGGGCTACGCGAGGCTGCTTATACGCCCTATCCATAGGCCTGCGGGTAGGCTGCCGGTAGGCCTACCCGTAGGCCTACGGGTAGGCTACAGGCAGGCCTACCCGTAGGCCTACGGGTAGGCTACCGGTAGGCCTACCCATAGGCCTACTGGTAGGCTACAGGCAGGCCTACCCGTAGGCCTCTGGTTAGGCTACCGATAGGCCTACCCGTAGGCCTACGGACAGGCTGCAGGCAGGCCTAGCCGTAGGGCTACAGGTAGGCTACCGGCAGGCCTACCCACAGGCCTACGGGTAGGCTACCGGCGGTTTACCGCGGGGCTATAGATAGGCTACCGGCAGGCCTACCCACAGGCCTCTGCTACGGACCTACTACCAGTACTAGTACTAGTACTGGTACTGGTACTAGTATTCGTACTGGTAAGGCCTGTGGGCAGGCCTGCGTACCCGTAAGCCTACCGGCAGCCTACCCGTAGGCCTGCGGGCAGGCCTGGCGGCAGCCTACCCATAGGCCTACCGGCAGCCTACCCGGAGGCCTACGGGTAGGCCTGCCGGTAGCCTACCCATAGGCTACGGACAGGCCTGCGGGCAGCCTACCCGTCGGCCTCCGGGTAGGCCTACGGGTAGGCTACCCGTAGCCCTCTGCTAGGCCTACGGGTAGGCCACACGAGGGCCTACGGACAGACCTACGCGTAGGCTGCCGTAGACTCTACCGACAGGCCTACGCGTAGCCAGCTGTAGGCCCTACGGCTAGGCCTACGGGTAGCCTATACGTTTGGGCTTCTTTACCCGGATCTTGGAGGTTTTTGAGGTTTGAGAAGTATCGACCAGTCAAATCTTGAGACGTATGGCTTGGTAGCCCAGCCGTACCCATTTCCGTTTTGTTGTTTCAAGGTTTTCTTGTCACGCAACCAGCCCCAAAGAGGGTGCCCGTATAAAAATATGGTTACTTGGCTGCCAAGCTGGTGCAGAAGCAACTACCGTAAGCGTCAAACCCTACGGCATCTCGCCCCCAAACCCTGCACCTTACTTCAGCCCTGCTCCACATGAACTTGGGCAGTCTAGAACCCAAAACCAGAAACCCAACACCGTAAACCCTAAACCCTAAACCCCGAACCTTCTCCTCAGGCATGTCGGCGCCGAGAGGAGGAGGAGGAGGAGGAAGCCAGGCAAGTCATACCGCGCTTTCCTGCCTTGGAAGGTTCAGGGTCTGGCTGCCTAGAGAGCTCGGGAAAACTTTAGTGTTTAGCGCTTAAGGTTTAGGGTTTAGGGTTTAGCGTTTAGCGTTTAGGGCTGTCTAGGCTTTGCTGAGCTTGGTTTCCCCCTGTGTCGCACCATGCAAGGACTTCAGAGCCTGGGTCAAAAAAAGAAGAGCTATATAGGGTTCATAGTACTGTTATTGGTGAGTGTGTAGAAGGTTCCTTTTTTTAATGTTGGTGAGTGTATATACTGGGTGCTTTTTTTGGGGGTACAAGAAATACAAGACCTACTTCAGAAAGGGTTTCTTGTGCGTACTGGCAGGACTGAGCAAGCTGTCGAGTTCCCGCAAACCCCAAACCCAATTCCCAAATAGGCCCCAAAGCATCCTATACCCTAAACTTTAAACCCTAAACCCCCATGCCCTATACCCTGTAGCACTCCCAGGTTCTCTAGGGTTGGAGCCATGGGCCTTTAGTATACATGGTCCCTTACCCTTGCTTAAAGGCATTTAAAGGGTTCCGAGGTCTGGGTCCTTTCTATGTACAGTGTATACTACGACAGGGGACCCAAATTAAGGGCCCATACTTCGGATCCCCTAAAGTTAAGCTCCAGACCACGTGGGGTTCTACAAACACTTTTTTTCAGTAGGAGGAGAGGGGTTTAACAACAGAAGAGGGTTTAGGATGTAGGCTTTAGGGTTTAGGGTTTAGGGGTTTCGGAAGCTCTGGGCTTAGTACCATGGGGTAGCTTTTGGTCTTTTGGGGTTGTAGTGGCCTCGAAGCCCTGAGCCACATAACCCTGCAAAGCCTAAAATCCTTCACATGGGTGTTAGTTGGGTTCAGGGTTCAAGGTTCGGGGTTTAGGGTTGAGGGTTGAGGGTTTAGGGTTTAGGGACGCTCTGATTTCATGTTTAATTCAGTATTGATCCCTTGGTCCATGCCCAAAGCAAGACCCGGGCCCCCGGGCCTATGGAGCCCAGGCACAAAACCTCACAAGTTTCAGGCCCAAAGGTTCAAGGGCTTTCCCTTTAACTGGGTTGAAGAGGATCATATTCAGGAATGGTTTTGGGGTTTGGGGTTTAGGGTTTAGGGTTTATAGGGTTCAGGGTTTAGGGTTTAAGGGTCATCCTAGAGGGACTCTATCTTGGACCCTTAAGTTATTAAGGCTGTGTGCTTGGGTTTGGGGAGCCCTTTCAAAGATCCTTTGAAGGAATATAAGGGCCAGCGCATTAAGGGAAACCTCTCAGTGTCCTTCCAATTCCGAGTATGGCTCCCAAGAAAGTGTACATATAACGGAAATGAATGCAAGTACGAGAAGTGCCTGAGACGGCGTGGGATGAAATCGCAAGTCGGGCCAGCATTCATTGACGGCCAACCACAGTGTAGGACACACACCATGGGGACGAAATGAACCCTGAGAGGGTTTATGGTTCATATACCTGGATAGGAATTGGAGTAGTGTAGGGTATATGACCCCATTTTTAGGGCTCCTTTCGTCCCCAAGACACACACACATATCATGACATGGCAACATAATACCCAAAAGAGTAGAATCATCTAAGAGGGTCGGAGTCAGGGTGTTGTGGAGGATTTGGAACAATAAGCCCTGCCGGCAGTGCGGTCACGAGGCTGCTAGGCAGGTGGCAAAAACCCCTAAAGCACAGCTCTTGGGATTTATACTCAAACCCAAGCCCTGAAACCCTAAACCCCAAACCCTAAACCCCAAACCCTAAACCCCAAACCCTAAACCCCAAGTCCTAAACCCTAAACCAACCCTAAACCCTATGCCTTCGCGCGCCAACTGCAGGCGCCACGCTGCAGAGAGGCGGCGCGAGGAAGAGGAAGCCGCAGCGGAGGCGATATGGCACTCAGGGCTGAACCGGTTTCGGGCTTAGGGTTTAGGGTTTAGGGTTTAATATGGTCCCTAACCTCCTTCAAAGGCCCATACTAAGGGACCATGTAACTACCCTGATATAGGGTCCTGTGGTTCACAGGGTTTACGCCCTTTAGGGCTTAGGTTTGAGGGTTTGGGGGTTAGCTCCAAAATCCCCCCCACCTCCACCCCCACAAGAGGTGCAGGCCCGACAGAAGGCCGAAGAGGAAGCGCAGCGCAGGAGAGAGGAAGAGGACGCCTTGCAGCCCCAACGAGTCACAAGAGCCGGCAGGTTTAGGTCTGGGGTTTAAGGTTTAGGGTTTAGGGTTTAGGGTTTAGGGTTTAGGGTGCGGGGTTCGCTGAGTGCAGGGCCTTGGGTTGTTTAGAACCCTCCTAGTTACCCCACAAGTGCCCTGAGCCGTTGAGCTTTGAACATCCTTGGGGAGCAGGCAAAGGAAGCCCAAAATCCGGGGTCCTATGCCCCGGTTCTCCTTTCTTCCCTAGTCAGGTATATGAACCCTAAACCCAAACCTTAAACCCTAAACCCTAAACCTAAACCCTACACCCGGAGTTGGTTCGTCCAGCTACGCGGGTGCCAAAAGGAACCCTATAAGCCCTACACCTCACTTCGTGGAAACGAGAAGAAGGCAATCATGACACCAATTCGGGCTATCGAGGCTACTTGAGGCTCGGGTTTAGGCTTTAGGCCTTAGGGTTTAGGGTTTAGGGATTAGGGTTTAGGGTTTAGGGGGTTCAGGAGGATTAGGGTTAGAGTAGCGGAGCAGAAGTAGGGTTGTGACTACCATCGGGTTACCCTACGTGCAAACTACACCCTGGACAACTTGCTGCATCTTGCTGTGAATCAAGGGGGTCATTCTCGGACCCCTAAGGATGTACCCCTAAGGAGCTCCCTGAAGGTTTAGGGTTTAGGGTTTAGGGTTTAGGGTTTAGGGTTTAGGGTTTAGGGTTTAGGGTGAGGTTTCCCTCAATAGACCCCTAAGTTGGCCCTTATATTCCCGTAGGGGATCTTTAAGCTTGGTCCCCAAACCCAAAAAGTACAACCTTGGGGGGTCCAAGGCAGAGTCACGTGAGTGAATGCCCTGCTTCCATGTATGAGCGGGTTTAGGGTTTAGGGTTTAGGGTTTAGGGTTTAAACCTTCTCTCCTAAACAGCTCCCTACGCATCCCAGAGGGTCCCGACCGGGCTGAGGGCTTCGGATTCTTTGGGTTGAGGGGCTTTGGGGCCTTCGGGTTTAGAGTTAGGGTTGAGGGGGATTAGGGTTTAAGGTTTCGGGTTTAGGATTTAGGGTTTAGGGTTAGGGTTGAGGGGGTTTAGGGTTTAGGATTTAGGGTTTAGGGTTCAGGGTTTAGGGGTTATCCGAGCAGAGCTCAGCCAGCCTCGAGCCAGGAGGCCAGAGAACGTGCCGAAGCTGAAGAGGAGCGAAAGCGGCTCGAGGACTCCTGGAGCTCACTGTTGAGGGGTTAGCTCAGGGTTTAGGGTTTCGGGTTTAGGGTTTAGGGTTCAGGGTTTAGGGTTTAGGGTTTAGGGTTCAGGGTTCAGGGTTTAGAGTTTAGGGTTTAGGGCTTAGGGCTTCGGGTTTAGGGTGGCCCCGAAGCCCAAAGCCGAATGCAGCCCCCTCCCTCCGGAGCAACGTTCCCCACGTAGAAGCGCTCCTCTGCACCTTTTCAGCGCACGCGAGGGAAAGAGTAAGCTTAAGCTACTCTAGGACGTCGTCGCAGACCGTAAGCCAGAACCCTAACCCCCCCAAAGTGACACGCACAAATCGGGAAGTGTACCAAGAAAGCCCATAAAATGTGTGCCTCAAATCCTAAACCTTAAGGCCTGAACACTCAAAATAAAGCCCTACACCTAAACAAACCAAAAAACAGGGAGGGAGAGAGACTTGGATGCTCTGACAGAAAGGCTTGCCATTGCGCTTGTCAGGCTGCGTACCCTGTGAGCAATACCACTAGGGTTTAGGGTTTAGGGCTTAGGGTTCAGGGATAACAAAGAGAGAATCCTAAACCCTAAATGCTACACCCTAAACCCAGAGACAGACAGGGAGAGAGAGAGAGAGAGAGAGAGAGAGAGAGAGAAGGAGACTCGTCGGCTTGCCGAAGATGAAGCCGAGCGCCAACGGGAGGAGCACTGGGATTTGGGGTTTTATAGGGGTGTATCGGGTTTTATATGATATAAGAGGGTTTTCTGGGGTTTTGTAGGGCCTATAGGGTTTAATTAGGGCGGGGTTAAGGGTCAAGAGTTTAGCTGTTTGGATTTAGGGGTTCGGGGTTTAGTATATAGGGCTATGGGCTTGGGACTTTTGGAAACAAGCCTAGAACGTTTCAACAGTGATCCCTTCTGCTTGCATCATCCTAAGCGACGGCCTTTCAAGGAGCCTGTAAATACCCATAGAGAACCCTAAACCCTAAACCCCAAACGCTAAACCCTAAAACCGTAAAACCCTAAGCCCTAAAACCGTAAAACCCTAAGCCCTAACCCCAAAACCCTAAACCGCAAAGGTGACAAGCCAATGTCTGGTCTGACACCAAAGCCTTTAACCTAGACCCCTGGGAGGCTCCACAAAATTGAGCCCCCAAATGGTATGCTATACTAGACTTGGGTCCTTCTTAGAAACCCTAAACCCTAAACCCTAAACCCTAAACCCTGAAGGGGATCTATTTTTTGCATCCTCCCAGAAGGTCTGGGACAGGGTCCCCCCTGGCGAAGAGCTTGCCGAAGCTGAAGCAGAGCGCAAGCGCGAAGAGGACAAAGTCGCTGAGGGTCTGAACCCTTGCAAGGCGCAGATTGGGTTTCGGGTTTAGGGTTTAGGGTTTAGGGTTTAGGGTTTAGGGTTTGGGGTTTAGGGTTTAGGGTTTAGGGTTTAGGCCTAGTATTAGGGGACCCAAAACCACATAAACAAACATCAGGGTATAAGGGCCCCACTAAGGGGGGATTCTGGAATCCTGATGTTCATGTGGGTTTTTTGGGGCATAGCCTCCGCCCCCTGCCCTCTAAGGGCTCGTTTCATGGGCCCTTTCTGTGGGTCCCTTACCTTCTTTCAAGGCTTCTGAAGTAAGGGCTCTGATCTATGGGCCCTCTGGGTTATATAGGAAAGGGTTCCCTTTTCAGGACCCCAGACTCAGGGACCATGTAGCTGCCCGAAGATCCCCCCAAACAGTCCCCAATCCCAAGAAGCAAGAGTTAGGGACCGCAAGCAAGACGGACTTCTGATTTTCCTTACAAACGCTGCAGCCATTTGCAAAGTATTCAGTTTTAAGGCTTCTTCTTTGGGATTTTGGGTCCTCCAGCTTTGGGTGTTCCCCAAGCAGGTATTTTGCCTCAAATACAATATTGCGAGGAATAATCCTTATGATGAGAACCCCCAAGAAAGGCCACCACTGCTTTGCGGAAACCCCTCTTTTGTCTCGAGCTGTTGTGTTGGGACCTAAGGGAAGCTCGGGAACCTTGGGTTACATACCCCCCTTGCACTTAAGAACCCTATAAATCTTCCCTAAACCCTAAACCCTAAACCCTACACCCTAAACCCCAAACCCTAAACCCTAAACCCTAAACAACTTTACCCCACCGTGGTCGTCAGCACTTGGGGTCCGGTGGAGGAGATGCCAGACGATGGAGAGAAGGACTTGAGCAAGTTGTCCTGCGCCTCTCGGCCATGATTTATAAGGCAGAGCTTCGGTTTAGGGTTTAGGGTTTAGGGTTTAGGGTTTAGGGTTTAGGATTTAGGGTTTAGGTTTTAGGGTTTAGGGTTTAGGGTTTAGGGTTTAGGGTTTAGGGGGCGGTCGCCCAACAGAAAAACCGCGCACAGGGTCCATCCAAGCGAATCGTTGGGTATCATGATCGGTGCAAGGCAACCCCTCTCCTCCCCAAGCAGTTCTCATTAAAATGCAGTTTGCCCTAGACTTCAATCCTAAATCCAGAAACCCTAAACCTACCCCTATAAACCTTAAACCCTACACCCCCAATTAATTCTTTGTACGTATCTTCCCTGGGCCCTTAAGTGCAAACTGGCTTTAGGGCTTAGGGGTTACAGTTTACCAACAACGTGTAGGGTTCTAGGAGCTTTTTCTGAGATGTGGGGTTCCCAAACGGTAGAACGTAAACCCTAAACCCTTAACCCTAAACCCGAAACCCGAAATCCCAAGCCCAGCAGGATCCAAGAAGCAGGGCCAGTACCCATTTGACTTGAGTTGGGTAGGCGCCGACTCCTCATAAAACACCTGGAGTTTCCTCGAGCGATTTTCGCACCCTGGGTCCAGAAGCCCCACGCCCGAAAGACTCTTAGGGTTTAGGGTTTAGGGTTTGGAGATTGCTCAGAGAAGTTGAGGGCACCACTAGACCCCAAACCCCCCAACCAAGAGCTGCTGTGGGCGAAAGAGAGGCGGACTGTAAGCACAGGCACATCATGCAGCCTGCTATGCTGAGGGGGTTTAGGCTTCCGGGGTGTGGGGGTTAGGGTTCAAGGTTGAGGGGGGAACCCTAAACCCACCCTAAACCCTAAACCCTCAACCCTAAACCCTAAACCCTAAACCCTAAATTGGAATTTTCTCCCATTTAGAGCTTCGGGATGCATTGGGCTTTGCGGGTTCGTTGCCAGCCGAGGAGATGCTGGAGGCCACCAGGGCATTCTTGGCGGATCCTTGGGCCTTCCACGCTGTTTAGGGTTTTGTGAAAAATGGGGTTTAGGGGTTTAGGGTTTAGGGTTTAGGGGTTTAGAGGTTTAGGGTTTAGGGGTTTAGGGGGTTTAGGGTTTTAGGGTTTTAGGGTTTAGAGTTTAGGGTTTAGGGTCTAGGGTTTCTCAAGGGATCTTGCGCGCAAGTTCCCCGCGCCGGAGAAACCTGCCGCTTTCAAACATGTTAGCCCTTTTTCTCTTTTGGGTTTAGGGTTTAGGGTTTAGGGTTGGGACTCGGGACGAGCGTCTGAAGAATGAATAAGAATAGCCGTACACCAAGTAGCCCAGCCGTATCCCCATATTCCGAGTTGTTTTAAGGGCCGAGCATTTGTTTGTAGATTGCCTAAGAATCCTGTACGGGTGGCCACAAGCCCAGACAATAGAAGGCTGGGCTGTTGGTGATCTTGAAATGACTGCCTCGGTGTTCCCCTATTGTTAACCACCCCCCGGGCCCCCTCATATCCCTTAATCTTGAACATTTGTGTATATGAGGGTTGTTCAAAACCCCCCTTGTCTTCGAGTTATACTGGGGCGACCATCAGATGATGGAAATGAGGGTCCGCGAAAGTCCACGATGGGCCCGCGAAAGACAAATCACGCTTTCGCGAAGTTTTGTGCTAGTACTGTTTGTGCCGCGATGGGCCCGCGAAAGACAAATTGCTTTTCGCGAAGAATGGTCGTTTTGCCGTGAAGCAATTTCGAACAACCGTCATATCTCTGTTTGTTTTGCCAGCGGGGAATATGTGACAACCTTGCCCCGAACCCTAAACCCTAAACCACCCTAAACCACCCTAAACCACCCTAAACCCCACACCCCGACAATGGATTGGGGCCAACATGGCTCGGGGGTTTCTTTGCCATTGGCCCCCTCTCCTGCTTAGGGTTTAGGGTTTAGTGCTTAGGGTTTAGGGTTTAGGGTTTAGGGTTGTCATGGATACAGTCTCCCCTTTCGGATTTGCCGGCAACCTGACAGCCACTGAAGCTTTGCATGTACGTAGGGATTAGAAAATTAGGCTTTGACCCAAGCCCGGCCGAGCCCTGCGAGCCTTGGACCCGAGTTGTGAGGGCTTCAGCCTGAAAGAGCACCTGAAACCTCTCCGCCCCTAAGCCCTGCAACTCCCCCACCCCACCCTACACCCTCGAATCCAGTCAGAAGCAGCGGAAACCCAAAACCCCAAACCCGAAAGGTCAGCGAGGCAGGTGCCCAAAGACAACAACCCACACCCGAACCCCTAAACCCAAAACCCCAAACCTAAACCCTAAACCCTAGACCCTAGACCCTAGACCCTAGACCCTAGACCCTAAACCTAAACCCGAAGTGCAACTTCGCCCGCCTGGCTCAGATTTCAGGGGAGCTCCCTGCCGCCCGCCTTGTTGGAAGTGGGCACCTCCCTGCGCAATGCAAGAATCTATGGTAGGCCCTTGGGATCTTTTGTGAAATTCTCTTTAATTTGGGTTGAAGAGGTTCATATTTAGGAATAGTTTTTCAAGAAGGGCTTCAAGTTTTTCAAGGGGAGCAAGGCATGTTGGAACTAAGTTGAGTTTGACGGTCTCTGAAGTGAGGCAAAAGCCACTGACATGTGTCATGGTATGCAAGGTATGGGCTACCTGTCCGTGACGAAAGTGTCGAATAAGAAGCCGATTCTGACCCCAGTCTTCTGATTTTGACTGACTCTCACCTCTAAACCCTAAACCCCAAGCCCAGTTACACCCAGAAAACCCTAAACCCTAAACCCTTTAGGCAGGAGACGTTTAGTGCTTAGTCCGCGATCCATGTGCGATCGCGCTGTGTCAGAATATGCCAGGGCCACAGACCATTTGGGACTGCATGTAGGGTTTAGGGTTCAGGGTTTAGGGTTGAGGGTGTAGATCACTTGACATCATATGACTAGACCCTTGGCTCGGATGTTTACTCCTGTATGAATGAACATTCACCCTTTGACCCTAAGCCCTAAACCCTAAGCCCTAAACCCTAAACCCTAAACCCTAAACCCTTGAGGCCCATAGAACAGACCTGAGACCAGAGACCACAGCACCAAGAGGCTCCTGGGATTCAGGGCTTGGACGCAACAGTTTAGGGTTTAGGGTTTAGGGTTTAGGGTTTAGGGTTTAGGGTTTAGGGTTTAGGGTTTAGGGTTTAGGGTTTAGGGTTTAGGGTTTAGGCAAACCTAAAGAGCCCTTGATACCCCTTAATTCAGGAATATACCTTCTAGACGCATCCTGACTATGATTGAAGGTGGATTCCTTAGTTAAGGGCTATTGGGCTCTTAACCCTAAACCCCAAACCCCAAACCCTAAACCCTAAACCCTAAACCCTCGACGGGCTGGCTTCTGAGACCGAGACCCAGAAAGTCCTTTTTGGGTGCTTGCAAGGGCTGTGGACGGCGCCGCAGCAGCTGAAAGCCTCAACTCCCCCTACGCGGAGGGTTTGGGGTTTAATTTGGGTTTAGGGTTTAGGGTTTAGGGTTTAGGGTTTGGGGTTTGGGGTTTAGGGTGTAGGGTTTAGGGCAAAAGGTTGCGCATTTTGGGCTTAGGCCGGTTCAGGGTTAGGGCATGGGCTGCTGGACTAAACCCTCCTCGAACCCACACCACAAGATCGTGCGGAAGCGGTGCCTCCGGAAGACCCTGCTCTCTTACGGAACCCTAAACCCTAAACCCTAAACCCTAAACCCTAAACCCTAAACGAGATACAGGAGTGCAGTAGCACATTCCGGTTCAAAAATGGCCGTCTGCAGGTCGGCTTAGGCACTAGACACCTTAGAGTTGAGGCCTCACAAAGAGCCCAATATAACCCTTAACTAAGGAATGTACCATAATTGCTCATATGATTTGAGGTATGTTCCTTATTTAAGGAACTTACCTACATCATACTAGGGATTACGGTACGCTCCTCAATCAAAAGGGGTATCAATAGGGCTCTTTAAACCCTAGGCCCTAAACCCTAAACCCTAAACCCTAAACCCTAAACCCTAAACCCTAAACCCTAAACCCTAAACCCTCCATAAGGGATCTGGGTCCGGCCCCCCTCGAGCTGCCCGATCCGAGGCCGTGGTCGGGGTAAACGTGCGGCATGGCCATGACGGACAGCATCTCGGATGCTGCCGATCCCATCGCTGCACAAGAGGCACAGGTGCTTTTGAATGAATACAAATGTAAATATGAATAAATCAATAAAAAATACATAGAAACATATACACATATATGTCTATATATATATATATATTTGTTTAATCGAAAAACAAAAGATATGTATGTATATATACATACATATATATATGTATGTATATATACATATACACATAAGCATTGTGACACTGAAATGCCAAGCTCTGCCAGCAGCACTTGTCATAGTTTCGACTTAAACTTTGCTCCGAGCAGGCTTCAGACAGACACAGACACAGACACAGACACAGACACAGACACAGACACAGACACAGACACAGACACAGACACAGACACAGACACAGACACAGACACAGACACAGACACAGACACAGACACAGACACAGACACAGACACAGACACACACACACACACACACATGCACATGCACATGCACATGCACATGCACATGCAAATGCACATGCAAATGCACGCGTGCACCCACACACACAAATGGACGCATGCACACACACACACACTGTGACTCAAGCCCAGACACCCATGCTCACAACCAAAAGGCCCGCTCAAGCAGTCTACGGTGTAGGGTCTCGGGTAGCACAGGGCCAATTTAATTGGAAGAGCACATTTTGGGTAGTTCACATGTCGTTGTTATGGGCATTGTGAGGGAGAGGTCCTAATTCCGGCTCCAGAGACACCAAGACTTTTCTGGCATCAGCAAGCAACCAAGAAACCTTAACCCCTAAGCCCTAAACCCTCCCGGCAAAGGTGCTGGACGCTGAGGAGTGCATTCAGAAGCTCTCAGTTGGACACCGGCTCTTTGTCTGAAAGAGGGGTTTAGAGCTAGGCGGGGCCAGAACAGACCCACGCCTTTTCGGCAGTTTAGCTCTGTTGCCCTCAGAATACCCTGTAAATACCGATGTTTCCTGGGTTTCGCCGATCACCTCATCCCCGCAATTTTTATCCAAATGCCAAAATTATCCTGCAAATTTTTGGGCATCCGTAGACTGCACTGGTATTTGTGGGGTTTTCTGCACTATTTCGCACTTTCGATGTGTCCTAAACTAAGCCCAGTCTTGCTTGCATCCGCTTCTGCCCAGCCCTGGGTCTAAATAACACGTTTGCTTCACCATAGCTAGAAGAGAGCATCCATGGCCCAACCATGATGACGTCCATAGTCTAATCCGTTCTGGGAAGAGAGTATCCATGGCCCAAGCATGATGACGTCCATGGTCTACTCTGTTCTGATGAGAAGAGAGCATCCATGGCCCAAGCATGATGACGTCCATGGTCTATTCTGCTCTGATGAGAAACGAGCATCCATGGCCCAAGCATGATGACGTCCATGGATTACATCTTCTGATCCATTCCGAGAAGGTTAAACCTTCTTCTGGGCAGAAATGGCTGGAAGTTCTTGCTTTTAGCCGCACTGGGGAGCAGAAAGGCGTCATTTCTCAACACTAAAGGCGGTGACCTAAGTCCTGCATCTCAGGTTTGCTGGTGGGGCCACAGTTTTGCGCGGGTCTGTTGTGAACCCGCCAGGGTTTAGAGTTTCGGGTTTAGGGTTCTTATGGTTTAGGGTTTGGGGTTTAGTTGCAAAAAGGGATTTAGGGTATCAGATTCCTGTGCGGTCTGTCTTGTGCCCGCATGAAGTTGGCAAGGTCGTCTGGTGCCACTATTCAAAAAGGGCTTACGCATTTAGGTCATAGTCACAGTCTGTCGCCTTCAAGCGTCTGGTCAGAGGTTTGTATACACCTTATACTGTTCATAAGCGCCATATCAACTGCTGTCAAAGAAAAGGGTTTACGGTTTAGGGTTAGGGTTTAGGGTTTCGGGTTTAGGGTTTAGGGTTCAGGGGAGCCCACAAGAGGCGGCTCATGTTGTGAGAACTGCCTGTTGACATGCAGGGCTTGGGGTGCTGCAATGCTTGTTCGGATATGTTCTGCCCTAAACCCTAAACCCTAAACCCAAAAACCCTAAAACCTAACTTAGATCCTAAACCCTACTTTTGTGCCGCCCTCAGAAGCAGGAGTTTGCTTTTTCCCACTTCCAGACGTGACCGTGGGCTCAACCACCCTCTGTAGATGTGCTAAACCCTACGTTGCTCGAGTCTGCGGTCTCAGCACATGCTGCTGAGTGCTCAGGGCTCTAAGGGCAGTATTCCGAAAACTTTAAGTGCGTTGTGCTTTGGGCTGACTTTTTTTTTGAAAAAAATTACCTTCTTGGGTTTTAGGAAGACTAGACTTCCCTCATTGGGTTTGAGAGGGCCATATTTAGACATACTTTTTCCGAGGGGTTGTTAAGGGCCATCCTAGTTTACCCTAAACCCTAAACCCTAAACCCTAAACCTTAAACCCTAAACCTTAAACCCTAAACCCTAAACCCTAAACCCTAAACCCTAAACCCTAAACCCTAAACCCTAAACCCTAAACCCTAAACCCTAACCCTAAACCTTTTGTTTAGCCCTATGCAAGGGCTCGAGATCCCGAACCGCAAGGAGCAGACCGAACCTTAAACCCTAAACCCTAAGGGTTTAGGGTTTAGGGTTTAGGGTTTAGGGTTTAGGGTTTAGGGTTTAGGGTTTAGGGTTTAGGGTTTAGGGTTTAGGGTTTAGGGAACGCCGCAGGCAGTATTTGGAAGAGTTTGCTCAGCGGTGCAGATCTACCCACCCACGGTGTCCCCTGGACCATGTGGTGGCAGAGTCACCCGAGGCCTTCTCTGGGTTTAGGGTTTAGGGTTTTACCCTAAACCCTAAACCCTAAACCCTAAACCCTAAACCCTAAACCCTAAACCCTAAACCCTAAACCCTACACACAAAAAATTGACAATGGAAATAAAAGGTGGGGAGCAACGGGATTTAGGCGGGCCTTCCGAAGAGCATCTCCCTCCCTCCATTGTAACATGAAGACTTCCTCCCCCCACGCCATTGCTTTACGAATTTGCGCTCCCTACGTGATTTCAGGTTCCGGAGGTGGGGTGGGGGTATGGTAGAGCATTGTAGGGTTGAGGGAGGGGGGGAGACTGCTTGGGGCGATTTAGGGTTTCTTCGTGACAACCCGTGTGCATCTTTCTCTAGGGTTTAGGGTTTGAAGCCCTTCGTCATTCCTTATCGGTTGCTGGCAGAATCTAGCTCGAACACCCTACAAAACCCGTAAGAACCAAGAGCCTCGCCCACACACGCAAGTGTGAGAGTCGAAACCTTATGGTAAACTGTAGAGTTGATTCAGAATAAGCCCGGTAACACTTACAAGGCTTGTAAAGCCGCCCGTGTATACTGCACTTATTGTAAGCCGACCTGGAGAGAACCTGCAAGCCCCATAAGAAGTGCTATGACTGATCTTCTAAACCCTGTAAACGTGTGTGCCTCGCTTGGCTTGTCCGAGCGTGAGCAATTAAAGCCCCAAACCCCAAAACCCCAAAGCCCTAAAGCCCCAAACCCTAAAGCCCCAAACCCTGAACCCTAAGCCCTCAAACCCCAAACCCAAAGCCCCAAACCCCAAACCCCAGAGCCCGAAGCCCTAAACCCTGAAGCCCTCAAGCCCACAAGCCCCTAAGCCCTCGAACCCAGAGGAACCCAATGACCGAAGGCCCTGTTGTGCGACCATTGCGCACAGCCAGTCCAGTTCAGAGCCCAGGGTCTTTGGTGTAGCGCCTGTGGGCCACCAGGAAGCAGACATGAGGGTGTCTTTGAGGGGTTTTGGGGGTGGTTAGTGTTTTTTGGGGTTTTTAGGGGTTGTAGGAAGTTTAGGGTTTTAGGATTCTCAGATTTCTTAGATTTTTTAGGGGGTATAGGGGGTTTAGGATTTGCAGGGTTTAGGCTCATAGGGAGATTTCATGAGCGACTCGGGCAGTCAGCCGCGCAATCCGCCCTAACAGCCATGAACGCTTCCGCAGTGTCAACTTAGCAATGGTGTGCCCTACACCCTAAACCCTAAACCCTAAATCAGTGGTTTTTTGTAGCATGCCAGCGATTTGACGGTTGCGGGCTGTGCCTCGAATCTCAGCAAGAATGTACCTTAATTTATAAAGGGATCCCCAATATGATTTAGGGTAGGCCCTATACCTGCGGCCTGGGTGCCTGTTCTATAGGCTCTATAGCAGAACCCTTGAACCCTAAACTGCTTAACCCCAAACCCGCAACACCCTCAGGGATGGCACGGCACAGAGAGAGAGAGAGAGAGAGAAAACCCCAAACCCTAAACCGTAAACCTTAAGAACAGTTCGTTCAACCGACGCCCTTCTCCATGTTCAAGGTTGGGAAACCCTAAATCGTAAAGCAATGAAGCCATAAACCTTAAAACAATTCATTGATTCGACTCCCCTCCTCATAGTCAAGGTTGGGAAACCCTAAACCTTTAAAAACAGTCCATATTGAACGGACTCCCATCCTCAACCTCATAAAACAGTTCGTTCAACCGCCTTCCCTCCTCATAATTCAAGGTAGGGTTTAGGGTTTAGGGTTTAGGGTTTAGGGTTTAGGGTTTAGGGTTTAGGGTTCAGGGTTTAGGGTGTAGGGTTTAGGGTCTAGGGCTCATAACCCAAGGTTGGGAATGTGCACCGCCTGCATCGATGAGTTCCTTGCGCCTGGGTTTGGCGGAGCCAGCCCCCACTTCGCCGCCTCAGCGCGCGTCTTGAGCCGGAGGCGCGCGAGGTTTTTTCTCGGTGCCCAAACATGCTCCGGGTTTAGGGTTTAGGGTTTAGGGTTTAGGGCTAGGACCCGGACGAGGCCCTGATTCCCTTTTTTTAGGGGGTGGTGTATAGGTTCCCTTATGTATTTTCCCCTTGAAACCGTAACATTGCACCCTTGTTATTCCCAGCTTAGTCTTGGGTCTAGACGAATTGCTTCAGAGCCTCCACCTCCCCCCCCTCCCCACCAACAAAAAAAGTGAATGTCCTTCTTAATAAGAGTAATATGGGGATTGCCACCTTTCTTTTATTTCGAGAGAGAGAGGGTTTGGGGTTTAGTCTTCAGGCTTCAGGGTTACTGAGAAATCCTGAAACGCTAAGGCCCAGTCCCATACCCTTGGGCCCAAAGTGGCCCAAAGCCTTGCATCAAGGGGCCTCAGGGAATGGGTATAACCCTTGATGATTCCCAGCCCTAAACCCGAAACCCTAAACCCTAAATCCTAAACCCCCCAAGGTGCCGCGCGGAGGGGAACCTCACAGTGGCGCAAAGCGCTCTGGAGGAGTCTTTCATGGCAGGGTTGGGGCTTGGTTTGGGACAGGGTTTAGGGTTTAGGGTTTAGGGTTTAGGGTTTAGGGTTTAGGGTTTATAGGGTTTAGGGCTTTAGGATGTTGAACTTTTTTGATGGGACGCCCTTGTTCTGACTCCATCCTGACAGTAGCCTGGAAGCAGAAGCGTTTTAGGGTTTAGGGATTTGTTGCAGTTTAATTGTTTTTTGGAGAAACTTCAGAGTGGGAGCAGGGAGGTTTGGGAGGTGCATGCATTCCTTATGGAAGTCGTGTGTGAGCAGCATTGCTAGGTCTTTGTGCGATGCTTTCCAGGCGGTACCCAACATAGACGGACTTGCTAAGGGGTAGCTGCTAGTTACTGGGGGTGATGCCATGAATAGGACGTTTGTGCCTGACATTCAGGGTACATGACTGGCACATCTTACAAGATTTATGTGCAACGTTCATTCGGCTTGCATACACCCTTTGCTCTCTACACCCTAAACCCTAAACCCTAAACCCTAAACCCTTTGTTCGGCCTCCAAAGCCGCCTCGCACAGAGCGCATGCCCAACAGGGCAGGCACAAGAGACTTGACTGGTGGCTGGTTCGGCGGCCTTGGATTCGTACAACCAGGCTTAGGGTTGTTGAGTTTTTCCGAGTTTCTAAGGGTAGGTACACACGGTCCCTACCTTCTTCAAATGTTTCTGACACCTGGGCCCTTAGCTCTTGTAGGGTATATAAGGGGTGTGTAAGGGGTTTAGGGTTTAGGGTTTAGGGGGACCCCATACTTGAGGTCCTATTCTTCTTCCTCTCACTCCGGTTCCGCGTAGTGGCCGCACAGTGGCGCGCCGGGGTCGTATACCCTGCTGTCTCTTTGTTCACTTGGGTGGTTTGTCAAAATGTTGATCCCTTTTGGGGTACCTTAACTATTTGGTGCTGTATTAGTATAGGGATCCAAAAAGGGACCATAATTTTGACAACCATCCACTTGTAAATGCAACATAACTTGTAACTTTTGCGCTGTCTTCGTTCCCGCGGTATTTTACTGCATTTGAATGCATGTGGCGTGCAATATTCTTCATTGTGCGCACGCCATATACAATCCCTGTTAAGGTAATCCCTTCCCCCTAATATAAAAGGCCCCCCCCCCCCCCCCACCGCAGTATAAACAACCCCTCAAAGCCCCTGAAGGGTTTTTAGCATTAGGGGGGGGGGGGGTTCTGATCGTTTGTCCGAACAAAACAACCAGTCCTTCTAGCTTGCTGGCTCAGTCATAGATCAGGTTTCAAGCTTTAGGCCTGATAAGTTTCAGGCTTCCCCGCCCCCCTAATTCTGTAGAGATGTGAAAAGGGGCGACTGCCGGACCGGGTTTTGGGGCCAGAGGTTTTTTTTTTAAACACTGGGGGTGTATTTACATTAGGGGGAAGGGATTATATGGAACATCAAGCCTTTTAGGGCTCGTCGGGTCCCTCGGGCATCCTCGGGCTGCTATAGCGGTTTTAGGGTTTTAGGGCTTAGGGCTTAGGAAGACCCCTAAACCCTAAACCCTAAACCCTAAACCCTAAACCCTAAACCCTAAACCCTAAACCCTAAACCCTAAACCTTGCCGCCCAAGCCGACGCAGGAGGCCATTGCGCGCCTTCGCGCACAGGAGGGTTTTCGTGACGTGGTAGCCCAGGGTACCCTTTTCCCTTTTTCGGTCATACTTACAAGGTCCCCGTATGAAGTAGCCAACCCCCCCCCCCCCCCCAAAAAAAAAAAAAAAACAAAAGAATAAAGAACAAATAGATAAAATCAAGGGGTCCCCTTATTAGAGGATGGTGACTAAGCTCCAAGGTGATGTTCCGATCTTGAGTCATCTCCTGGGGCAGCTGGGCAGTCTCTCTGTCCGAACTCAGTTCGAAGAATTGTGACGCGTTCTCGGGGCAGTTTTGCCCGCATCTGGCGTGAATCTGAGTAAGGTACGAGTTGGTGAGGGTTTAGGGCCGGGCTGGGTGTTGAAGAGGTTCAGCGGCATGCAAGATTTGTCAATTTGTCAAGTTGGGGGAGCTTGGGGTATAGGGTTTAGGGTTTAGGGTTTAGGGTTTAGGGTTTAGGGTTTTGCTCCAGAAAGGACAGGAGAGTTGCGCCCTTGCGGATGACGTGCCCCAACCTGCAACAATCCTACCAACCACTGCGGTTTTACTTGCTGCTTAGTTCGGTGCTGGGACCCACGGCGTGGGCCCTTAGGTTATAAGCCCTATGAAGATTTTGGACTAAGGAAATATGCGGGCTAGATTGGGTTTTTTTGAAGCGAACCTCTTAGGGGTACATCCTCAGGGGTACGAGTCTTCAACCCTTGAAAAGGGAAGTAGATTCGATAGATGGAGTCCGGACGCAACTTGATACAGCTTTGGAGTTGGGGTTGCGAGTTAATTAGGTTTGGCTTGAAGATGTAGGGTATAGGCTGGAGTCATAGGCTGAAAATTTAATCGGTTTAGGGTCTAGGGTTTAGGGTTTGCAGTGCGCGCGCCCAAATTTGCAGCTTCTTTTGCAATCGAAGGCTCCAACCTAAACCCTAACCCCTAACCCCTAAACCCTAAACCCTAAACCCCTAAACCTAAACAAATGTCTGAAGCCCTGCCCCTCCCCGAGTTCAGGTTTGCTGGCTGAGCTGGGTGAGCTGAGTCAAGCGGAGGTGCATCTGACAGAGTCCCTGCTCCTGGGAAGAATCAGAACTGCTCTTCGCGACTTTTTGTTGTTGGGGGGAGGGGGTGGGGGAGGGGGGGGGGGGGAATGTCATTGAACTCGATGCCCCCGAAAATGCTGCAACTGGAGGGATAAAGTTGAAAAGATGCTGTGTTCCCGAACCAATCTCAGCGTAGTTCCATGGTCCCTTATTACGGGCCCTGAATTTGGGGGACCCTTATATACCCCTTAGATGCTTGACAAGGGCCTGGTGGGTTGGAGTTTACGACTTAGGGTTTAGGATTTAGGGTTTAGGTTTACTATTCTGGCAATGAACGCCCCCAAGGCAATGTTGCTCCCTGCAGGGATACCCTCCCCGTATGTTCTTGCCCTCCCTAAACCCTAAACCCTAAACCCTAAACCTCTGTCGCACCTTGCCCATCTAGACAAGCAGCCGGGGCTCCTTCAACCGCAGCGCGCGATGCTCGCGAATCAACCTTAGGGATCCATGCACCCCATAGGGTTTAGGGTTTAGGGTTCAGGGTTTAGGGTTTGGGGTTTAGGGTTTAGGGTTTAGGGTTTACGGTTTGGGGTTTAGGGTTTAGGGGTATATACCCTGTTTCATGCAGTATATACTTGGGCCGTAAAGGGGTTCCCATGCGGGTGCGTTGTCAAAAGTTTGATCCCTTTTCGGGTGCCCTACTATAATAGGGGTCCAAAAAAGGGACCATAACTGTGACAACCACCCATGTAGTAGCTTTAGGGCCCAAGTATATACTATATAGATACATGGGATCCTCAGGGCAAGCCTACTTGAGTCAGGAAGATGCTGGAAGACTACTACGGTGAAGGTTTCCACGAACTGATAGCCGGCAGTCTGAACGACCTCGGAGCACTGCTGCTTCGGAAGGGTGACGTGGAGGCTGCAGAAGAACGCTTTCTGCAATGCTTAGCTTTGGCGGCTGAGCTGCAGTTAGAGGTGTGCTCCGGAGTCCTGTAGTACGTCTGCAGGGTTTAGGGTTTAGGGTTTTGGGGTTTAATGTTCAGCTCGCTTTAATACCCCCCGGCGCTGGGTCTAAGCAAAATTTTCCACGATTACCACCTGCTTTATTGGGGCTACCTCAACATTAGGGTTTAGGTTTTCGGGCTTATGTGGCAGAAGGTCAAGCAGCTGTTCGTGTTCACGTGTCAGTCTGCATCATTGAAGATCTGCTTGCTCCTTGCTCTTTACGTGTCAATACCGCACAGGCCGTCCCACCACCAAGCAAACATAGTCCAGTCCATGACTCCATGACAGCCTAAACTTACCACCCCCTCCCCCCCTCCCTCCCCCGCAAACCCAAACCCTAAACCCTTTATAAACCCTAAACCCTGAACCCTAACCCCCACCCCCCCCACCCCGCCCCCGCGCAACAGAAAGAGCAAACATGATCAACAAATGTAATAAAGCAAAACAAAGCACCAACCCCCACCAAACCTAAGCCAGCAACAACCAAGGAAAGAACTGGGATCTCCGGTTCCCAGAGGCTGCAGCTTGGCCTAGGGTTTAGGGTTTAGGGTTTAGGGTTTAGGGTTTAGGGTTTAGGGTTTAGGGTTTAGGGTTTAGGGTTCAGCGCTTCGATTTTTTTTGTGCGGAACGCCTGCTTGGGCCCCGAAGACACTTCTGGCAGCTGAGTACGTTCAATAAGCAAGAGCTAGTCTTCTTGGCAACCCTATATCCGAGACCCGAAACCCGAAACCCTAAACCCTAAACCCTAAAGCCTAAACCTCCATCTGAGGATGGCCGTGACACTACGTCACCTGGGCTCACTTCACCTGCACAAAGGAGACCTGGCAGGTGCAGAAGAACATCTGACAGAGTCACTCTGCATGACCCGAGCGGTGCACGGAGAGGATGCCCACCTTGCTGTGCCTCCCGTCTTGGAAGAGCTGGCCTCGTGCCTCATGCGAAGGGGCAGGGCTCAAGCAGCAAGAGGCCTCATCGAGGAGGCGCTGCAGCAAAGAAGAGCGGCCTTAGCTGCGATACTAGGATGCCCAGTAGTGCCCTTATTCCCTTTTTGGGGGGCTCTAGGTTCCCCTACAAACCCCCTTGAAGCAAAAAAGAGGGCACCCTTTTTTCATCCTAGGTTGCTGGGCAACCTAGGATATTGCATCACTTGGCATGGCTTCGCTTGCAGGGCGGACACTTGCAGGCAGCGGAGGAGCATCTGACCGAGTGCCTCAGCATGGAGAGATCCGGCAAGGCACCTGATCGCAGGGCCGTCACACTCCAGGTCCTGGGCCTGATCCACCTCGAAACCTGTGGTGGCTAACATCTTTTGCTACGTTTGCTTTTGAGTTCGTTGTTTTTTTGTTTAAGTGTCTAGTAGGCTTGTAGACGGAGATTTTAGGTTCATGTGCATGGGGTGCTTGGGTGCTGCAGAATAGTTGAGGAATGCTAAGGGCGGGTACCGCGGCCACTTCGGAACACTTCGGAACCACAGGGGTCTGCACCCCCCCCCCCCCCCCCCCGCGCCCCCTCCCAAAGCATGGCAACCCTCGAGTTCTGAAGGGGTCCTTAAGCTGAGATTGAACCCAAAAACAGGATCACAGACCTCATGCTAGTAAGCTGCTGGTATAAGACATGTGGACCATCAACTTTTGTAGGGTTCATATACGTAGCCCTTTCAGGGATTGCTCGGCCCTTAGCTCGTGGGACGAAACTCATGATGGTCGGATGGGTTCTGTCCTATTACCAGATGACTGTAATGAACCCATTGCCTGAGTCAAGACCAACTCTAAACCCTAAACCCTAAACCCTAAACCCTAAACCCTAAACCCTAAACCCTAAACCCTAAACCCTAAACCCTAAACCCTAAACCCTAAACCCTAAACCCATGCTCAGGAAAAGAAGGACTGGAATCTCGCCGAGGAACGGTTCAAAGAAGCCAAGGATGTGAAATGGGCCGCCTGCAATGGACAAGCTGAGCCGTCCCTTCGGAGGGAGCAATTGAGCATGTGTTGTCCTTGCTCTTGTTCTTGTTGTGCTATATTCCTAAACCCTAAACCCTAAACCCTAAACCCCAAACCCCAAACCCCAAACCCCAAACCCTAAACCCTAAACCCTAAACCCCAAACCCCAAACCCCAAACCCCAAACCCCAAACCCCAAACTAAACCCTAAACCCTGAACCCTAAACCCCCCAAGCTTGTCTGCTTCTGCCAGCACAGTCCAGGTGCATGGCCGCCTTGCTGTGCCTTGAAGGCACTTTCAGGAGGTGGACCCTAACGGGAACTGGAAGAATTCCTTTAGGGCTTAGGGCTTAGGGTTTGGAGTTTGGGGTTTGGGGTTTAGGTTCTAGTTGCTTTAGGGCCCCCCAAAAAAGAAAACAAACTCTTTCTCATAAGGCCAATCTGGGGATTGTTCTTGATTTGTGTTGTACCCTTTAAAGGGGCCCCTTTAAGGGGATTCTATTCTATTATCCTATGGGTCTACAAGGGGTGCCCCTATTTGGGGAAATACCCGCATGAACCCTAACAGTTCAGAGTTTGGGGCCCTGTTCTTACCCATGATGTATGCAGAGGCCCTCGTCAGGTTCACGTGGGGACCCAAAGATTCGTGGTGGTTGAAGGGGGTTCGGGCTTGGTGGCGCATGTTCTCTCATCTTCTGAGAAACCATGGCAGTCCCAGACAATACCTGCTGCACCGCTCCCTTATCAACAGGTTCGAGTATTGGCTACATGTACCCCTAAACCCTAAACCCTAAACCGTGGGCAACCTACCACGGGAAACCAATCCTTTTACGCTTGTCGTCTTCGATGTAGAAAAATATTTAAAAGTTCGTCTAGGTAAGCTGAACTCAGGACCCTACACCCTAAACTAAGGACCCGGAACCCTCCAATCCCAGGTACCAGCTTGGCCAGATAAGCTTGCGAAGGGGGAATCTCCAAGCGGCAGAAGCTTACCTCGGCCGAGAGTTGAACCATAAAGTTTTTGGGTTTAGGGTCTATAGGGTTTAGGGTTTCCACATTTTAGAGGAATAGTGAAGCTTAACCTTTTTTAACCAGGGTTTTGTTTTTGAAGAAGTAAGGAAGACTACTTCTCGGAGGGTGCTGACATCTGTCAAAACTGTCGAGATCCTTGTACCACATCGTCTCCTTATTGTTGTTTTGTTGCTCTTGTTTTGTTGCAGCTTTAAGGTGAGTATAGGGTTTAGGGTTTAGGGTTTAGGGTTTAGGGTTTAGGGTTTAGGGTTAGAAGTCGCCTCCTGTAGTCCCCTGCAAACTTTCTTTGAGGAGCCGGTGGAAGGAGCGATGCCCACGGCGCTGCCGGCGATGCTGCATGAGCTCGGGAAGCTCCTGTTTGCCAAAGGCCGCGTTCAAAGTGCGGAGGAGCCGCCACGACCCTCCTATATCCCCCTTGGGGATGGTTTTTTGTTGATATCAAACCCAAGAGGATATTAAAAATATACTATTTTTATTAAGGTTCTAAGGGGAGTATAGCCTCCAGCCCACAAGGAAGAAAGACGCCCTAAGGTTCATGGCATCTAAGCTTTAGGGCTCAAAAGGGTTTTTGGGGTTGCATGTTCAAACCCTGAACCCTAAACCCTAAATCCTAAACCCTAAACCCTGAACCCTAAACCCTAAACCCTAAACCCTAAACCCTAAACCCTAAAAGACATCCAGAATTCGTGCCCCCTGCAACATAACGAGGCGGCGTGTGCGTCGGAAGAGGTTGAGCTGAAACCCTAAACCTTAACCCTAAACCCTAAACCCTACACCCTATACCCTATAAACCCTAAACCCTAAACCCTCAGCCCCTGGCACACCTGCAACACTTACTAGGACCTTAGGAGCCAGAGTAGTACCCTTATTCCCTTTTTTGAGGGTTTAGGTTCCCTGATACGCCCCCTTAAACCAGAAAGGGTACCTTGGGTTCGGCCGGTCCACACTAACAGTCAAATAACGCCGTGGCCTTATAACACACAGGCCAAAAATAGCACCAGGAATCCCAGTCAATTTTAGCATTTACCGGGTGCTTGTTTTTGTGGGTCTGCTGGTGGTGACTGTTAGTCACATAGCAGCAGAAATAGCACCAGAAATAGCACCAGAAATAGCACAAACAATAGCACAAAAAATAGCACCTGAAATAGAGCCAGGAATAGCACAAAAAATAGCACCAGAAATAGCACAAACAATAGCACCAGAAATAGCACCAGGAATCCCAGTCAATTTTATCAGCTTAGCATTTACCGGGTGCTGTTTTTTGTGGGTCTGCTGATGGTGATTGCTGGTCACATAGCACCAGCAACAGCACCAGAAATAGCACCAGAAATAGCACAAACAATAGCACAAAAAATAGCACCAGAAATAGCACAAACAATAGCACAAAAAATAGCACCAGAAATAGCACCAGGAATAGCACCAGGAATAGCAGGAATCTCAGTCAATTTTTTGGCATTTACCGGGTGCTTTTATTTGTGGGTCTGCTGGTGGTGACTGTTAGTGTGGACCGGCCGAACCCAAAGGGTACCCTTTTTATTCCTAGGTTATTCGGTTTAGTAGGGTTGAGGGACCAGGCCACAAAGAAAACGTGAGACTTGTGAGCGCTGCGTTTCTTCATGTGCCAGCCATCTTGGCAGGGATCTTTGGCAAATTGAATTCTCGGCCTGGCCCTGTTGACCTTGCTCCTGGCTCCCCCCCACAAACCCCCACCCGCCGGATCCCTGAATCAAGTCCCCGAAACTCTAAACCCTATTCTGTACCGCCTTCCTGGCTTGGAGTAGTTGCGTAGCCAGCCAATTGTGGATCGCTGCCTAACACCAGCCTTGGGTGGTTCGCTCTGCCCCCCCACCCCCCTCCTTTTTCGGATCGAGACTGGGTTGGTGCTTCTTTGACCTTCAAGTTGTTCTGTTTGTGGGTCGCTGCCTCCGAAGCCAGCAAAGCTACTTCAGAGCCTGCAAAGAACCACCAAGTATCTCTTTCAACATCTCTTGATACCCATAATACAAGGCGACCTTGTCTTGATTTCTTTATCCCACATATCATGTTGTCCTAAACCCTAAACCTTAAACCCTAAACCCTAAATCCTAAACCCTAAACCCTAAACCTCTCAAAGACAGGAGCACTTGATGGAGTCCCTGCGTCTGAAGAAGGCAATCTCGGGCGAGAATCCGACCACCTCGGTGGCGCTGACGCTGCATGAGCTGGGCATGCTCCACCTCAAGAGCGGAGACCCTTGGGTTTAGGGTTTAGGGTTTAGGGTCTAGGGTTTAGGGTTTAGGGTTTAGGGTTTAGGGGACTTGTTTCAGGGAACCAAGATAACGACCACATGAACCCTAGCAGGGTTTGGGGTTCATATCGCCTGAATAGGCATGATAGCAGCACAGGGTTTATGTCCCCCAAGTATAGGGTCACCCTAAACGTTGAGCCGTAAACCCTAAACCCAGGGATATGACCTCCAATTTCAGGCACTTGGTCCCCAAGCCCCCAGCCAATGAAACAAATCTCCTCGTGTCCTAACTCTCTGCACTCCTATTGTTTTGGATTAACTCGGACCCAGAGTAGAACCCTTAACCCTAGACCCTTAAACCAGACAGGCGCCCTGTTTATTCCAAGGTTACTCCTGGGTGGTGGGGTGGGTTGTCCCAAGCCCTAACTTGAAACGGGACCTTCTTTGTTTAGGGTTCAGGGTTTAGGGTTTAGGGTTTACAGGGTTTAGAGTTTAGGGTTTAGAGTTTGGGGTTTAGGGTTTAGGGTTTAGGGTAACTGCTGCCTGTGACACATTGATGAGCCCCAGGATTTCGAGGCGGCAGAGAACTACCTCCAGCAGGCTGTCAACGCCGTGAGGGCCGCTTGAAAGAGAGGTTGGGGGGCGGGGGGTCGGTTTAAACCCCAAACCCTAAACCCCAAACCCGAAACTCTAAACCCTAAACCCTAAACCCTAAACCCTAAACCCTAAACCCTAAACCCTAAACCCTAAACCCTAAACCCTAAACCCTAAACCCATCTCCTTGGCTTCGGTCCACGTGGCTCGATCCCCTAACATCCCAAAACCCTCGAGCCTCAAAGCCCCCAAAAGCCCAGGCAAACCCCAATTCCCAAATCCCTAAACCCTAAACCCTAAACCCTAAACCCTAAACCCTAAACCCTAAACCCTATAAACCTTAAACCCTAAACCCCACAACCCCTGAAGCCCCCCCAAAAAAAATGACGTTTTCGGGTTGGTGTCTCTCGGGGTGGCCGGGATGTGTGGCTGGCGAAGAAGGGAATTTAAACCCCAACCCTAAACCCTAAATAAGGTGCCCCTATATTCGACAACCTTAAACCCTGAACCCTAAATCCTAAACCCCATACACCCCTCCTAGGACCCGGAGATAGGCCCTCATTTCCTGTCTTTTTTGTTTTGCTTTTTTTTTTTTCGGGCTGGGGTTCCGTTATCCCCCTTAAAACCAAAAAGGGTACCCGTTTTATTCCTATGTTACTCCTGGGTCTTGCCACAAACCCCACAAACCCCATAAACCCGAATGCACCCCACAAACCCCTTTAGGGCTTAGGGTTTAGGATTTAGGGTTTGAGGTTTAGGGTTTAGGGCTTATGGGTTCAACCCCATAAAACCTTAAGGCCAGTTCCGGGAGTGGAGCGCGCAACCTGCTGGCCGTTTCCTTGCACGAGCTGGGCCGACGCTTACTTAGCCAACTAGTTTGGAGCTTTTCTCTTGGCAGCCCAGTGGTACGCTTTACCCCCTTTTTTTTGTTCTGGTTTCCCTTATAAAATAATAAAAACCGCAAAAGGGTGCCCTTAGTATAATATGGTTACTGGGCTACCAAGTTTTGTGTTTCCCATTTAACCGGGCTTACTTAGCCAACAGTTGAACTTGAAGTTGTTGTTGGGTTTCCGTTATTCCTTAGGAATAAGAAAGCTTAACCTTTGTTTTTCCTGTGATTTTTTGGAGATTCTCTATTTAGAAGTAATAATTAAAGTTTAACTTTTGTGCTTTATTCCCCTGGTCTTTTGGCGAAGGACTGCAACTGCAAAAGGACGAGCTGCAAGCCGCGGAGGAGAGGGTTTAGGGTTTAGGGTTTAGGTTTTAGGGTTTAGGGTTTAGGGTTTAGGGTTTAGGGTTTAGGGTTTAGGGTTTAGGGGGGTTTGGGTTCGGGGTCTTGGAGCAGCCAGCTTGGGCATCCTGGCGGTTTAGGGTTTAGGGTTTAGGGTTTGGGGTTTAGGGTTTAGGGTTTAGGGTGAACCTTCTCCTCTCAAGGGTCCTGAGCCGCCTGAATGGACTTCAGTATAAGGACTGGACTCCTCATTGGTGCTTATGGTTCGCCCTTGTAATGTGATTTAGGGTTTAGGGTTTAGGGTTTAGGGTTTAGGGTTTAGGGTTTAGGGTTTAGGGTTTAGGGTTTAGGGTTTAGGGTTTAGGGTTTAGGGTTTAGGGTTTAGGGTTTAGGGTTTAGGGTTTAGGACCGGTCTCGGAAGATTCATCGTCACACCCACTGTTTTGGGAAATGAAGGTGATGACTTTGACCCTGGAACTATGGGCTCTGTGGTGCTTTAGTGTAACTTTAGATCCTTAGCCTTTGTGGGTTTATTGGGCTTCTTAATCAGGCAGCTAGAATAAACTTGGGTTTCTTAATAAGGCAGCTAAAATATAATTTATAGCTATACCCTGCAAAGTGCAGCCAAGTGGGCGTCTTTGCCACATACCCTTTCTCTAGTCCGCTCCTCGAAGCGTATCTTTCTAGTCTCTTGATCACCACACCCTTATGTACCTAATCCTGATTGATGCAAGATTGGTACAACGTCTGCGCCTCGTTCATCCTTAGAGACCGCATTGAACAAGAAGACCTCCTCGAAAACACCCATGAACACCTCTGAGATACTATGAACCCTATTTCTAAAAAGTCTTGGCACCCTCACAGTCTGTTTTTGGGACCCAGAATAAAGACTGAGAGCACGCGCGACACCGCACCGTATTCTTGCACCTGTAATACAAGAAAATGTGGGGCGCTCCCCTGCTTTGCCCGAAAGCCGAAACCCTAACCTGGAAGCAGGTGCAGAATGTCGTGCAAAGAAGACCATGCTTTCGTGAAGTCTCATCACCAGTGTTCTGGATGTTGGCTGTAACACTGGCCCAGCACCAGTACTTACAGTATTGGCATCGAAGCCCGTAAGGAAACGCACAGGCGACAGAGGGTTTCTTTGAAGATGCAACGCAGAAGAGAATGTGAGGAGCCCAAAAACCGTCAAGTCCGACAATGCAAAGGTTTTGGTGTCAAGTTTCGCCTCAAGTATTCCCAGTTCAGTGGTTGCAAACCCTGCAGCTGCAACCTTTGCTGAAGAGAGGGGTTTGGGGGGTTAGGGGTTTAGGGAACCTAAACCCTGAAAAAAGGGGGCTTACCCTAAACCTGAAACAGGAGCTCCTCCAAGAGGCGCTATCTTTGATGGGCGCTTCCCATGGGGAAGGTGCCAAGCGAGGCCACCCCTGGCCCCAGCATATCCCTTCGCTAAAGAGAACAGGCATTCATATAAACAGATATATATATATATATCAATTTATTTATTCATAGATAGTACATATATATATATGTGTGTGTGTGTATATGTGTACATATATATATATATATACAATACATGTGCATACATGCACATGTGCAATGTGTATATGTAACATCGCGATTTCAGGGTCGAGGGCTGGAATTATTCCCGATAGTTGAGATATGTGTATATATATGTATATACATATATATGTGTATATATATATATATATGAGGCAGGAACCTTTATGTATTATGTGGCGTTCCTTTTTTGGGGGACTATCTAAACTATCTAAACCAGGGGGGGTTAGATAGTTTAGATAGTTTAGATAGTTGGGGGAGAGGCCTAAACTACCTAAACTATCTAAACTATCTAAACCAGTGGGGTTTAGATAGTTTAGATAGTTTAGATGGTTGGGGGAGAGGCCTAAACTACCTAAACTATCTAAACCAATGGGGTTTAGATAGTTTAGATAGTTTAGATAGTTGGGTGAGAGGCCTAAACTACCTAAACTATCTAAACTATCTAAACCAGGGGGGTTTACATAGTTTAGATAGTTTAGATAGTTGGGGCAGAGAGGCCTCAACTACCTAAACTATCTAAACTATCTAAACCAGGGGGGTTTAGATAGTTTAGATAGTTTAGATAGTTGGGGGAGAGACTACCTAAACTATCTAAACTATCTAAACCAGGGGGGTTTAGATAGTTTAGATAGTTTAGGTAGTTTAGGTAGTTTAGGTAGTTTGGAGGGGGAGGTTGGGTCCCGGGTGGAGCCCAAAACTACCTAAACTATCTAAACTATCTAAACTATCTAAACCAAGGGTCCCCCCAATACTAAATTACGAGCCCGGGCCTTCCCCCAATACTAAATTACGAGCCCGGGCCTTCCCCCAATACTAAATTACGAGCCCGGGCCTTCCCCCAATACTAAATTACGAGCCCGGGCCTTCCCCCAATACTAAATTACGAGCCCGGGCCTTCCCCCAATACTAAATTACGAGCCCGGGGGTTTAGATAGTTTAGAAAATTTACATAGTTTAGATAATTTTGCGGGTGGAGCCCAAAACTACCTAAACTATCTAAATTATTTAAATTATCTAAACTATCTAAACCAAGGGTCCCCCCAATACTAAATACGAGCCCGGCCCCCCCCCAATACTAAATTACGAGCCGGGCCTCCCCCCAATACTAAATTACGAGCCCGGGCCTCCCCCCAATACTAAATTACGAGCCCGGGCCTTCCCCCAATACTAAATTACGAGCCCGGGCCTTCCCCCAATACTAAATTACGAGCCCGGGCCTTCCCCCAATACTAAATTACGAGCCCGGGCCTTCCCCAATACTAAATTACGAGCCCGGGCCTTCCCCCCAATAGTTTAGATAGTTTACATAGTTTAGATTTTGGTGGTAGGTTGGGTCATGGGTGGAGCCCAAAACTACCTAAACTATCTAAACTACTTAAATTATCTAAACTATCTAAACCAAGGGTCCCCCCAATACTAAATTACGAGCCCGGCCCCCCCCCAATACTAAATTACGAGCCCGGCCCCCCCCCAATACTACTTTACGAGCCGGGCCCCCCCCAATACTAAATTTCGAGCCCGGGCCTCCCCCCAATACTAAATTACGAGCCCGGGCCTCCCCCCAATACTAAATTACCAGCCCGGGCCTTCCCCCAATATTACATTACGAGCCCGGGCCTTCCCCCAATACTAAATTACGAGCCCGGGCCTTCCCCAAATACTAAATTACGAGCCCGGGCCTTCCCCCAATACTAAATTACGAGCCCGGGCCTTCCCCAAATACTAAATTACGAGCCCGGGCCTTCCCCCAATACTAAATTACGAGCCCGGGGGTTTAGATAGTTTAGATAGTTTACATAGTTTAAATAATTTTGGTGGTAGGTTGGGTCACGGGTGGAGCCCAAAACTACCTAAACTATCTAAACTATTTGATCTACCTAAACTATATATACTATCTAAACCAGGGGGGTTTAGATAGTTTAGATAGTTTGGATAGTTGGGGGAGAGGCCTAAACTATTTAAACTATCTAAACTATCTAAACCGGGGGGGTTTAGATAGTTTAGATAGTTTAGATAGTTGGGGGAGAGGCCTAAACTACCTAAACTATCTAAACTATCTAAACCAGGGGGGTTTAGATAGTTTAGATAGTTTAGATAGTTTAGATAGTTTAGATAGTTGGGGGGGGGGGGTTGGGTCTAAACCAGGGGGGTTTAGATAGTTTAGATAGTTTAGATAGTTGGGGCAGAGGCCTAAACTACCTAAGCTATCTAAACTATCTAACCCGGGGGGGTGGTTTAGATAGTTTGGGGGGGAGGTTGGTCCCGGGTGGAGCCCAAAACTACCTAAACTACCTAAACTACCTAAACTATCTAAACTATCTAAACCGGGGGGGGTTTAGATAGTTGAGATAGTTTAGATACTTGGGGGAGAGGCCTAAACTACCTAAACTATCTAAACTATCCAAACCAGAGGGGTTTAGATAGTTTAGATAGTTGAGGGGGGGGGTTGGGTCTAAACCAGGGGGGTTTAGATAGTTTAGATAGTTTAGATAGTTGGGGCAGAGGCCTAAACTACCTAAACTATCTAAACTAAACCTAAACTATCTAAACTATCTAAACCGGGGGGGGGGGGGTGGTTTAGATAGTTTAGATAGTTTGGATAGTTTAGATAGTTTAGATAGTTTAGATAGTTTAGGGGGTTGGGGGTTGGGTCTAAACTTAGATAGTTTCGATAGTTTAGATAGTTTAGATAGTTTAGATAGTTGGGGAGAGGCCTAAACTACCTAAACTATCTAAACTATCTAAACCGGGGGGGGGGGTAGATACTTTAGATACTTTAGATAGTTTAGATAGTTTAGATAGTTGGAATAGTTTAGCTAGTGTAGATAGTTTAGGTAGTTTAGGTAGTTTTGGGGGGCGGTTGGGTGCCGGGTGGGGCCCAAAACTACCAAAACTATCTAAACTATCTAAACTATCTAAACCAGGTGGGTTCAGATAGTTTAGATAGTTTAGATAGTGTAGATAGTTGGGGGAGAGAGGCCTCAACTACCTAAACTATCTAAACTATCTAAACCAACGGGGTTTAGATAGTTTAGATAGTTCAGGTAGTTTAGGTAGTTTTGGGGGGAGGTTGGGTCCCGGCAGGGGTCCCCCCAATACTAAATTACGAGCGCGGGCTTCCCCCAATACTAAATTACTAGCCCGGGCCTCCCCCCAATACTAAATTACGAGCCCGGGCCTCCCCCCAATACTAAATTACAAGCCCGGCCTCCCTCCAATACAAAATTACGAGCCCGGGCCCCCAATACTAGATTACGAGCCCGGGCCTCCCCCCAATACTAAATTACGAGCCCGAAACTATTCAAACTATTCAAACTATTCAAACTATTCAAACTATTCAAACTATTCAAACAAACCAAACCAATCGCAAGCCCTGGCCCTTAATATTTTGGGCTAGTTTTTTGCGCCGAAGAATAAAATCGCAAGCCCTGGTCCCTAAGATTTGGGGCTCATTTTTTGCGCTAAAGAGTCAAATCGCAAGCCCTGGTCCCTAAGATTTTGGGCCCAATTTTTACTCCAAAGAGTCAAATCGCAAGCCCTGGTCCCTAAGATGTTGGGCTCATGTTTTGCGCTAAAGAGTCAAATCGCAAGCCCTGGTCCCTAAGATTTTGGGCCCAATTTTTCCTCCAAAGAGTCAAATCGCAAGCCCTGGTCCCTAAGATGTTGGGGTCATTTTTTGCGCTAAAGAGTCAAACAACACCCCCTGGTCCCTAAGATTTTGGGCTCGGTTTTTGCTCCAAAGAGTCTAATCGCAAGCCCTGGTCCCTAAGATTTTGGGTTCCATTTTTGCTCCAAGGAGTCAAATCGCAAGCCCTGGTCCCTAAGATTTTGGGTTCCATTTTTGCTCCAAGGAGTCAAATCGCAAGCCCTGGTCCCTAAGATTTTGGGTTCCATTTTTGCTCCAAGGAGTCAAATCGCAAGCCCTGGTCCCTAAGATTTTGGGCTCAGTTTTTGCTCCCAAGAGTGAAATCGCAAGCCCTGGTCCCTAAGATTTTGGTTTTTTTCCAAAGAGTCAAATCGCAAGCCTTGGTCCCTAAGATTTTGGGTTTATTTTTTTTCCAAGAGTGAAATCGCAAGCCCTGGTCCCTAAGATTTTGGGTACAATTTTTGCTCCAAAGAGTCAAATCGCAAGCCCTGGTCCCTAAGATGTTGGGGTCATTTTTTGCGCTAAAGAGTCAAACAACACCCCCTGGTCCCTAAGATTTTGGGCTCGGTTTTGCTCCAAAGAGTCAAATCGCAAGCCCTGGTCCCTAAGATTTTGGGTTCCATTTTTGCTCCAAGGAGTCAAATCGCAAGCCCTGGTCCCTAAGATTTTGGGCTCAGTTTTTGCTCCCAAGAGTGAAATCGCAAGCCCTGGTCCCTAAGATTTTGGTTTTTTTCCAAAGAGTCAAATCGCAAGCCCTGGTCCCTAAGATTTTGGGTTCATTTTTTTTCCAAGAGTGAAATCGCAAGCCCTGGTCCCTAAGATTTTGGGCACAATTTTTGCTCCAAAGAGTCAAATCGCAAGCCCTGGTCAATAAGATGATGGGCTCATTTTTTGCGCTAAAGAGTCAAATCGCAAGCCCTGGTCCCTAAGATGTTGGGCTCATTTTTGGGCTAAAGAGTACAATCGCAAGCCCTGGTCCCTAAGATTTTGGGCACAATTTTTGCTCCAAAGAGTCAAATCGCAAGCCCTGGTCCTTAAGATTTTGGGCTCAATTTTCTCCAAGAGTGAAATCGCAAGCCCTGGTCCCTAAGATTTTGGGTTCAGTTTTTGCTCCAAAGAGTCAAATCGCAAGCCCTGGTCCCTAAGTTTTTGGGCTCAGTTTTTGTTCCAAAGAGTGAGGTCGCAAGCCCTGGTCCCCAAGATTTTGGGGTCGATTTGTGTTCCAAAAAATCGAATCGCAAGCCCTGGTCCCTAAGATTTTGGGCACAGTTTTTGCTCCAAAGAGTCTAATCGCAAGCCCTGGTCCCCAAGATCTTGGGCTGATTTCTTGCTCCAAAGAGTCAAATCGCAAGCCCTGGCCCCTAAGATTTTGGGCTCAATTTTTGCTCCAAAGAGTAAATCGCAAGCCCTGGTCCCTAAGATTTTGGAGTCGATTTTTGCTCCAAAGAGTCAAATCGCAAGCCCTGGTCCCTGAGATGTTGGGCTCAAGTTTTGCTCCAAAGAGTCAAATCGCAAGCCCTGGTCCCTAAGTTTTTGGGCTCAGTTTTTGCTCCAAAGAGTGAGGTCGCAAGCCCTGGTCCCCAAGATTTTGGGGTCGATTTGTGCTCCAAAGAGTCAAATCGCAAGCCCTGGTTCTAAGATTATGGGTTCCATTTTTGCTCCAAAGAGTCAAATCGCAAGCCCTGGTCCTTGAGATTTTGGGCTCAATTTTTGCTTTTCCCTTCTCTGCTTCTGCTGCTGTTTAATTGATAAAACACAAGAAAGGAACTCATATGATGAAGCAGTGGAAAGGTAAGCAGCGGGTGACTCCCTGCGCGTGGACCTTTCCATAATACTCCATCATATTCCTCCTCTCGGCCTGTCTCTTCTGTTCCTTTCCTTACCCTTTTCCTTCTCATAGTTCTTCCTTTTTGTTTTTCTCTTTTCGAAAAGAAAGAGGGAGGGGAGAGACAAGGGAGAGAGGATAGATAAAGAAGAGTGCCATTTTCTCTGCGCCTTGTTTTGTCTCTCCCTCTTCTCCACTCAACTCTCTTCTATTCTTTTCATTGCTCTTCCCATTAAAAATGCAATCCTTTGTGTCTCTCCTCTCTCCTTCTCTCTCCCTCCAACGGGTGTCCTTTTGGATCGTTTTCTGCATCTTCAAGCGAGCAAAAAGGACACCCAAAAGAAAACACTGAGGGTGCCCCTTTTGCTCGTTTGAAGACACAGAAAGCGATTAAAAGGGACGCCCATTTTGGATTGGCAGCAAACCCAGCTGATGCTCGTGATTCTCTCTCTCCCTACATATGGGCGATCGAACGGGTGTCCTTTTCAATCGTTTTCTGCATCTTAAAGGGAGGAAAAGGGACACCCGCAAGAAGGAAAAGCAGCATAAGAGATAGGGAGGGAAATTGAAGAACTCCTCATTTTACTTAGTCATTCCCTTTCCTCTCTTCTTATCTGCTATTTTTCTTATTCGCTTCAAAAAGCAATATAAGGGAAAGGGGATTTCCTGAAGAGGAGAGAGGGAACCTATCTGTGAAGAGCAAGAATGGTTTTTTCTAATTCGGAAGGGAATAGGGAGAGACAAGGGAGAGATGATATGTACAGCTTTGCGCCTTATTTTGTGATTCCGTCTCCTTGCTTCCTGTCTCTTCTATTCCTTGCAGCACGCTTCCAGAAACATAGCATCCTCTTTATCTCTCCTCTCTCACTTCCCTTTCCCTTCTCTTCTTCTGCTTCCTTTTCATTGATAAAACACAAGAAAGGAACTCATATGATAAAGCAGTGGAAGGGTAAGCAGAGGGTGACTCCCTGCTCGTGGACCTTTCCATAATACTCCATCATATTCCTCCTCTCGGCCTGTCTCTTCTGTTCCTTTCCTTACCCTTTTCCTTCTCATAGTTCTTCCTTTTTGTTTTTCTCTTTTCGAAAAGAAAGAGGGAAGGGAGAGACAAGGGAGAGAGGATAGATAAAGAAGAGTGCCATTTTCTCTGCGCCTTGTTTTGTCTCTTTTCTTTGCTCTTCCCATCAAAAAGGCAATCCTTTTTATCCCTCCTCTCTCCTTCTCTCTCCTGTTCCCCTCTAAACGACAAAAACGCAAGAAAGGAAGAATAAGAGGGGGGCCCTGTTCCTCTCTTCTCCTCTTTCAATGGTTGGGGGAAGTGGGCGGAGTTGGCTCCTTGCCCGTAAACCCTCCCCAGGCTTCAGCAAACCTCTCCTCTCGCCCTATCGCCTCTGTTCTTTTCCTAGTGCCCAAACAGAGAACGAAAACGGGTTCCTTTACATGTTCATTGTCCTTCCCTTTGCTTTTATTTCAAAGGGAAAAGAACCAGAAAAGAGAAAGATAAGAACGAGAGGCAAGATGAACCCGGCACCATCTTGTCTTTGCCTTATTTTTGCACCTCCCTCTCCTGTCTTCATTTCTCTTCCATTCTTTTTATTGCTCTTCCCATTAATATTGCATTCCTTTTGATAACTCCTCCCTCTTTTCTCTCCCTTCTCTTCTCTTATTCTCCTTTAAATCTCAAAAACACACAGAAGGAAGCTTCTTTCCCTTTTTGAACGAAAAGAAAAAGAAGAAAAAGGATAGGGAAGAACATTGACGAGCTCCACTGCCTACTGTTTCATTCCCTGTCCTCTCTTTCTATGTGTTTTGTAACTTGTCGTTTCAGAAAGGCAAGCAAAATAAGGGCAAGGGGGGCTTCCTGAAGAGGAGAGAGGGAACCTATCTGCGAAGAGCAAGAACAGTCTTGTCTTTTTTAATTTGGAGGGAAAAGGGAGAGACAAGGAAGGGAGAGATGATAGACAAAGACGAGTGCCATCTTCTTTGCGCCTTGTTGTGTTCCTTCGTCTCTTTCTTTCTTGTCTCTTCCCTTCTTTTCAGAACCCTTCCAGAAAATTAAAATGGCCTCCTCGTTGTCTCTCCTCTCTCACTTCCCTTTCCCTTCTTCTGCTTCCTTTTAACTGGTAAAACACAAGAAAAATGATAAAGAAGTGGAAGGGTAAGCAGCGGGTGACTCCTTGCGCATGGACCACTCCATAATACTTCATCATAATCCTCCTCTCGACCTATCTCTTCTGTTCCTTCCTTACCCTTCTCCTTCTCATAGTTCTTCCTTTTTGTTTTTCTCATTTCGAAAAGAAAGAGGGAAGGGAGAGACAAGGGAGAGAGGATAGATAAAGAAGAGTGCCATTTTCTCTGCGCCTTGTTTTGTCTCTCCCTCTTCTCTACTCATCTCTCTTCTATTCTTTTCTTTGCTCTTCCCATTAAAAATGCAATCCCTTTTAGCTATCCTCTCTCCTTCTCTCTCCCTCCTCTTCTCTTATAAAAAAGCGCATTCGGTTCGAGGTTTCGGGTTCGAGGTTCAGGGTTTAGCATTCTGGGTTCATTAGGGGTTAGGCCCTATAGACCCTAAACCCGATGAGTCCTGAGCCTACACCCTAAACCCTAAACCCTAAACCTTCAGTAGTATAGAATAGTATTAACACAAAGAGGACATGCCTAATAATACATAAAGGTTCCTCTTACATATATATATATATCTATCTATCTATCTCTCTCTCTCTCTCTCCTTGCAGGGTGTGTTCGTCTACCGAACGCAAAGCTCACGGAAGATGATACACGGTTGAGAGCTAAACTCTGCAAGCCTTGAAGCATATCAGAGGTGGGTCGTGGTGTTGTGCATGGACGAGGGATGAAGGAGGTAAGTTGGGGTTTGGGGTTAGGGTTTAGGGTTTAGGGCTTAGGGTTCAGGGTTTATAGGGTTTAGGCGTAGGGTTTAGGGTTTAGGGTTTAGGGTTTAGGGTTTAGGGTTTAGGGTTTAGGGTTTAGGGTTTAGGGGTTCTCAACAAAGTTGATGGTGACCCATTTGTAAGGGAAGCCGGCTATCTAATGACCTGTATTTAAGGGGACCCTGGTTTCACGAATTGAACAGTTGACAGTGGAAACCCTAAACCCTAAACCCTAAACCCTAAACCACGTTTCCAGTCGCTTGGAGGCATGGGAGCCACGCTGCACCAGCTGGGCTTGGTGAACCTGAAAATGAGCTTCTCGCATGAAACAAAGCGACTGAGGTCTCATGGGTCATGGGGTTCCTAGCCCTTTGCGCTACGTACCGTTACGTACCCCCACCCAAGAGAGCTCCAAGATTCGGGGCGCGCAGGGTCTTGCTCCTGAAGCCGCTTCGGAGGTGCAGTTTAAACCCTGAACCCTAAACCCTAACCTTAAACCCTAAACCCTAAACCCTGGCCCTGCTGTAGGTTTTTGAAGCCTAAGCGAGTGTTCCCATGTGCAAGACGTTCGGCCTCGATCGGTTCTGGGGCGGCGTACACCCTAATACCCTCTCCCGAATAGTAACCCCCCCACCCCCTAAGCCCTAATGTTAAATACCCCCTTTTTACTCGATATACCTATAACGGGAGTATTAAAGAAAAGGGGGCAGGGGATTACTCCTCTCAACTAGGTCTCTACGGGGGGACATAGGAGAGGAGGGGGGGGGGGGGCACAGAAAACACGAAGCCCCACAAACCCCCGAAAACTCTGAAAGTAGCGACCGGCAGTCGGGAGGATGATCGGGACTCCTCCCCTCGCAATCCCTAAATCAACCTGTAGGGTTTAGGGTTTAGGGTTTAAAGTTTAGGGGCTTAGGGTTTAGGGTTTAGGATTTAGGGCTTAAGGATACAAACTCCCCAACAGACCCGTTCTCATCAGGTAGGTTACACTCGGCCGTTTACACGCCTTTGCCCCAAACATCCCCCATCCCCCCAGAGTCAGGCAAGCTTCTGGCAGTTGGTCTCAGGCTCTTTATGACTATGAAAGCTTAGGGGAAGAAACCATTTTTAAATTTGAAAGTGTCTTGTCAATTAAAAGTTTCCTGGTCGCACACTTTCAACTTGAAAGCGTGCGCACTTTCAACTTGAGAGTATCTTGTCATGAACCTTTAAAGTAAAAGCGGCTTTGAATTTAAAAGCATTGCAGTTTTGAATTCACTTTGAAAGTGCCTTGTCATACACTCAAATTCAATTCGAAAGGCTCCCAAAACACTTGTCTCACGCCCCTATGGATCCATCCAGTCAGGCCCTTGGGTTTTGTTGTCCCCTTAGTGGGTGATGGGCGATCACAGAACCTTGTTCACGAAGATGTTCATGACCTCCCTGCTTAGAGTTGCAATGTCCCCGCGGGTACAAAGGGGGATTTGTTGTGCAGTCCCCTGATACTCCCGTAGTAGAAATGCTGTAGCAGTCGCATGCCACCCTAATAATGCCTCAACCCCGAGAGACGGAAAGACAAAGGCAACCTGCATGCCGCCGAAGAGCATTTCTCCGCTTCCCTGGACATGGAGCGCGCCCTCCACGGTAAGAGCTCCTCACGTGCTCTGGATGGAATCGACGTTGGGGCTTAGAATGTTTTCGATCCCTGCCCCTTATGTTAAAAACCGCCCCCCTCTCCCCCCCCCCCTCTCACGACCTCCCCCACCGAAAAAGCCCTGCTGCCTTCTACACATTTGTAGAGTTGCTTTTGGGAGTTTCTTGTAGCACGTCCTTCCTGCGGCACCCAAATGCATTGCGTGACGTTTTCAGGACGGAAGGCAATACAGGAAGCGCGCAACTGTAACGGAATGAGACCTGAAAAAAAGGCATGCAAGGGAGGCTCAGGCAGGCAACTGTGCCGACTTCTAATCCTTGACAACGGTAGGCGTCCAAACGGATGTCTTCATGTAGTCGATCGAAGCCAGTTACACGGAAGGAATGACCCGGCTGTACATCTGAATGAGGACCCGAATGTAGTCAAAATGCATGCGACAAACAAACGACTTAGATTTCATTCAGCTCCTAAGGGGGCTAGACAGTGAATAGGCTCCTATTTGGCTGCTCTCAGGCCTGAAGACAAGTGTAATGCGTACTGTGTCTGAATAAGATGCTACGACTGTATTGGGAAGCGGCTGTGCCTATCCCAACTAGTCTCTTGCGCGCGCTCTGGTCTATATGACTTGAGGCCATTTTTTACCACACTTTTACTTATCGGCAAGCACCATGAAGTGAACACGCGCAGCCTAGCTCTATGTTAGCCCGAATTAGGCCCTAAAGCCGGCAGAGCTCGCGGGGTCAAAAGGCCCTAAAGCACAAAGCCCCTAACCCCCCCCCCCCGCCCCCCCTAAACCCTAAACCCTAAACCCTATACCCTAAACCCTAAACCCTAAACACTAAACCCTAAATCCTAAACCCTAAACCCTAAACCCTAAACCCTAAGCCCTAAGCCCTAAGCCCTAAACCCTAAACCCTAAACCCTAAACCCTAGACCCTAGACCCTAGACCCTAGACCCTAAACCCTAAACCCTAAACCCTCTCCCCCCCCCCCCCTTCAGCAGGCTCCGTGGCTGCCAGCCTCCATGGCTTGGGGATACTTTACCTGCAGAGGGGTGAGCTGCAACACGCCGAGGCCAGCTCTAGGGTTTAGCGCTTGGGGCTTGTGTGGCTGGTTTAGGGTTTAGGGGGGTTTAGGGGGTTTAGGGGGTTTAGGGGGTTAGGGGGTTTAGGGGGTTTAGGGGGGTTTAGGGGGTTTAGAGGGTTTAGGGGGGTTTAGGGGTTTTAGGGGGTTTAGGGGGTTTAGGGGGGTTTAGGGGGTGTTTAGGGGGTGTTTAGGGGGTTTAGGGTTTAGGGTTTAGGGCGCGGCCCTCGGTCCTGGCATGAAGCAGCTTCCAGGTTCAAAAGGTGTGGACCGCTGCCCTTTCTAGGCCCCTAAACCCTAAACCCTAAACCCTAAACCCTAAACCGCCTAAGCCCGCCTTGCGCTCCCACTCTTCGCAGGAGCACCTGGTGGAAGCGCTTCACATGACCAGAGAGGCGAGCGAGCAAATTCATGAGCTCTAGAGTTTAGGGCTGGGGCTTGTGTGGCTGGTTTAGGGTTTAGGGTTTAGGGTCTTTTCTTTGTGAAATTTTCTAATCCCTTGGTAGCCCAGTTGTACCCTTTACCCTCTTTTTGTTTATGTTTTCCCGAAGAAAAATAACCAACCCCAAAAAGGGTGCCCTTGTCATAATATGGTTACTGGGCTACCAAGATCACATACCCCAAATATAGGGCCAAGAATACAAAAAACCTTTTGGTATATGTTTGTATATATATATATACATATATTATACATACATATATGTATATTGATTTTTTTTTATTTTCATTTATTTATACATACATTTTTTATATGGGCCACAAAAAAACCCTGTGCCCCCGCGAACATTCCCCGAACCTCGCCCTGGGTATAGCGCCTGGCCCTGAACAACGGTAGGCGTAGGGTATCGTCGTAGGTTCAGCGTTCAGGGCTTGTGTATTCCCTAAACCTCAAACCCTGAACCCTAAACCCCAAACCCTAAACCCTAAGCTCCAAGCCCTAAACCCTAAACCCTAAACTTAAACCCTAAACCCGAAACCCTAAACCCTAAACCCTAAACCCGAAACCCGAAACCCTAAACCCTAAACCCTAAACCCTAAACCCTAAACCCTAAACCCTAAACCCTAAACCCTAAACCCTAAACCCTAAACCAAACAGCCAGACAGGTGCTTGGGCAGGGTCACTGGGCCGAGACTTGCGTTCAGCACGACTTGGGGGTTGTCCTCTTCGAGACTCAGATGCAGTCGGAATTGGTGTTCAGGGTGACTCTTGGGTTTCAGGGTTTAGGGGTTTAGGGGTTTAGGGGTTTAGGGGTTTAGGGGTTTAGGGGTTTAGGGGTTTAGGGGTTTAGGGGTTTAGGGGTTTAGGGGTTTAGGGTTTCGGGTTCAGGGTTTAGGGTTTAGGGTTTAGGGTTTAGGGTTTGGGACCCAATGAACCCGAACATCGGCATCTCATGTACCATACTACGACACCTCCCTTTGAGGCACATGAACCACACTCACTGGGTAGGGCTCACGCGCGTTGTGTGTGTGTGTGTGCGTGTTGTCAAGGCATGCATGAAGAGTTGGGGTTCATCCCCGAACCACCATGGAGTGTGTGGCGAAGTTTATGGTCAGTTTCGAGACGTCGGGTTGCCGCCGAAGCCTTCCCAGCGCCCCCCACCCCCAAAGAAAAAGCTACACACGTATGTACATATACATATGTATATATACATATATATATATACACATACATGTAAACTAAGTCGTTGGGTCAGCTGCTGCGCAGGTTTTAGTTGTTTCTCTTTTTTTTAAGTTGCTATCTGAGCCTTCGAGTTGACCCGCAGAGCTCTATAGAGCATAAGCTTCTAGACCCGAAACGCCTAAACCCTAAACCCTAAACCCTAAACCCTAAACCCTAAACCCTAAACCCTAAACCCTAAACCCTAAACCCTAAACCCTAAACCCTAAACCTATCATCCGTGCGGAATGAGAAGTCCTTGGAATCCACCCCCTCCTACTCAGGGAAGTTACATGGTTTCCTGAATAGGGCCCCTTCCTACTGCAAGGGTTTAGCGTTTAGGGTCCCTGAAGGGTTCTGAGAAGGTGGAGAGAAGGGGTTTTTCAGGTTCCCCAAGTAACAAGGGGCCCATATTCAGAGACCATGTAGCTACCCTTAGGCCTTAGACTGCACCCTCCTCTTACTTCTTAGGAGAAGGGTGATCTGAAAGGCGCCGAGACGCACTTGATAGAGGACTGCGGGGGGGGGGGGGAGGGGGGTGGCTAGGGCGGTCTGAATTAGATTTTTTCAGAGGGTTGTTTTGATACTGCAATCCCGTCAACACCTTCGCCCCGAGAGGCAAAACCGCTATGGTCCGTTCATGTGCCCTACAAAAAGAGGCGAACATGCCGCACCGTGAAACCAACAGTCTGCAGACCGAATCGCTTCCTACAAATACTCAACCCGTCCTTATTGTTGAATACCTTTTTTCCCGACCCTCCCGGCACCCGGCCCAATACTAAACCTGTTCGAGAATTAGTTTGAGGGCCCCCGCCCCTGAGTTGAGTGAGCCATTAGGGTTTGAGGGTTTAATTAGGGTTTAGGGCTGGAGCTGAATCTCTGCAAAAGGCTGCGACTCTCTCGTTAGGCTTCGGATTTCAGGTTTTAGGACTTAGGTCCCCTCTAATTTTAAACTTTTTCCCGGCCGAGGTGAGTTTTTTTTTTTTGGGGGGGGGGGGTTAGTACTTGGGGGAAGGGCTTATTCCCTAAAGCCTGGGCCCTCTAAAGCCCCGAGCCCCAAAACCTGAAGCCTAAAGAAGCTCGAAGACTCAAAAACCTGAGCCCTAAAGACCCACAACCCTGACGCCTTAAAACCCAGAACCCTACAGCCTTCCCTAAACCCTAAGCCCGAAACCCTTAAACCTAAAAACCGCCCAATGTTAGGGTTCATGTGGTCCCCAAGCTATGAACCCTCAGCCCAGCCCTGTAAACCCCACAAACCCTATAAACCCTGCAAACCTCGAAAAACATCCTGTATAAACCCCACAAAAACCCTCAAAAACCCTGTAAAAAACCCGATATAAACCCCACAAAAAACCCTTTAAAAACCTATAAAGACCCTATACAAACCCCACAAAAAAAACCGAAAAAAGAGCTCCAGGGCCTGCCCGGGGATGACCCGCGATGGGCGCAGTTCACGCCCGATGTCGCCAGCAACGGAAGTGCAGGGGCGGAACCTGGGCACCAGAGATGGGTTGAGGAGCTTGGGGGAGGGTTTAGGGTTTAGGGTTTCGGGTTTAGGGCTTAGGGTTTAGGGTTTAGGGTTTAGGGTTTAGGGTTTAGGGTTTAGGGTTTAGGGGGCGGCTTCTGTGTGTTGGGGGGGGGGGGGGGGGGGGTTCGGGTACCCGAAAACTACCCCCCTAAACCCAGAACACTTCTTCGAGTGATGCTGGGGCTCAACTGAGGCCGTAAGCCTCCACGAACGAGGCGCGTTCCTCATGCGAGCAGGCCAGTTGCTCGGCTCTTGAACCTTCTAAACCCTAAACCCTCCCTAAACCCTAAACCCTAAACCCTAAACCCTAAACCCTAAACCCTAAACCCTAAACCCTAAACCCTAAACCCTAAACCCTAAACCCTAAACCCGAATCAAACTTTCAGGAGAGGTTCAGAAGTCAGCCAAGGTTTCACCTTGCCGAGGAGCACTTCGACAGAGCCCGGGCCCTCATGATGGAGGCAGCCTGGGTGCCTTTAGGGTTTAGGGTTTAGGGTTTCTGGTTTAGGGTTTAGGGTTTAGGGTTTAGGGTTTAGGGTTTAGGGTTTAGGGTTTAGGGTTTAGGGTTTAGGGTTTAGGGTTTAGGGTTTAGGGTGACATGCGACTTCGGCAGCAAGCCAGGCATGTGGTGGCGAGCACGCCAACGTTGCAGTCATCCTTCACGACCTCGGCATGGTCTCGTGGCACAACTTTTGGGTTTAGGGTTTAGGGTTTAGGGTTTAGGGTTTCGGGTTTAGGGTTTAGGGCTTAGGGCTTAGGGTTTAGGGTTTAGGGTTTAGGGTTTAGGGCCCACCCCCGCCGAAATCCTCAAAACTTCACCCCCCTATTCCCCCTGAGTCGCGCGCGGCCCTCAGATCATGCAGCAGAAGCCCCCTGAATCATGAAACATTCGAAACCCTAAACCCTAAACCCTAAACCCCTAAACCCCCTAAACCCCCTAAACCCCCAAACCCCCTGAATCATGAAGGAAGCTAAGGGGAGCCAGGAGCCCATCCGCCTTTAGGGTTTAGGGTTTAGGATTTAGGGTTCAGAGGAGCCAGACGTGACCCCGAGAATAGGGAAGGTCAAAGACGGATGTGTAAGGTTTAGGGTTTAGGGAACCCTAAACCCTAAACCCTAAACCCTAAACCCTAAACCCTAAACCCTAAACCCTAAACCCTAAACCCTAAACCCTAAACCCCCAAAAACCTAACAAGACCTAAAGAAGAAAATCTCAAGCCCCTCAAAACGGGCCCATAAAGGGACCACACATTCCATCGACCTCTTTGAATCAAGAAACCCAGAGTCTAATCCTGAACTCGACAGTTTAGGGCTTAGGGTTTAGGGTTCAGGGTTTAGGGTTGATGGAAAGGGGCTTCGGGTTTAGCATGTGGAGATGGCGACCCAGCATCCTCAGATGTTGTTGGGGGGTTCCGAGTCCAGGGTCTAGGGCTTCTGTGTTTCTTCCCGCTTCCCACTCCCTACTTGCACAGGGATCCACCCAACTGCATTCCTTCTCAGGGTTTGGGTGCTTTACACCGCCAATTCCTCGCCAAGTGTGCTCATCTGCCGGGAACACACATACACACCGACACACAGAGACGCGGAGACACAGACACACAGACGGAAAGCTGGTCATTTTCATGTTTCTTCGTGGGCTGTGACTTTTTTCCTGGGGTGATCTGTGTCTTTCTTCAAATTGCTCGTAGTATAGGGTGGTTGTTTTGTCTCAATCCCGCACGAACTTCCACGCCACTTGCCCACTGGACCACTTGGTGTTGTCCCTAAACCCTAAACCCTAAACCCTAAACCCTATAAACCCTAAACCCCAAACCCCAAACCCCAAACCCTAAACCCTAAACGCTGACCCGTGCTAACCCGCTCCCGTGTTCAGTGGTCCGGCCCCCGGATTCCGATACCTTTCAAAGGAGGGCGGGTCCAAGAATTGTTTCTCCCTAAACCCTAAACCTGAAAACCCTAAACCTGAAAACCCTAAACCCTAAACCCTAAACCCTAAACCCTAAACCCTAAACCCTAACAAAATTTCAAAAGTAAAACAAGAGGGGGAGGCCTTTGGATGCTTTTTAGAGCCCGGCGCGTGCGCGGAGGCATCCCTGACTGTCGGCAACTTGGACTGGGCCGAGCGCCGCCTGAAGCAAGCCCTGCGCATCAAGAAGGAGGATCCTCGGTGGTTTTTGTTGCTTTTGGGTTTATAGGGTTTATAGGGTTTATAGGGTTTATAGGGTTTATAGGGTTTATAGGGTTTATAGGGTTTATAGGGTTTATAGGGTTTATAGGGTTTATAGGGTTTTTAGGGTTTTTAGGGTTTTTAGGGTTTTTAGGGTTTAGGGTTTATAGGGTTTAGGGTTTCGGGTTTCGGGTTTCGGGTTTAGGGTTTTTTGTTGCCCCTTTTGGTTTTGAGGGTTCGACTTGAGGGGTTTTATTGCGGTAGGGCGAGAGAGACAGGGAGAGAGAGTGAGAGAGACAGAGAGATAGTGAGACAGAGAGACGAGAGACCGAGAGTAAAGGCAGGAAAGAAACACATTTCAAAAGAAACAGAGAAGAAAGAAAGAAAGAAAGAAACAAGGAAGAATGAATGACCGCCCGTAGCCTTCTAAGGTTCCAAGGTCAAAGGAAAGATCTCTAAGGCCTCGCGTTTTGCACAGATTCCTTCAATGCGTCACGGGGGGCTTGCCCTAATTTCCATCCTATGCGCCGCTGAAGCACAGAAACCCTCAGCCCTACAAACCCTAAACCCTAAACCCTAAACCCTAAACCCTAAACCCTTCGACTCTGAGCCCTAGAAACCCTTGACTCTACTCCCCCGGCCCGGCGTGAGGCGTCGAAACCCTACAAACCCTAAGCCTCAAACTCTAAACCCTAACCCTAAAACCCCAAACCCTAAAACCCCAAACCCTAAACCCTAAACCCCAAACCCTAAATCGAAACCCTGAACTGCGCAAAGCATTCTCTCTACAGTAGCCCCGTGGAGCATGGCTAGACGGGTGGCAAAAACAACCGAAACCCTCTAACCCTAAACCCTAAACCCTCTAACCCTAAACCCTAAACCCTAAACCCTCTAACCCTAAACCCTAAACCCTAAATCCTATAACCCTAAACCCTAAACCCTAAACCCTAAAGGCGGAGACTGACCAAGCGGCTTCAGAGTCTGTTGCCATGACCCTCTTCGGCCTGGGCAACTTGCTAGCCCGGGTGGTACCCTTTTGCTCTTCTAGGGTTTAGGGTTTAGGGTTTAGGGTTTAGGGTTTAGGGTTTAGGGTTGAGGTTCTGGGTTTATAGGGTTTAGGGCTCGGGTATAAACAGTTACCAGCATCAAGAAGCTATCCTGATTGAGGTATCGTGTTTCTGCCCCCCCCCCCCCCCCCTCCAAAGGTAAAGTCGCGACCAAGCGGGGCAATATATCCGAAGCGCGGGCTCACTTATCGGAGACTCAGCATGAAATTGGTTTAGGGTTTAGGGTTTCTTGAGGGTTTTGGGCTGTAGAGAGCGTTGCGGTTGGGAGTTTTAGGTCGGGATGTTCCCCCTGACACTCCTTAATGGGGATTATAATACGGGGTACGAGAATCCCTTTTACGGACCGTGAGCATCACGGGAACATCCCAAGTTTGAGGTCCCTCCGGGTGTCTCTCAGTTTATAGGGTTTAGGGTTTAGGGTTTAGGGCGAAATCCTGCTTTGCACCTGCCTGTTGCTTGAATCTATCATGGGGGTGGTTCCCAAGTAAAAAGGCTTTCTCTAAACCCTGAAGCCCTAATGGTCTACAGCCGGGCTCCGTGTTTTCACCGGCAGCCCCTTGTTTAGGGTTTAGGGTTTAGGGTTTAGGGTTTAGGGTTTGTTTTTGTTTACTCCATTTTTCGGTTCATGCGTTCCAGGGACTGGGAGGAGCAGCTCCTTAATCGGCATTCGAATAGGGTTTGGGTTTAGGGCTTAGGGCCTCAGGGATGAGGGTTTAGGGTTTGCTCTGAGTCTGGGTTCAAAAAAAGGGTTTGGGGTTTTAAGGGCTTTGCAGTTGCACCCGAGACCGAATAACCCTCTAGACTACGAGCCCGAATCCCCTCCCCCTGGTCGTAAACCGCTGGAAGGACCGTGGCTTCTGTTCGGGTTTAGGGTTTAGGGTTTAGGGTTTAGGGTTTAGGGTTTAGGGTTTAGGGTTTAGGGTTTAGGGTTTAGGGTTTAGGGTTTAGGGTTTAGGGGTTGGTCATAGGCATAGACACCCAAGCGACCTCCCAGCACTGCGAGGAAGCACTTGGCATGATGCGCACCTGTGGAGGCGCCCAGTTCCTTCACTTCTGGATGGTTCATGGATAGTTGCAAGTGAAGTTTTTTTAAGGTAGCCCTAACCCTTAAACCTAATTCATATTTTTTGGCCTTTCTATCCCTTATGACTTGTGCTACCCAGGTTTTGGGGTTGTGGCTTCTGGCATGGATTTGATGAGCTGAGGAGTTTTTGTCACCTGGGTACAGAGGGTGGGGAAATATGCCCCCTCCCTACTCCCCAAAACAACATGTACCCTAAACCCTAAACCCTAAACCGAATTTCCAGTTGGGTCTACCCAAGTCTCCCACACCCTGTGAGGCCCCAAAGCGTCATCCAAAGATCCCATCCTTTATTGAGGCGTGCTGGGCCGCCCTAAACCCTAAATCCTAAACCCGAAACCCTAAACCCTAAACCCTGACCCCGTTTCGCAGCACAGTGCTTAGGGTTCAGGGCAGAGGGTGTGGGAGCCCCTCGGCTTTGGTCCCTTCTTTACCGATCTGTCCATCCATCTACCCCCGCCCCCTGCTTTCGGCGGGGCTGGAGCTTCTTGTGAACCAACAGAATGCTAAACCCTAAACCCTAAACCCTAAACCCTAAACCCTAAACCCCAAACCCTGAACCCTGAACCCTAAACCCTAAACCCTAAACCCTAAACCCTAAACCCTATAAACCCTAAACCCAACAAAACCCTGCATGTTCTGCCAACATAAAAAAACACACATGTTACGCCGAGGCGCGCGGGACGGCCTGGCGATGACTCTCTACGAGTTGGGTAGGTCGCAAGGTGGCGCTTGGGGGTGGTTTAGGGTTTAGGGTTTAGCCGCATTTGGGCATCTGTGCATAAGCAGTACTTAGTGAGAATATATCCTAGACACACAGAATGAAGCGGCAAGAATATAGAGCAAGACATCCGATCGATGTCTGACCCCTGGTGTGCAAGACCTTCGGGCGGTTTCCTCGCTTGCCTGGTGCAGTCTGAGCGTCGAAACCTCACACCTTTGACTCCGAACCACCAAAACCCTCAACCCCAAACCCTCAACCCTAAACAAAAAACTCAAATTCCTCAACCCTAAACCCCAAACTCTCAACCCTAAACAAAAACACCCAAATTCCTCAACCCTAAACCCCAAACCCTCAACCCTCAACCATCAACCCTTGCCGAAGAGCTCAGGCTTTGCATGCAGGAATGTGAGCTTCGTCGAGCCGGAGACTACCTGCAGGAAGCGCTGGACACTCTTCGAGAGGCTGGTCATCTGTTGTTGTTGCTTTCAGCTTTGTTTCGGGTTCATTTTTTCTCTCTGTTGTTTAATTTATTTTTTCGGGTTTAGAGTTTAGTTAGTTGGTTTTGTTTCTCTCTCCCTCTCTCTTCCTCTTGGGTGGTTTAGGGTGCAGGATTGTTGAGTTCGGAGCTGAAAACCCCTAAGCTCTGAGCGTCCTCGACTCCTCAGACCGTATACATTGGGATGTTCTCCCTTATGCTAACTGTCCTTAATAGGGATTTGAATAGGGGGTACTAGAATCCTATAAGGGTGAACATCCCAACCTCTAAACCCTAAACAGCTAGGCGGGTGGGCCAAAAAAATGTCCCTCAACCCTAAATGAAGGATCCAAGGTTCAGCAAAAAACGCTCCTGCGAGAGTCGGGGGTGGGGGGCCAAAATGGCTGGGCCCCTGGGTGAACCTTCAAATACTAGGCTTAGGGTCTCGGGTTTAGGGCTAACCGAGCATCTTAAAGCATGCCAGTCCTTCACTGAGAGCATGCATAGACTGAACCCCGTTTTGCGGCTTCCGGGCATGTGCCACATATGTGGCACATGTGAGCATCACATGTGGAGGGCGATTTTGGGGGATCACCCTGGGCTGGGGACGACCTTCCACCTTTTGAGCTAAGGGTTTAGGATGTAGAGGTTCAGAAGAACGGTGTGCTTAGTGTTTGCTTCGTGTGCAAAGGCGCTGAACCCGCCTACGCCTGGTGTCCTTTTTAGGAATACTACACACTCTAAAGCCCAAGCCCTAAACCCTAAACAACCAAACCTCACATCTTGGCATTATTTCGGCCCCGAGTTGATGTCCACCACCGAATGGGTATAGGCTATGCTTGATTTCTAGCTTTCTGCACCTCCCCCAAACCCTGAACCCCAATCCCCAAACCAAACCCTGCAGACAGGGTTTCTGTAGATACCCGAATTTCTAACCCCAAACCCTAAACCCCAATCCCCAAACCCCAAACCCTGTACCCAAGCCTAAACCCTAAACCCTACACCTTAAACCATAAAACCCTAAACCCTGAACCCCAAAACTTGTAGATACCCCAAACCCTAAACCCTAAACCCTAAGCCCTAAACCCTAAACCCTAAACCCTAAACCGCAGGAGGAGGGCAGCCAGCAGATGATGTCCGCAGTTCTCCATGAGCTTGGTGGGCTCATGCTCGAGACCTGCCCTTCCTAACCCCCCCCCCCCCCCCCCCCCCAACCTTAAAACCCCGGGGTGAAAACGGGGGGTTAGGGTTTGGGGTTTGGGGTTTAGGGTTTAGGGTAAGCCGATCTTGTTGGCCAGGGGCACCAAATCTTACAAGGCAATTCGGGAAGTAGGTACCCTCTATAGCCCTTCAAGGGCTAGATAAAACGCCGAAATCCCTGCTTCCCTGCTGAGCACGTACAGAAGGATTGCAGTTGTATTCCAGGTTGATTCTCGCCTCCGCGAGCAAGCCCCGCGAGCCTTTCATACCTTCTAAACCCTAAGCCCTAAAACCTAAAACCGTGCACCGTACTCGGGTTTGGTGCCTTTTTAGACCCCCCCCCCCCCCCTACAAGGAGGGGCCCCTTAGTATACTAACTGTAGTTAAGGGGTTTATAACCTAATTTAGGATCCTATTAACCTAATTTAGGGTCCTTATAACTCTACTTCTAACTAGGGGGGGCCCCCCCTAGAGACTCTCCACGGCTGAATACATCTATAGGTGTGTTGAAAGGCCCTCGCTTCTGAATGGCTCCTTAACAGTCCCCTTCCGCAGCTTAGCCCCTCAAAAAGCAAAAGTACTATTGGCTTAAGTGAGCTTAAGAGGCAGACTTGTTTTTTTTTTTGGGGGGGGGGGGGGGGGGGGGGGGGGGGGGGGGGGGGGGGGGGGAAATCTTGAAGCAAACAGTAGAACATCCAAGAAGCGTTGGTTGCATTCAGACTTCGTCATCCATCAGATCCCAGGACAGGGGTGACATTTCAGTGGCCGAGAGGCGACGTGAATGGGCAAAGGGTCCCATTGTGCAACACCTGGCCTTCATATTTGCAAGGGACTAAAGGAGGGACTCTTATAAGAGACCTTAGGGTAGTAGGGGGGTAGTGTATGGGGCTACCCCTAAACCCTAAACCCTAAACCCTAAACCCTAAACCCTAAACCCTAAACCCTAAACCCTAAACCCTAAACCCTATACAAGGTAGAAACAAACGGGATATATTGGGGAAGTAGCATAGGGGGTCACTTCCAGGGTTTTCAGTGCTTATCTTCACAGCCTTCTGCGCTCTTCGGGGCCCAATGTCTGAGGCAGCAGACTTGTTCAGGGTTTAGGGTTTAGGGTTTAGGGTTTAGGGTTTAGGGTTTAGGGTTTAGGGTTTAGGGTTTGGGGCTTCAAAAGGCAGGTTTTTGTCGAGTGTCCAGTTTATTTTGTTTTTTTTCTTTTTTTTTGGGGAGGGGGGGGGGACTTGCCAGAAGTTGGTGACATTGCCTCAGCAAGTTGGCCCTAGATTCTTTGACTTTGTGACAGCGCCCTCAAGGCACAAGCCCCCTCCCCCCCCCCCCCCCCACCCCCCGAGACCATACAGTGGACCCTCCTAGGGTTAGGGTTTTGAGCGAGTCAAGATGCGCGTCAAGGAGAGAGCCCTAAAAAAGAAAGGGTTAACTCGAGGTTGCCATCATTTAGCCCAGGCCCCGAAGACCGGGAACTTTACCCCAACAACAACACTGGAGCCCTGCACAAAACATCACTCTGAACCCTACACAAAGACCCTTCAACCCTTAAACCCCCCCCCCCCCCCCCAAAAAAAAAAAGAAAAATCCCCTATGCCCCAAAGGTCTGCTTGGCAGGTGGCCAGGTGGCAAAATGACCAAGAGCCCGCCCGAAACCCTAAACGCCAAACCCGAAACCCCAAACCCTAAACCCTAAACCCCAAGCCCTAAACCCTAAACCCTAAACTCCTAAACCCTAAACCCCAAACCCCAAACCCCAGGATCCTAACCCTTGGAGGCATCTCTCCGAGTCTCTGGCCCTGAGAAGAGCCCTCTACGGAAGCGGGGCTAAAGCGCCCGTGGCCCCTTGGGATGATATCCGTAGGTTTAGGGTTTAGGGTTTAGGGTTTAGGGTTTAGGGTTTAGGGTTTGGGGTTTAGGGTTTAGGGTTTAGGGATTAGGGATTAGGGATTAGGGATTAGGGATGTGATATGAAGCAGGGTGTATATTACTGTTTTTGGTGAGTGTATATAAGGTTCCTGTTTAATCTTGGTGAGTGTATATATTGGGTGTACTTTTGGGGGTACAAGAAATATACACCCTACTTCATATCCGTAAGGGTCCATGCGGGTGTAGGGTTTAGGGTTTAAGGTTTGGGGTCTATAAGGGTTTAGAGTTTAGGGTTTAGGGTGTAGGGTTAGGGTCCATGCGGGTTTAGGGTTTGGGGTTTTGGGTTTAGGGTCGAATGGTTTAGGGCTTGATTAGGGCCCATGTATCCGCATGGTACATACTAAAGGCCTAAAGCTATTCTACGGCAAACCATTTAAGGCCGAAGTATATACTATAGGGGTTCACGCAGCCTTCGGGCGAACTGGTGGCTCCAAGCCTTACACGCCTACCAACCCCCCAAGCGCTTCAGCTTGGGTTTAGGGTTTATAGGGTGTACGGAGTGGATTTATAGGGCTTACACGGCTTCATCGGGTCTTTTAGTGAAGGGTTCAAAGAGTTTAAGGGTTTGCAGAGTTCAGGACGCTTTGTTTTACATGGAGGCTGGCCGCGTAAAGTGGCATAGAAAAGTAGCTCAGCCAGGGTTTGTAATTAGGGATTTAGTTAGGGTTGCAGACACCTTTTGAAGGCCCTCGATCCACCGAATCCCGTAGATTGTCAAGTCTGAGGGAGAGAGGGATTGGCATCTCCCTGCCGGTTTAGGGTTTATAGGACTTGGCAAAGAAAGTTCAGGGTGTAAGGTCTTAGGGGAAGTACGGAAACTATAGTTAGTATAGTAAGGGGGCCCCTCCTTGTACTTCTGGCTTCTCAGGCTGCAACGCTGCATCGGCTTGGCCAGCTTTTTCTCGCGAAAGAGGACCTTGAGGCCTGGTTTAGGGTTTAGGGTTTGGGGTTTAGGGCTTAGGGTTTAGGGCTTAGGGTTTAGGGTTTAGGGTTGGAATGTGTTTCGATCCGAGCCCTAAGTTCATTTCTGGGGGATCAAGGTTCGAACCCGACGCCTCAAATTCCATAATATCATCGCCAAAGAGTTCCATTTCAACAATCTCCTGGCGTTTGGGGTTGGGGTTTGGGGTTTACCAGCTTCTCAAGAATCAGCCACAAACCCTAAACCCCAAACCCCAAACCCTAAACCCTAAACCTTATAAACCCTAAACCCCAAACTGAGCCCAAAGCGGCCATGCTCAGCCACGCGAAGGCCGCTGAAGCGCTGCTGTCCAAAGCGCTGCAGATGACGCCGTGCTTGACTTCGGTGAAGCTCTCACCCTAAACCCTGAAAGGTTTAGGGTTTAGGGTTTAGGGTTTAGGGTGTAGGGTTTAGGGTTTAGGGTTTGGGCCGGAGACACAGTTACAGATATCAGGGTCCATTAGGGTTTAGGCACACCACGGAGAGCCCGCCCCCCCCCCCCCCCCCCCCACCCCCTCCACGCGCTGCTCAGAAATTCCTTTTCCAAGCTTGTGAGGAACCTCCTCAAGCTAAACCCTAAACCGCCCTAAACCGCCCTAAACCGCCCTAAACCGCCCTAAACCCCTAAACCCTATACCCTGAACCAGGTGAGGTTTCGGGGTTCAGGCTCGGACCCCCCAAAGCCCCCTTAAAGGCCTAGGTTACTCCTGGGTCTGGTAGGGCTTCTCCTAAACCCTAAACCCTAAACCCTAAACCCTAAACCCGAAAATCCAAGCTATGCGAAAGCAAGAAAGCCAAAGCATCCTGTCCTCCGAAGCCCTACACCCGAAACCCTAGCCCTAAACCCTAAACCCTAAACCCTAGCCCTAAACCCTAAACCCTAAACCCTAAACCCTAAACCCAAAAAACTCGAAATCCCGAAACCCAACCCACCGCCTGCGGGGAGGGAGGGGGGGGGGCACAAGGAAGCTGATCCTCGGTGAGTCAGGCATGCGCATCGAGAGCCTCGGCGGCGCTTGGGGTTTAGGGTTTAGGGTTTAGGGTTTAGGGTTTGGGGTTTAGGGTTTGGGGTTTAGGGTTTAGGGTTTAGGGTTTAGGGATAAGGCGGTGCAGGCTGGATACAAGAGGGCTTGGATGGTTCAGGGAATATTTATGTGCCCAGCCCTGCTAAGCAAAATCTACTCCCCCCCCCGCCCCCCCTGGGTTCCCCTCAGAATGAAAGCCATGATAACCCACCCTCTCCTAACCTCCTAAGCTCAGGAACACTCGGCACGTGCTCGGCGTGGTTTGCGGCAGACGGGGAGATTTTAGCAAGGCAGAGGAACATCTTACCAAGGCCGCTCGTGAGCCAAAGGGGATAGGTTAAGAGCTTATAGGGTTTTAGGTAATTATCAGGGTTTGGGGTCATCATTAGCGTTTTGGGTGATTCTTAGGGTTTTGGGTTTGGGGTTTAGGGTGGGGTTTGATCACGTTGCCGAACATCGAGCACTTCCTTCGCGCACCCGGAGCTTTGATGTTGTGCGGATGCTTGGGCTGCGTGCGGCACCCATTCTTGAAACCTGAAACCCTAAACCCTAAACCCTAAACAGAGAATGGTCAATGATTTGTCCCCGCAGCACGAGATTCCACCTCCACATGATTCGTTGACCTACACTTTTGGTTTTTCGCGTTTGGAGCTGCGCTTGAGTGGGAATCTGGCGGATTGTCATAGTGAGAACCTTCCGACCGAGTCCTTGCCTGCCTTGTGCGAGTGCGAGAGCCGAAACCCTAAACCCTAAACCCTAAACCCTAAACCCTAAACCCTAAACCCTAAACCCTAAACCCTAAACCCTAAACCCTAAACCCTAAACCCTGCCCACAGCTGCTCTTCAGGCCCTGCTCCACAAGCGCCAGATGCACGGAAAGGACCCCCATCCCTCGGTCGCCATTACGCTGCACGAGCTCGGCCGGCTCTTCCTCAGCAAGGACCTTTCATGGGGTTTATGAGGGGTTTAGGATAGGGTTTAGGGTTTAGGGTTTAGGGTTTAGGGTTTAGGGTTTAGGGGGGTTTGTGGGGGTTATGGGGGTTTAGGAGGTTTAGGGTGGGGTTTATGGGGTTTGTGGGGTATGGGGGTCCCTAAACACTCAAAAGTTCGAGGTAACACAGTAATGCCGCAACCTTGAATCCGAATTGTCAACGTCTGAGCCGTGGGTTTTCAAGGTTTTTGATGGAGGCTGCAAGCTGCTTGGGGTTTAGGGCTTAGGGCTTAATTAGGGCTTAGGGCAAGGGCTTAGGGTTTAGGGTTAAAGGGTTCTTAGGGGAGGGGGGTTCAAGGGGGGTAGGTACCTAGGGAACCTTAGGGATCCTTAGGGAGCCTTAGGGAGTACTGGGGAGTATTAGGGAACCTTGGGTTACATACCCCCCTTGAGAACACCCCTCCCTTAACAACCCTATAAATTGGGGTTCCAGCACTTGCAGTCAAGTGGCCTCAAGAGACCCGACAGGGTACATCCTTACCTGGAGGACAAAATGAACCCTAAAGATGGGGTCATATACCCTATTCTACTCCAATCCCTACTAAGGTACATGGACCATAAACCCTTTCAGGGTTCATTTGGTGTTTAAGGTGAAGGTGCCTCTTGAGGGTACAACCTTACTTGGGGGGTTCATGGTACTTATTAACCAATCATAACTGTACTTTCCCTGACATGGTTAGAAGTACAGTTATAAGCACAGTTATAATTGGTTAATAAGAACCCCTGAACCTCCAAGTCGAAAAGTTCCGAGTCTTATCCCCCAAACCCTAAACCCTAAACCCTAAACCCTAAACCCTAAACCCTAAACCCTAAACCTGAGAGGAGGACTTTGTGAAAGCAGAGGACTACCTTAGACAGGCCTTAGCCATACGGAGAGCCCTGCGCCTCGCCGAAGTCATGGAGTTCCAGGGTTTATAGGGTTTAGGGTTTAGGGTTTAGGGTTTAGGTCGAGTTCTGTGGGGGGGGGGGTTAGGGCTTAGTTAGGGGCACCTCAGCTTGTGGTTAGAGTGTGTTAGAGTAGGTGGAGAAGAAGAGCTGCGATTGGGGGGTTAGGGTTTAGGGTTCAGGGTTTTGGGTTTTGGGTTTAGGGTGTAATGTTAACCTCACATCTATAAATGGGGTGGCAACTGTAATATTCGCCGGGCCAGAGGGGCTCAGCCGAAGACTACTTTCCATTACGGGAGGTTTTCGGGCCGATGTGTGTAAACAAGTCCATATAGGGGGGTCCGGTGAAAATAATAATGGGGTGACAACAGTAATATTTGGCCGGCCAGGAATCCGAAATTTTACTTGCAGAGAATACTTTTCGAGCTCCGAGCAGATCTCGTTTGAGACTGCTTGTCTTGCGAGATTGCTGCAGCTCCAGAGCTGCGAGAAACTGCTGCTTCAGGCCTGTTTCTTCAGAGAAGCAGGTGCCTCTTGAGATTGCTGCAGCTCCAGAGCTGCGAGAAACTGCTGCTTCAGGCCTGTTTCTTCAGAGAAGCAGGTGCCTCTTGAGATTGCTGCAGCTCCAGAGCTGCGAGAAACTGCTGCTTCAGGCCTCTTTCTTCAGAGGAGCAGGTGGTCCTCTAAGGCTTCAGATAAGAGTCCCTGAAGCTGAAGACTTCAGCCTTCGGGTCTTGGAATTCAGGAAACCGCCAGAGGTCTGAAATCAAGGTTTCTTTACTAAAATCCTTATCCGCCGGGGCTCGAAAACAAGTCCGGAAAGGGTGCCCCTTATGGGCCTCCAAAATGACAATAGTAAATGAAATGGGTGGCAATAATAATTTCGGCGAGGGGGGGGGGAACCAAGGAAGCCTCAAGTTTAAATGGCTGCCTTTAAGTCTCAAGACAAGAACCCTTAAGCTCAAGACTTCAGGCGTCGGGTCCTGGTCCAAGTCTCAAGGCAAGAATCCCTGAAGCTTAAGACTTCAGCCTTCGGGTCCTGGAATGCAGGAAGCCGCCAGAGATCTCAAAGCCAGGTTTCCTTACTTAAAACCTTTAGACCCCCAGACCGCAGACCCAGACCCCAGAATCCTCATTATTGGCACCCTCTCTTTTTTTTGACCCGTCCAAACCCCGGGGACCAAAACAGATTTGGGGGGGGGGGGGTTTATTAAAGCGACGTTAACATTAGGGTTCTGTACCATTGAGGGTCTGGGCACGGATTTCGCCATACAGGTCAGGCGTTCAGGAGATGGCAGGTGTTGAGGGTCTCGGGGTTTATGTGCGGTGTGCCGTGTATGATGTAGAGTCTGCTGATGAAGGGTTCAGGGTCTATGGTGTAGGGTCTAGGGCTCAGGGTTTAGGGGCAATGCCACACGAATCTTGATTTAGTATGCTTCGTTGTCCTGGGCCGTTGGGGTGGGCAGCGCTCCCCGAATCCTAAACCCTAAACCCTAAAGCAGGCATCGAGAGACAGGGAGCCGTGAGCTGGCGGACATATTGGCCGATGTGGGCGACCTTTACACAAAGATGGCTGCTTCCCACGCAATTCAGGTCTGTATTTTATATCTGTGCATTCCCTCCACTTTTGCTTCCATGTATGTTGCACTTACCTGTGACGCTCAAGCCCTCTGAGTAAAAAGGTTAGGCGCGCCCCTGCTCATGGCTTAACGGTTAACAACTGGTGGATTTCCCAAACTATAGGTTATCAGCCGTAGGCTCCCCGGAGCTTGCGGCACCACTGACCTGGAGTTTCGACTCAGTGCATGGGTGACAGCCCCGAGCTGGTCCCCACCGAGGTAGCAACTGATCTCGGTACAGACGGATTTACAGACGCAGAATCCGCGGAGATGGACCTCTCAGGCACTTTGGCTATGCCACCGTCTACGGATGGCCGTGGCCTAGTGCTGGAAGAGAATGCAGCGGCAGCTAATGTGTTTGCGCCAAACGCACCTTCTCCTTTCGTAGGACTAGGAGCTCCGCAGATCCACATGTACCGACAACAGTTTCAGCAGAACATCATGATAGGTGAAACACCTGAACAAACAAGACTTCTCCTCACTGAGTTAGAGAACGAAGCAGAGTCCAGGCACCAGAGGTTCCGCCTAGCTGCTGAAGAAGCCCATGATCAACAAATCGCAGACGTTGAAGAAAGGGCTAACAGGCAGCACGAGGAAGTCGTTGCTAGACTTGAGTCTGAAATTGCTAGCCAAAGGTATAGCTTTGTCGCGAGGACCCAAGGTCTCTTTTCAGAACTCCAGCAACAAAACCAGATAATCAATTTTCAGTCAGAACATTTTTCCGATGTTGGTTCGCAAATCACACGTCTCAGGACAACTCTGGTTGAAGAGGCTGAACAAAACAAGAGGGAAAGCATTAACGAGATTGGGGAATGGTTTGGGAGAGAGCATGATGAGGCAATGAAAAGGTACCGCAGTATAGCCCTGGAAACTGAAGAGCAAATGAGGATTCAAAACATGACCCTCCAAGATGAATTGTCATCAATGGAGCGTGCGCTCCAGCTCGAACAGGACAGGAATTTAGGTATCAATCCCTCGCAGCAAGCTCAGTTTCCCAGCGCCACTGCCCCAGTTGCTCCAGCGCCAAGCGCCGGGCTTAGTGCTCCGTGTGCCCCTCAGTTTTCAGATCCGAGTGTGATTCCGATGAACATCAGGGCATTGTTTCCAAACTTCAGTTTTGGCGGTGTGGCAACTACTGCCACTCCAACGGGACCACAGGGTCCGGTTTCTGCCCCAGGGACCCCAACAGCATCAGCTAACGTCCCAAATCTAGGATCCTCTAGTGGTGGTTTGAACGCCGGAGCCCCTGGTCTTGCGGCCCCAACAGGCACGCCGGGAGGTCCGGCAGCTACTGGAGCCGATTTAATCGCACAGACGCAGCAAGCGCTGCTTGAAGCCGCCAAGCTTCTTAAAGGAGACAAAAGCGGTGAAGATGACAAACCAAAGGTTAAAGAAGCTGAAACCATCCGCCTGCCGGATTTCCCTAACCCCGAAACCTACCGTGCATGGAAAACCGCAACACGGGAGGCAGTTAGGGCAGCTTCAGATAGACCAGATGAAGCCTTCTCTTGGATTCTAGAGGTGTATTCTAAGAATGCTGATCATGAAAAGCTTCGTGAACCCGGTAAGTTCCTCACGCTGGATACCAAAATCCTAGCCGCTCTCACTAAGGTCGCCAAAGGTGAGTTATCTCGACAGGTACTCACTTTCAAGGAAACCGAGGCGGTTCAAGGACGTGCCGTACGAGGGCGCCAGGTTTTGCTTATGTTTGATCAGTACTTCAAGACAAATGAAGAGGTAGGATCGCTCTACTCGGTAGAAGACCTTTTGAAGGTTACGCTGCATAGTGACGATCTAACCACATTTCTGCACAATTGGGAATCAGTCATTGCTGGCATGAGTCATGTCCCAGAAGAAATGGTTCTGCGTGACATCCTTCTTCGGCAAATCCGAAAGTCCTCAAGAATGAAGTATGATTTGGAAATCTACGACAGGGCGAAAGAGGGTTCTGCCTCACACTCCTATGCGTTCTTGTTGAAGTCAATCCGGGATTTGTTGACCCGTGAAAGGATGCGCAAGAACAGGGATAGAATCGCCAAGTCTCATGGGGACAAGTTTGGTGCTCCTGTTGTTGAAGGCGGAAGGCCGACACGCCCTCCGTCGAGGAGTGGCCGCGGAAGGGACCGCTCTGCCGGTAGCCAGTCTAATTCAAAGTCAAGGTCTCGCTCTAGGACCCCATCCAGATCTAGATCACCTAGCCGATCACAAAGCCCAAAGCCAGTTTGCTACGACTTTCAAAAGGGTAAGTGCACCAGGGGTGACAAGTGCAAGTTTTCGCACAAACCCCGTTCGCAATCCCCTGTTCGCACTGCCCCGAAGAAGAAACAGGTCTGCACGTTTTGGAAGAAGGGAAAGTGCACTAGGGGAGATAAGTGTCGTTTCTTGCATAGGGAACCGAGCCCTACTCCCTCAGGTGGTGAAAACGCAGCCCCGGCCCCTAAGGGCCCAGACAAACCAAGGTCCCCGTCACCCGCGCCAACGCGCAGGAAACCAAGCCGTGGACGCTCTAAGGAAAAGGACAGGAAGGCCGCATGCTGCATCTCGCTTGCGGCTGCAGCCTCAGCTGGTCCTGAGGAGAGTGAACCACAAGATGGGGACGAAGACTACTGGGAAGTAGACTTCAAAAGGGGTGAAGCTGTTAGGCACCATTTGAAGTACAGAAGTACTATGTACAAGCCCGAAGTGTCATGTCCTGTTGCTCTTGAAAGGTTGAAGGGTAAGGCCAAAGTGATCAAGACGCTTCCCATTTCTCCGTACATTGCAAAGGAGAACTGGGACTGGAAAGAGGGAAGAGGGGGAACCGGCGATAGGACGCCGTGGACCGGCAAGACTGTTTTCAAGATCAAAGAACAAAACAAGAAGGTCAGGTTTTCTGACAAACCCAAAGTCAGGGAAATCCCCTTTGAGGGAAAGGGGTACAAACATTCCTACAAAGTTCGCAGGTACAATACTTGCTATGCTGATGCGGAAAACTGCCCTAAGCCTGACGCTAATGACCTTCAGGTTGCAATTAGGAACGCAAGGGAACTCAAGATGCTTCTTGCCCGGCATGAGGGGGGAGAGAAAACCGATTGCCACTTAGAGTGTGATGAGCCTGATTCTCTCATGTGTGGGATGTGCAAGCACGTTGTTGAGAGCTCAGAGATCGCTTGTCCAGGGATCGCCACGCCCTTAGAATTCCTTGCTGACACAGGAAGCGAGGAGGACCTTATCAGCGAAGCCGATCGTGCTATGTACTTCGGCGAAGAGCCAGTAGGCAATGCAACACGACAAGTGAATCTCATCACTGCTAATGGTAACGTCAAAGGTGACAAGTCGGTTAGGATCGACTTCCCGGAGTTTGGCAAAGAGCTAGAGTTCTATGTTCTCAACAGCACCCCTCCTGTTTGCTCCGTAGGCAGAAGGTGCATGGAGGACGGTTATGAGTTCCACTGGTACCCCAAAAGGCCGCCTTACTTTGTTGCGCCCAATGGTCAAAGACTAAGGTGTAGGATGAGAGGTATGGTCCCAGTGCTAGGGGGAGGAGCAATGGCCGCTCCAAGCGCTAAGGAGGAAGCCTCAGGTTCTCTCGGACGACCAGTTTTGTCCGAGGGTTTTCAGAAAACTGCCGCCCAATAGGGCCGGCCGAGGCTTTCGCAGGAGCAGCAGAGGAACGAGATCCAGTGGTCGAGCACCCCGATCCTGAGATCTCCGCAGCCATCAATGAGGTGCCGCCGATAGATATCCCCAAAGAGAAGCTCAAAAGACCAGGTTGGGTTTCGCACCCAAATGCTAAGTACTTGATTGTCGGACACAAACCAAAGACGTTTCGTACTGCTACACCAAGGTTTCCAAGATGCGAAGTCAGATCTACTTGGTTGTTCAGGGAAGGTTCTTGGGTCAAGGTTGAGGATAAAGTGAACGTCAGGGAGCTTGACAACAAAGTTGCCCGACTGGAGGGTAATCCAATCCTGAGCCTCACTATCTTCGAAGACCCCGATGTTGAACCTGACAGTGACAACGAAGTAAACGCCCGCAGTCTTGCAGAGGCCGATGTGAAAGCTGAAGCCAAATCTGTTGAGCACTTGTTCTCGCACAGGCCCAAGAATCCGTTCTGCGAGGTATGTCAGCGTGCAAAGATGTTGGCTCCCCAAGCCCGCAAAAAGGGGGGCTCAAGTACCATTGTGTCAAAGGCCTTTGGGGATCACATCACTGTTGACCATATCATCACTCGTGACCTTCGTGATCATGGGTTCCAGGACGAAAGGGTCGCACTTGTTGTTAAGGACGTGTTCACCAAATTTCGTTACGTCTACCCCTCTCCGACTAAGTCAAGCGATCAGTGTTTTGAAGACCTTCTTCACTTCCTAGGTCAAGAAGATGCAGTCGGCGTTTTCTACTCAGACAACGCACCTGAACTTCATGCCGCTATCAAAAGCCTGGGTGTCCGACATGTTACATCCCGCGAATATGTGGACACCAACAAGTCGGTAATCGAAAGAGAAATTCGGACGATCTTGGAGGGTACCCGCTCCAACCTTGTTCAGGCGGGTCTCCCCGACAAGCTTTGGCCGTTGGCCGCCCAACACCATGCGATGGCACTTAATGCAACTAAGAGGCTTGACAACGGGATTGTTCCCTGGGAGGCCAGGTATGGGGAACCGTTTTCAGGGATAATGATTCCTTTTGGTGCGCGTGTGTTGTACTGGAACAACCCCAAACAGAACATTCCTGCGAGCTCCAAGTTTGCGCCGACTGGTGTTGAGGGAATATTTCTTGGTTACCACATTCAACCTGGCTTCGTTTGGAAGGAGGAATACCTCGTTACCCCCGTCGAGGGTTGTGACTTTGCGTTCGAAATAGGAAACTTTCCCATCCTGAGGTCGAAGCGAATGGAGCTGTTGCCCGGGGATTTCACATTCCCAATGAGATCCGAACAGCTCGCACTGCAGGAGAGCCTCCGTAAGCCGACCCTCGCAGATCAGGACTGCTCGTGGGGAGACACAGAAGGTGCCGGAACACGCGCCCCGCCTGGGGATTCGCCGGACGAGCCTTTGCCTCCGCCCGGTGTGCCTGATTTGGACGACTCCGATTTGAAGGATCGTTTGTCCGAGTACTTGGACCAAGTGGCCAAGGAAAACGAGGACTATGTTCCCGAAGATGTCGGAGCTGTGGAGGACTGGCTGGGGAGGGATGCTCCTGGATCTTCTAAGGAAGCAACATCCACGCCTAAGGCCTCATCTACTCTACCAAGACATGACCCCAAAACCATGCCTGACGGGAAGAAAGTCCCCAAAGGGTATAACTGGGACGGGGTGAGGTTGGTTAGAGATAAGAAAGGTTCCAAAAGGCCACCTGATACCCCTTCGGAATTTTGGCACATGTATTCCAAGGCACAACGGGAGGCTGACATTGAAAGATTCGAACGCAAAAAGGCTCGTGAAGCCGAGGAAGATGCTCGCAAGGCCCTTAGAGACTCCCCGGCCATGCCTGTCATCGCCGAGCCTGACCCCGAGCCCCATAGGGACCGCATGGCGTCCTTGTATTGGGCCAAACTTGGTCAGGTTGCGAGTGAGATGTTTGCTGTTGTTGCCAGGGTTGTCGGGCCTAAAGAGATCGAAAGTACTCCCGCTGCTAAAGAAGCCATGGACCGAGAGTGGAAGAAACTTGCCGATAAGTCTTGCTGGCTCGAAAAGAAGGTTCGAGAGTACCGGGATGTCGCCGCGGAAGCCAAACACAAGAATGTCAAGGCCCATTTCGGGAAAATCTTTGAGATTTGTTCGGTCAAGGGGGATGAACTCCCGGACGGGCACCCCCAGAAGAAATGGAAGGGTCGTAGTGTCTTCCAGGGCAATAATGTCCAGGACGAAAACCACGATCACGCCATTTTCGCCGAACTAGGATCAAGTCCCGCTAGCATGGAGGCCGGGAAAATCATCGATGTGTTTGGTAGCCAACCCGGGTACGTGAAACAGCAGGCTGATGGCATCGCCGCATACACACAAGCCCTTTTTAAAGGCATTGAAACGTGGGTTCGTCTCCCTCGAAACAGATGGCCTAAAGAATGGTCTGGGTATGAAGATCCTGTTTGCCCACTCAGGCTCGCTTTGTACGGCCACCCTGACTCAGGTGGTATCTGGGAAAGGTACTGTACAGAACAGTTAGAGAGTGTTGGTTTTACTGCAGTTCTACCCGACATTTGGCATTCTGTTTTCTACCATGCTGAACTAGATTTGTTGCTTGTTGTGTACGTTGATGACTTCAAGATGGCCGGCCCCCAAGACAAAATCAACAAAGGTTGGGAGTTGATCGCTAAGGTGATTGACATGGAACCAGCCGAGGTCTTGGGGCGGTACTTCGGGTGTCATCACGTTGAGCAAAATCAGGTCCAGCTTTCACGGGAGGACCACCCATTTGCTTACGTCTTCGACAAGAAGCACGCTAGCCCAGCTGCCGACTACCAAGTCCGGCCGAACCGCAAAGAGGACTTCTGGGAGGTCGACGCTGAGTTAGCTGCAGTCGTTAGGCATCACATATATCCTCGTAGGAAACTTTATGTGCCTACGCAGGACGACGTGTCGAAATTTCCCCACATAAGCCGTCAACGAATCACGGTGTTTGATGATGGTAGGGACCCTATCCATGATGACTTGAATCAGGGGGGCCCCGCGGACCAATCAGGTTGGTGGACTGGGAGAACATATTTCCCCATCACTGAGGTCAGTGACGAGGACTTTTCTCATGCTCTCGCAGCTAAGCACAATAAACCCAAGCGGTCCAAAGCCGAAGCTAAACGAGAAGCACGACAGAGTAAGTTCAAGAGCACTGAATCAATCAGTCAGGGAAAAACCCCTTCCATGACTGTGCCCGTGAACGTTGTGTACTACGACATGCGAGATTTCTTGGTGTCCTGTGTTGATAGGTACTGTGAGTTGGCCAAGGTCGACAAGAAATCCCTGAAGCACGTAGCGACTCCTTTTCATGAGAACCGGGTAGCAAAAGTTCTGGAGAACAATGAACCTAGTGGTAAGCTGCAACCTATTGCTAGCCGTGTACTCATGAAGGTTTTGTTCGCTGCGAGAATGGCCAGGTGGGACTTGTTACGCGCCACTCAGGCACTGGCATCCAGAGTCACCAAGTGGTCTCGCGACTGTGACGTTGCTTTGCACAGGTTGATCAGTTACATAAACTCTTCTCTTGAAGTTCGGATGAGGGGATTCATAGGGGATCGCATTCAGGATTGTAAGTTATGGATGTTCTGCGATGCTGACCACGCTGGTAGCCACGACAGTAAATCCACTTCAGGCTGCGCCCTTTACTTGGTCGGCCCCAATACTTACTTTCCCCTAAATGCTTTTTCCAAGAAACAGACCAGCATCACTACTTCAAGTACGGAGAGTGAGGTTGTGGCTGCCAACCAAGGTATTCGTGCCCAGGGTCTGCCCAGCCTCAGTCTTTGGATTTTCCTGTGGCGTGAGGTTGCGAGTAGGACCGCCAGCTACCAAGCTAGGCCGAAGACCAAACCTAACCAAAGGGAAAACGACATCATCGCACGAATTGATCCTGAACTTGATGAGATCCGTTATGGTGAGTGTAGGGCGGATGGACGAAGCGTTTCCGATTTAAACGGTCTCAAGGTCCACCTTAGCCCCAAGTTTGCTGTTCAACTCCTTGAGGACAACCAAGCTACCATCACTATTCTCCTCAAAGGTGACAGCGAAAAACTACGTCACACCGATAGGACTCAACGCATTTCGTTTGCTTGGATCAAACAACAGTTCGAGCGTAACTTCTTCGAAATGATTAATGTTGACACTAAAGAGCAAGTAGCTGATATCTTTACCAAACCTTTCGCTGACCGAGGTAAATGGGAACATGCTCTAAGGCTCATCGCGCACGTCGATGCCCCTCTTCAGGGGGGACGGCAATCTAAGGCACACGAGTCCGATGCTCATCTCATCAACAAGCCTGTCGTTCATGCTCACCCTGTGGTGAAGCCGTCGGGCGATCCTTGCGCAGTCGCAGCTGAGCTTACCAAGGACCGTGACTTCAGTACTAAGGCTTTGTTGCGTGTAGCCCAGATCATGTACCCCAACAAAACCAAGCGAAAGATGATTAAGCTTGACAATCGCAGCTACTACCATATCTTTGGGCAGTGGTCTTACGGAGGAATGCAAGGGGTGACTAAGGCAACACGTCGGTGGCCTCAGATTGCCCGCTTCCTAAATGGAGTTGTGCAAGCCCATGCTCCTAAGGACTTCACATGGAACTCGGTGCTGCTTAATAGCTGTACTAGTGCCTCTGTGCACAAGGACCATGGGAATGCTAAGGATAGCATGAGCTTTGCCCTCAGTGTCGGGGATTTCAAGGATGGTGAACTGTGGTTTGCGGACCCCCTTGTTCCATCTGAAGATGCTATTGTTAGGGTCGGGCCAAATGGTAAGCGCCTTAAGGGTCGTGCTGTGTCCACCCTGAACAAAGCCATCATTTTTGATCCGCGAAAATTACACTGTGTGTTACCTTTCACTGGAACACGTTTCTCCATTGTTGCGTACACCTCCCGATCCCAAGACGCACTGCAAGATCAAGAGCTCAATTCTTTGAAGACGCTTGGATTCAGGCTGCCCCCACGTGCGGCCAGCGCTGCTTCTGCCCGAGAATACTCGAGGCCGTTGGGGTTCAAACGAATCATAGTCGAGTTTTGTTGCTCCCCCAACAGCAAACTAGGGCAGGATCGTAGCGCAAGTCAAGGATGTTATGTGTTGCGAGTCACCAGTGAGGATGACGTCTTGAAAGACTCTACATTGACTTCAGTTGTTCAGAAAATTAGTACCCTCTGCGACGAGGGGGGAGCATCTAAGCCAATTTTAGTTTATGCGTCGCTTCCGTGTACTGGTGGTTGTCCGTGGAATCGCATGACGCCTGACAGCCCAAAGTGGGAACAGCGTCAGGAACTGTTTTGCAAACTCCTCAAGCAGTTCCGAAAATTCATTAGGAAGCTCAAAGAGTACAAACCACAGGTTGCCTTCGAACTCCCTAAGGATTGCGACTATTGGAAGTGGGACCATGTTCAGCATATGGTTAATGATTTTGGACTTGAGTTCTACCGTTGCGATGGTTGCATGTTGGGGATTACGAATTACCAAGGATTACCACTAAGGAAAGCTTGGACCATTGCGTCGTCGATTCCATTGCAGCGGCTGGCAGCGCACAAGTGTGATCGCAGTCATGTTCATGGCGAGTCTAGAGGCCAGGACCTTAAGGACAGTGAGAACTATTCACATGCCATGACTGATTGCATCCACATTGATTGGAAAAGCTTTTGCGATAGGCGTTCTAACTATGCAGCTTGTGCACAACAACAATTTTCGTGTGACCACAAACACGTTTGCACTCGCAAAGCTGAACAAACTAACGCATTAGCTGCCTGCTGCATTCTCGCGGCAGAGTTCTGCGCGCCGGACATGGAAGCCACCAACGCTGGAATCGTTGCTCCGACGGAGGTCCTGCGCCAGTGGTGGGATCGCCGGTTATGGGAGACTTCATTGTCTTCCGAATACCGCACCATGGCGCCTTTCCAGGAGGACGAAGCCAGCGTGAATAACTTCTACAAGTATTTGCCGCGGCCACTGGCATGCGAATATGCCCTCAGTGACGTCAGGGAGGCTGGTTTGGTGGCCAAAATCGGAAAGCTCACCGATCAAGGTTTGGCCATGCTCCAGCCCGAGTCTACTCGAGGCCGTTTGCGCTACCTTGTCATCGTCGCAGACTCTACAACTACGTTCCTCACTGAAGGAAATTGGAAGACAGATCTGCTGGCAGACATCAAGGCCAACCGCGGCAATGCCTTCCCACATCATCTTGGCGTTGAGTACATTCCTACATGGGGTGCGAATCTCACGCGGCTCGTAGAGCTCGCCGTGGGAAAAGTCACCCAACTGGAGCGTGAAACTGGCGCCAGTGGTCAGGTGAGCATTGACCTCATGATGATCTGGAACGGGAACGAGTTCGTCGGCGAAAGAGGTCTGTTTTTGGACCCAGGCTTCAAGAGCAAGACGGAGTGGCTTCGTGGTTACCCGCACATGGCAAAGGGGAGCTGGGAGTTCATTGGACCAAAGGTTCTCCGGGAGATAGGCAAGTTGGCGGATCTACAGTCACGGGCGTCAGTGGGTACTGTGCTGCTCACGTCTGCGACCGACGCTGCCAGCTACTGCCTCCCGCGCGACTGGGGTACCATCATGGCGGATTTGCTCGACTATGCCGCCCAACTTGGGCTGGCCGTCAAGCATTTCAATACGCCTGCAAGCCAGATCCGCAAGTTCGATCACTTTCACTTCCAGGAGGACAGCGCCTATCGTTTGCAGCTGTTGAGGTGGTTGGGTTTTACCGCCAGGATTATGGTCCTTCGTCACCAATGCTCCTTCTTCAAGGAAGCCGACATCGACCTGATCCTGCAAAACTACGGCCATGTCTCAAAGCCTAACGTCAAGTTCGCTGTGGACGTGCAGGTGGAGGAGAAGCTCCTGAATCACTTCCGTAAAGGAAGAGTAGCGCCCACATATCAGCCGCTTGTCGAGGCTGACCCGTGGGACGACATCTACTTCCAAGGACCCCAGGAGCAGTTCCCCGACACCGCGCCGAACCACTTTGTCCACCGGGACTTCAAGGACCACGTTCACCTGGGAGATGGGGAATATGTTACCCGCGAGGACTACGACGAGATGATCAAGAAGAGCGAGGAAAATGCCCCCCGTCCAGGGGAGGCCGTCGTTGTTCCGTCATCGTCGTCAACGGCGCGGGAGACTAAGGAGAAGCTTTTGGCCAGGGGGGAGGTCTACAGTCGTCAGCGGACCGACCCTGAGTCCAGTGCCCCCAAACGGGCAAAGAAGGGCCCACACGAGGCTGACTACGACGAGCCCATCAAGTCCGGCTACTACACAACCGATGACGATTGGTGCCTCGTCGACATGCTGGGCCTCGATTGGGACGCAATCCATTTATGCCCACCGGAAGGTGAGGCCGAGTGGGTTGACATCCTTCAGGACGAGATGCCGAACTTCAAGTATGTCAACATTCCCCAGCATCACAAGACTGCCTTGTCCGGCATTGTTCGTGGCAAGATCGTCCCGGGCCTGCAGGGCGATGGATTGTGGTGCTCTACGAGGAGGATTCTCGAGGCCTGGAACAAGAAGACGAACAAGGATTATGGCCTCGGGATGCTCCTCACCGTCGTCAAGAACGACAATCGCAGCAGGTTCCAGCTGCGAATCGACCGCAACCACCCCCTCGCCGAGTACTACGGCCTAGGAGGGTACCCTACCCTTATTAGGGCGAACCAAGGCATCTCCAAGGATGCTATGAAAGGGGTGCCCGACTCGACCCTTGCTGAGGCCTGGTTCAGCATGATCCCAGAAGCAGAAATGGATGTGCATTCTGCCACCTGGGAAGGTCGGCCGGTTTTGCCCCTGGAGAAGATTCCACGCAGGCTCTACCACCGCACCTACAAGGATCGAGCCTTTGCCATCTTGGACTCCTGCTTTATCCCCGGGCACCACACCGCGAATGCCTTTGTGTATTTTGCCGACCGGGAGGTAGGGCCGGGAGAAAACGTCCCTGGCGTGAGGAGCGATCGCCCCGTCGAGATCGTCATCAACACCATGGAGGCCCTCAGTCAGGGCGCCGGACTGTTTTACTCCCGATCAGACGGCGTCCTCTGCCGAGAGGCTATCTCCGGGTCCACGGTCCTTTATATTCGTGACACAAGGACTGATGAAATTTTGTGGTCCGCCACGGATGGGCCCGAAGGACGGGAGGAGGAAGAGAATGCCCCTCAGGTAGAGGAGGCCGAATCTTCCGGAAGCATGGTTGTTGAAGCCGTGGGACCTCTCCAAGAAGCACAAGAGGAGCGTGATGTCGAGCATGAAGAAGCCCCGTTGGTCAAGGAGGAGTTCGATGTTCCCATCCTTGAGGAGGTCGAGAGCACCGTTCCTGAACTTCCACCTCTACGCGTTCGCTTCAACACTGACGCCGATGTCATCGAGGTGTCACCTTCAGGAAGGAACCGTTTGACTGAAGGTCAGTTGCAAGTGGTCCCTGATGAAGGAATGGCTACCCGCTCTACGGCACCGGCAACCCAGGCGCCGCGTCCTGGATGGAACAGGGGAATCACGCAGGTTCAGTGCGTCAGTTGTGGCAAGCTCCGTCTCGAAGGTCAGCACAAGTGCTTCCACTGTGGCTACTACGTCACCCGTGGGGCCACCCAGAGCGCCTTCAGAATGTGGATGGCGCGTGAGCGCTCCCATGTCTTGGACGCCCTGGCGGAGCAGTTTGGGAAGGGCCTTTGGGAGTTGGATGCCGCGAAGATTCGCCAGGCCGCTGGAACGCATGATTTGAGGGGACAGCAGAGCGTAGATGGCCGAGCTATCATGTTAGCACGCCAGAATCTCAAAGGCTTCATGAAGCACGGCTACACGTCGATGGTAGACAAGTTCGACCAGGACGACACCTACGCGATCCACGCTATCAAGGGCGGCTGGACGAGAAGGCGGCTCACTATTCAGGACTGCGTGGCATGCGCTTATCTTCCCAATCAAGGTCGTTCCCGCGAACAACGTGAGTTGGGCTACGGCTCCAACAAAGCCTGGGAGAACAAAAAGGTCAATCATGAGGGACTGGCTCGCATGGTGTTCTTCGACAAGAATGCCGACGATCTCGTCCTGGCCGGCCTCATTGACGACCCCAACCTCGAACCTATGGGCTACGCTTGGCTCGGCAACTTCATGGGCGTGAAGGAATTCGCCCGGACCATCCGCGTCACTCGTGCGGTTTCCCACATCCTCACCTTTACGGAGGGCATCATTGGCATCCCGGACTTCGATGAGGAAGAGCATCTGGCAGTCTTTTTGGCCGAGATCCTCTCTGAGAATTATGGTGGGGCAAAGGAGACGTGCCGAAGGATGAAGGAATCGGCAGAAGCGTCCCGGGCCGCTCAGGCGCGGGCGGATGCAAGAAGGACCTCGCAAAATGCCCCCCGTTTTGGGGAGGCCGATCGTGACACGAATCGTGGCTGGTCGTGGAGCGACAACTCTTGGTCGCAGGGCGACTGGCATTCCTCAAGTTCCTGGCGTGATCGCCAGTGGCAGGATCAAGGATCCTGGTGGAGCTCAGGGAGTCGCACTACGGAGCACTCCCGTGGACCTTGGCGCTACGACCATCGAGATCGCAGCTGGTGAGTCCTGAGTTCCGCAATTCTGCTGGAGTAGCTTAGCATCTTGACCGTGACGCTCTGTTTTCCTTTCTTTTGAGGTCGGTGCTGAGTGAACCACTGTTTTGCACGAGCCACCTTTGTATCCCCGCCAGCGCTTCAAATTTCTTAAGCTGGTGCGCGGTGATCTGTGGCGTTGAACCTGAATTAAAACTCGGGTGAGCGCACTTTGAACATACAGTAGAGGAGCAAAACGCAGCACGTAGTGCCTGCCGTGGATTCGTTGACTGCGTTTCAGCATTCTCACGCTTCAACGAGGGGGGTGTATTTTATATCTGTGCATTCCCTCCACTTTTGCTTCCATGTATGTTGCACTTACCTGTGACGCTCAAGCCCTCTGAGTAAAAAGGTTAGGCGCGCCCCTGCTCATGGCTTAACGGTTAACAACTGGTGGATTTCCCAAACTATAAGGTCTAGGGTTTAGGGCTTAGGGTTTAGGATTTAGGGTTGAGAGGACTTTGCATTTCGGAGGTGTTTAGACAAAGTTGTTTTGGTTTTTCTCGCGAGCCTGCTTGCCTGACATTGCGAATGTCGAGCCAGCAGCCAAGATGGTCATAAAAAGTCACACACGCGCACAGAGAGAGAGAGAGAGAGAGAGAGAGAGAGAGAGCGGAGCGAGCTTAGGTTCTGCGCCCTGCGTCCAAGGTTTTGATGCAGGATTGTATGTCGAATGCTGTCTCGTGCTTCTGTGTTCTCAGTCAAACCGCATGGCAATGAAGAAGCCCAGCCTTGAACCGGGTACTGTGTGCCAAGAAGACGAAACCAGGAACTGCAGGCCCTGCCAACACAAGATCCTTGAAGCGCCATTCTGCACACAGTTGTCGTCCTGACCTTACATGAAGAACCTACTTTTTGGTAGGTTACCAAGAATCCAATAAGGGAGTTAGGGGGGGCGGAAGGGGGGGAAGGGGAGGCGGAGAGGTAAACCGAAAAGGCGTCCAGGCTTCTGCGGCTTAGGGTTTAGGGTCTAGGGTTTAGGGTTGCTTTTAGGGTTTATTGCTTTTAGGGTTTAGGGTTTTCAGGGTTTTGGAGGCTTAGGGCTTCGGGCTTAAGGCTCAGGGCTCAGGGCTCAGGGCTCAGGGCTTAGGGCTTAGGGCTTAGGGCTTAGGGCTTAGGGCTTAGGGCTTAGGGTGTTTTGCTTGCCGCAGGCAGAAGCCATGAGACTGGCGTGTTCGGAGACGCCGAGGTCGCCCATTTGGGCGACGATTGGTCTGGAGCCATCATCTGTGCAGTTCCAGTGAGGAGCTGTACAAACCCTAACCTTAAACCCTAAACCCTAAACCCTAAACCCTAAACCCTAAACCCTAAACCCTAAACCCTAAACCCTAAACCCTAAACCCTAAACCCTAAACCCTAAACCCTAAACCCTAAACCCTAAACCCTAAACCCTAAACCTTACCCCAGAAGTTCTAGGTTCTGGCTGGTATTGGGATTGATTTTCGTCTTCTTCCGGGCTGTGAGTTGCAGATGGATTGACTTTAAGATGTCCACTTATGAATTTGGTTGGCCGTTTTACCTTGCAGCACCAACATGTCGAAAACGGAATGATGAACGTGGGCCCCCGACCCGCAAACCTGACCTACTGGAAAGGTCAGCAGCGTACCCTAAACCCTAAACCCTAAACCCTAAACCCTAAACCCTAAACCCTAAACCCTAAACCCTAAACCCTAAACCCTAAAACCCTAAAACCCTAAGCCCTAAACCCTAAACCCTAAACCCCTAAACCCTAAACCCTAAACCCTAAACCCCACCAAGTTTAATGGCAGGGGGAGCGCTGAACTCGCCGTGGCCCTCTCAAGTCCTTATCACCTCTCGATAAAGACCTAGTAGCTGAGCGAGTTCACTTTGCGCTGCTAGGGTTTAGGGTTTAGGGTTTAGGGTTTAGGGTTTAGGGTTTAGGGTTTAGGGTTTAGGGTTTAGGGTTGGCTATACTCTCCTATAGAACTGAAAGTGCACACTCTTGTTTCGTGCCGATGAACTCAGCTACTAAGAAGAACACCCCACCCTCGTGCGTTCAAGGCCTCAGAACCACGGGCTTCAGAGGGTTTAGGGTTTAGGGTTTAGGGTTTAGGGTTTAGGGTTTAGGGTTTAGGGTTTAGGGTTTAGGGACTCCTAAGCCCTAAACCTCAAACCCGAGTTGCATGTGGGTTGAGGGCTTGGGGCTGCACAGGCCCCAGGTTTAAACCCTAAACCCTAGCCCTAAACCCTAAACCCTAAACCCCAAACCCCCAAACCCTAAACCCTCCCTAAACCCCTGAACGAATCCTGAGAAAGCGCTCCCTTGGGCCCTGAGTCCCGGGGCTCACGGAGAACAGGCTGTTCCGGGTGGCATGCCCCGCATTTCTGGAAACGTCACAGCCGCCAGGGTCTTGGGGTTTAGGGTTTAGGGTTTAGGGTTTAGGGTTTAGGGTTTAGGGTAAGTCTGAGAGGCTTGGCGGGGTCTAGGGTGTAGAGCTAGTGTGGGGTCATACCTGAGTTCGCTTGCTTTCCAGAAACAGGGGGACCCATTCCAACACACACGCCACTCCGTGGAATTCGGCTTGCTAGCAGCTGCTGGCAACCCTAAACCCTAAACCCTAAACCCTAAACCCTAAACCCTAAACCCTAAACCCTAAACCCTAAACCCTAAACCCTAAACCCTAAACAAGCTGCTGGCAGGGAGAGGTGCGCCGTTTCACTTTGGCTCCAAACACGGGTAAACCACTGGCTCCAGCACGCGCGAGCGAAAAGAAGTTCTCGTTTGGGGGGGGCGAGGGAGGGGGAGGGGGTTTAGGGCTTAGGGCTTAGGGTTTGGGGTTTAGGAGGGGGCGGGGAGAACACGACGTTTGTTAAATGTAGGGCGTTTTGTGCTGTTAAGTTTTGTGCCGTCAGTTCGTTAACGTGTTCTAACCGGTGACGCGCTGAATCTGCTTTGGCCAAACACTGTTGCCACAAAGCAGAAGCCAACACCCCCTTGACAACTTGGCTCCGGGGTACAGGCCGGGATTCAGGTTTAGGGTTTAGGGAAACGCTCTTTTCTCAGCAGCCCTAAACCCTAAGTTTAGGGTTTAGGGTAAACCTTCAGCCCTAAACCCTAAACCCCTAAACCCCTAAACCCTAAACCCTAAACCCCTAAAAACCCCCGAAGCCAAGGATTCAAGCAGTTCCGCGGACACTGCATTGCTGAGCCAACTCCTGGCGCGCCACAGCAAGGGGAGGGGGGAGGGGGGACCCTAAACCTTACAAGCCCGAAAAGGGAAAACCCTTTAAACCCAGTTTAGGGTCGTGAGATTGGGGGGTTCGGGTCTGTGGCAAGACTCGAAGCCATAAAGACAGAGAGAGAGAGAGATAGAGAGAGAGCGAACGAGAGAGAAGGAAGGAGAAGGAGAGAGAAGAGGAGAGACAGAGAGAGCAGAAGAGAGAGAAGGAGAGGGAGAAGGAGAGAGAGAAGGAGTGAGAGCAGGAGAGAGAGCGGGAGAGAGAAGGAGAGAGAAGGAGAGAGAAGGGGAGAGAAGGGGAGAAAGGGAGAGAGCGAGAGAGAGAGGCAGAGGGGCAGAGAGGCAGCGAGGCAAAGAGGGAGAGAGGCAGAGAGGGAGAAAGTGGTGTGATCAGGGAGAGGGGAGTGAGGTCCCAGCAGAGAGGACATGAGATAGCAGAATCGAACAGACAGACCCCCAAACAAAACCCCAGAATCCTCAACCTAAAACCTTAAACCCTTCAAAACCCTTAAAAGCCTTTTATAAACCCGGCTCTCATAAACCCATAAAACCGCCCCTGGTAATCCCTGGTAAGCTCTTAAACGCCCCAAGCCTTGCGCAAAGGGGCCGGCCTGCGGTGAGGACTTGGCTGCCGTGGCAACGCAGCTTAAGATCGAGGCAGGTTCGATCGATGCCTTGTAGCCGGGAAGCCCTAAACCCTAAACCCTAAACCCTAAACCCTAAACCCTAAACGGAGATAAGAGGCAGCACTTCATCGTTGCAGGGTTTGCGATGTGGGGGTCGGCCCTGAACCCTAAAGCCAGTCCAGAGTCGGCCCTGAACCAGAGTGGGGCCTGAACCCTAAAGCCAGCCCACAGTAGGGCCTGAACCATAAAACCACCTTGCCCAGTAGCACGGCGACCTTGCCCAGTAAAACGGCGACCTTGCGACCTTGCCCAGTAAAACAGCGACCTTGCCCAGCAAAACGGCGACCTTCGGGCACCCCCCCCTGCCCAGTAAAAATGCTACCTTCGGCCCCGAAGGTCGCCGTTTTACTGGGCAAGGTCCATTTTGTTGGCCGAACTGACCTTGCCCAGTAAAACGGCGACCTTGCCCAGGAACTCCCCAACATTTTTTAAATCTCTGTATATATGTAAGAGAGGTTCAGGGTTTCGGGTTTAGAGTTGTACACCCTGGAACCCATATCCCCTTCTTGCAATGAGGGCCGGATTTCTAGGGGGGGGGATGGTGGGGGATATGAGGGACCTGGCTGCCTAATTTCCTTCCCCGGTTGCAACCTCTTTCCGCTTATTAGCAGATTCCCGAAACCCGGAACCCTAAACCCCAAACCCCAAACCCTAAACCCTAAACCTTTTAGTCCTGCAGAGGCTTCCGGGTCTTTTTGAGTGGGGCCCAGAGAGGGAGGGAGAGAGACCCCTAAACCCCAAACCCAAACCCTAACAAGCCCCCACGGTCATGGAATCGTACACCCGAAAATCCCTAAGGAACCGGATTCGGCCCTAACAGCCCGCGGAAGCCCTAAAAAGCCCCAAAACCCAAACCCTGCAAAAAGCCCCTGAGCCCCCAAAAAACCGAAACCCCCCTAACAAGAACCAGAAGCCGGTCCTAAACCCAAACGAAAGCCCACGTGCCCCTAGTTTGCTCTCAACGGGGCCCTAAACCCTAAGCGCTACGCCCTAAGCCCTAAGCCCTGAGCCCTAAGCCCTAAGCTCTAAGCCCTGAGCCCTGAGCCCTAGGCCCTAAGCCCTAAACCCCAACCCCTAAACCCTAAACCGTCAAAGGGGAGCCCTAAACGTGTTCACCCGAACCCACCCCCCCCCCCCCCCCCCTTCTTCCCCCTCCCCAAAGCCTTTGAAAACACCCGGCGACCTGTTCGGGTTGAGGGCAACGTCGACTGCTTGCTTGTAAAGCGCGGGGCCCCAGACACGGAAGAAATCTTCGGGGCTTAATAAGGATCACTACTACTAGTATTATGATATTCTGTTATGCATATGTTATGCATATTGTATATATATATATATATATATGTATATGCATATATATATATATATATATACATATCTGTGAGGATTATTCGGGGTTTGGGTTTACGAGTTAATGGGGTTCAAGGTTTGCATCAGAGGTTGCGCGCCTAAGATCGGCGGTTTAGGGTTTAGGGTTTAGGGTATCCTCCCCCATACAGCTCGGAAGGAAGGTGGAATGGAGTGCTGGTTGTCATGTGTTCAGGGCTTAGGGCACTTTAGGGTCTTCTCTGCACAACATGGTGCGGCTTGAATACACCTCTCCCTTCGCCCTAAACCCTAAACCCTAAACCCCAAACCCTAAACCCTAAACCCTGGAGTTGAACCAACCTGCTTTTAGCTAAGCCCCGTGGAGACGCGGCCTTACCTTAAGGCCACCTAGCCAACGTTCCAAGGATGATCTGTTCGCTCCTTCTAGATGCATTCTTCCCTTTATGTATTTTATAGGATTTAGGGTTTAGGGTTTAGGGTTTAGGGCTTAGGGTTTAGGGCTTCCCCTTATGTGTTTTAGAGATCGCCTTGTTCTCAAGTTAAGGACCTACACTTGGAGGTAACTGCATAGCCCCAATGAAAAGTCTAAGAGGACTTAGGGGGGCTTATAAGTACAGCTATAATGGGGGTTATAAGTTCCAATGAACCTCCAAACAGGGTTGAGATTTTGGGCTTGGGGTTGAAGATTGCGGGATTGGCGAGGCAGGGCCGTGTGCATTGATGGCTTCGGCCCGCCTTTTCGGGTCGAGGGTGTAGGCCTCTGACTGTACCCTAATTCAATTTCCATACCCCAGACCCCTTCAACAGAAACGAAGAGGGCTTAAAGCCCTAAACCCCGAACCCTAACCCCTGAACCCTAAAAGTCTAATCCCCAAACCCCAAACCAAACCCCAAAGCCCAAAGCCCAAACCCAAAGCCCACTCTCAATCCCTGCAGTGTGTTTGCGACGCTGCTAGGCATTTGGAAAAACAACACCCTTAGACTCCTGAGCCTCAGGCCTTAAACCCTAGCCCCAAGTCCGAAACCCTAAACCCCAAACCCTAAACCCCAAACCCTAAACCCTAAACCCTTAGACTCCTTGGACCAGATATGTGGAGCCAGGCTCGTGGAGCTTCCCGCGGCAGGCTCGGCCGCAAACCCCAAACCCTACCCGATGTTTAGGGTTTAGGGCTTAAGGTTTAGGGTTTAGGGTTTAGGGTGAGAGAGAACTCGTTCAAAAAGGGTTTAGGGTGCGAGGGTAACCCAACGCTGAACCCAGGTTACCGGGTGCAGGGCTTTGAGATTGCACGGCTCGGCGCAACACAAGCCCAGCCGCAAGAGGGGTTTTGATAGTTTTGACCTCACATTTTTACTATTCTTCTTCTTATAGTCAATATAACAATGCCGAATATACATATATATATATATATGTTTACTATTCTTCTTCTTATTTCAATACAATAAGCTTCTAACAGTTATTTCCTGTTCCTCCCCCGAGTCACAAGTTGGCACCCTTGGTCCTTTGCGAGGATCGTTCGTCCACGAGCTCCTGGCTGTCAACGGAGATCCCAACGCCACGAATTTCATGCAGGACTCAAGGGACCCTAGTGTAGGGTTTAGGGTTTAGGGTTTAGGGTTTAGGGTGTAGGGTTTAGGGTTTAGGGTTTAGGGTTTAGGGTTTAGGTCACGTTTCTTCTTCTTCTTCTTCTCAGTTTGGTGTTCTCCGTTGGTGTTGAGGCAAAGTGGCCCGAAACCCTAAATCTGCCCCCCCCCAGTGTTTATACCTCAAACCGCTTCAAGGCTATCCCCGTCTTTCCCAACCCTCTCTCTCTCTCTCTCGCGATTTGATTCGACCAGCAGAGTTCAGGATCTCTTTCATTCAACCTTTTAGTCAAACACTCACCCTAAACCCGAAAGCCTAAACCCTTTACAGCATTCCAGCCTCCAGTGCAGGAAAGCTTGTTGCTCTTGGCCTCACGTTCCGCCGCCAGCACAGGCCCCTGCAAATTCCGACGTCAGTGTTCCCATCAGAGCCATGCGCGACCCAAACCTTAAACCCTAAACCCCAAACCCCAAACCCTAAACAGGTTCTGGCAAGGTTTTGGGCTTCTCAGTATGCTGTTGAAGGTGCCGTCTCACTCTTTGCCTTCCTCTATGTGTATACATACATGACTGCGACAGACCCCACAACCCAAGAATTACCTGGGCCCTAAACCCTAATCCTTAAGTTTGGCCCTCAACCCTAAACCCTAAAGCCTAAACCCTAAAACCCTAAACCCTAAACCCTAAACCCTAAACCCTAAACCCTAAACCCTTCATTAGCCACCTTGACTTGGCCAGACTTTTCCGACGCGCCAGCAGATCGCTTGGTAACGGCGCGCGGGCTCAGAGCCGGCCTATCGTCTCCTTTGTAGTTTCTTTCTGTTGGGTTTAGGGTTTAGGGTTTAGGGTTTAGGGTTTAGGGTTTAGGGTTTAGGGTTAAAAAAGGGTTTAGGGTTTAGGCCTTTAAGGTTCTATATCGGACCCTGTAGTGGTAGTCTCCATGGTACTCTGGTGCTTTACTGTATATTTTTATCCTTAGCCTTTTTGGGCTTATTGGGTTTCTTAATATGGCTGCTAAAATTTAGTTTCTAGCTACCCTACTAAGTGCAGCCAAGTGTAGTTCCTCTTTTGGTTAGCTGGCTTCAAGGTTTTCTATAGGACCCTGGAATAGTAGTCTCCATGGTGGTTCCGTTTTTGGTTACCCGGCTTCAAGGTCAGGACCCTGTGATAGAGAATTTGGTTTAGGACCCTAGAATAGAGAGTTTGGTTAGCCACAACAAGGAACTACAAGGGAGACTACAGGTAGACCCTTTACGCCTATACCCGCACCCTGGACCGGTTGCGGCGCGTGGCTCAAGATGTAACCCAGAGGGTCCATTTGTAGTACCATTATGGAATTAGGTACCCAAAAACCCTATTTAGTATGGTTTTGGGGTGCCTATTTCCATAATAGTACTACACATGGACACTCTGGGTAAGTATGATGATGTGGAATGTGGGATAATGTGGGGTGCTCGACGTTGTGATGTTTCGGATTGTCGGGGCTTTTGTTATTCCTGGGCCGCTCGGCGCTCAGTAGGGGGCGTGCGGAAGGGCAGGGGGAGCTGTTACCGAATTTGGGATCCTCAGCTCGCGCAATTGACGTGCGCAGGGTACTTGTAGGATTTGCATTTCGGCGTGGAAGGGCTCGAGGCAGGAAGTGGGTTTGGGGTTTTCCGGATATGGCAACCGGGCTTCTGGCACCCTGTCATGCCCAATGGTGGGGACTTAGAGGGCCAGAGGTCTACTGCAAACCCTAAACCCTAAACCTTAGACCCCTAACCCTAAACCCTAAACCCTACCCAAAAGCTCACGAGCCCAGCTATCGACCTTCCTTTAAATCTAAAGGGATGGGCCCTTGTGTCTCATAAGCAAAATCAGGGGCATATAAGTTTCCTCCATCTAAGGGCCCATATTGAAGGACCATGGAACTGCCCTTAACCCTAAACCCTAAACCTTAAACAGACCAGTCACCAGGTCCACTGCTTGCTGAGTGGGAGGGCTGATCCGCGCCTCGGCACTGTGAGGGTGTTGGGGGGCCCCTAAACCCTAACCCGAAACCCTAAACCGGAAGCCCTACCCTGTTGAGGGTTTTGGGGGCCCTAAGCCTTAACCCTAAACCCTAAACCCTAAACCCTAAACCCTACACCCTAAACCCTAAACCCTAGGGGTTCAAACCCCCCCCCCCCCCCCCCAAGCCCCCGATGCTCGTTGTTGGCTGCGCCCGGGTACGGTTCAAGTCACCCTAAACCCTAAACCCTAAACCCTACACCCTAAACCCTACACCCTAGGGGTTCACCCCCCCCCCCCCCCCCAGCCCCTGGGGGCTCAACAAGGGTGCAAGTAGAGGGTCAAGCCCAAAGAGCCCAATGCCCGTGAATTAAGGAATAGACCTTCACTCACACCAAGGATCCTTATATGAATTAAGGAATACACCTTAAGTCATGTGAAGAATCTCTTTCTCAACTCAGGTCTATTCCTTCATTAAGGGGCATTGGGCTCTTTAAACGAATGACACGAATGACGCCCTGAAGGGCCCCAAAACATCCAAAAACCTTAGCCGTAGATGAAGATTCGGAAGCCCCTAAATCCTAGCTAAGGCAAAGAAGCAGAAGGTAGAAGAAGTAAGGAGATTCGAAGAAGGGGCCGGGAGGCCAGGACAGGCCCGAAGGAAAGCACTTCATCTGCTCCACCTCATCCTCTTGTCGCTATCGGGCAACCCTAAACCCTAAACCCTAAACCCTAAACCCTAAACCCTAAACCCTAAACCCTAAACCCTAAACCCTAAACCCGAAACCCTAAACCCTAAACCCTAAACCCTAAACCCTAAACCCTAAACCCTAAACCCTAAACCCCTATCCCTAAACCCTAAACCCGAAACCCTAAACCCTGACCCCCCTACACAAGCCTCGGGTTGAGGGGTGTAAGAAAACGAGGACCCAGAGTGGGCTCTTTATGGCATTTTGGTTCCCTTGTAATCCCTTTTAAGCCAAGAGGGGCGTCCTCTTTTCTTACTAGGTTACTCTGTGGTCTAGAAAAAGTGAATCCGCAACCTTACAACGCCCACAGCCGCTGAAGGCCTAGAAATATGTTTAGCGTTACGGTTTAGGGTTTAGCGGCCATGCTTTGTTTGAACTTGACAAAGCATGGCCGCTACCCGAAACAAAGCCCGACAGACCCCAACGACACTGCGGGTCTCTTGCGGGCCAACACCCGAAACCCTAAACCCTGAACCCTGAACCCCAAGCCCGAAGCCCTAAACCCTGAACCCTGAACCCTGAGCCCTGAGCCCTGAGCCCTAAACCCTAAACCCAAACCCTAAACCCTAAACCCCAAACCCTAAACCCTAAACCCTACTTCAGCCCCGGGGCCGAGGAACTGGCAGGACTCTCAGGGCGAGACCCCGTTGATGGAGGCGTTGTTTGAGGGTCTTAGGTAGGTTAGGGTTTAGGGTTTAGGGTTTAGGATTTAGGGTTTAGGGTTTAGGGTTTAGTAAGGGTTTAGGGTTTGTTCTAGGGTTTCAGGGGTTTAGGGTAAACTGTTCGCATAGGCCTGGACGCAAAATGGTGCAGGGTACAGGATTACCCTCAACCCCAAACCCTGAGCTTTAGGGTTAATCCCAGCAGTCCGCGTCTCCTCGCCTTATGATAAGGATTCTAGTATTTGGTTCGGGGGTATATTAGGGTACCCCCCCCCCCCCCCATATTGGGAAATGGCCATATAAGGGTTTTTTGTTCATAGGGTTCAGGACAGAGGTTTCGGGTTTCGGGGGATGGGGAAAGCGGGGGTTTTAGGTTTAGGGAGAAGGGTTCTTGGCGGGTACAGGGGCCGGCCTTGGTACGTGGCACCTTTCAGGCCGCCTGCGCTGGTGACCTCGAGCTTTGTCAGGCACGGGTCGGGGGGGAGGGGGGGGAGGAGGTGGAAACGGAGTTTAGGGGTTCCTATACCTCATGGACCCTAGAGGAGTTAAACAGCGAGGGTTCCCCTTTCCCGAATTCCCTGCTAGGAAAGTAGAACCTAATCCTACAGAACCTCTTGAAGTCTTGTTTATTTCTTCTTATTTCTACTCATCAATTTTTATTTTGGGAGGGGAAGGGGCGAGAGACAGAGAGAGAAGCAAAGGCACATGAGCGACCACGTTTATTACGTTGCAGGAGGTCTCTTGTGGCGGAGATAAAAACTTGTCCCTAAAGGTACATGGACCATAAACCCTAACCCCTAAAGCCCTTGAAGGGTTGCTTTAGGGCCCAAGGCCAGGGTGTGAGGGGTAAAGGGCTAAAGCCTCACAGGGTGCCCAGCAAGTCTTGGTAGTTACATGGTCCCTTACGGTAGGCCCTCAATTGGGGAACCCTTATATACCCCAAGACAAGAAGCACTTACGGTTTAGGGCGTAAACTAGGGTGTATAGGGCTTCGGGTTGATACCTTATTATGGGCCCTTTATTGGGGAACGCTTTTATACCCCAAATATACCTACAGGGCCCATACTTCAGAACCCCTTTGCACTAGGAAAAGGAACCATGTAAATACCCTTAGAACTGGGCTCGTCAGTAGGGTTTAGGGTTTAGGGTCTAGGGGTTAGGACCTCAGAAGCCTTTAAAGAAAGGTAGAGGGACCATATGAAGGGGCCATGTAAATATATTTTTGTAATCCTAAACCGTGCCCTGTAGCCTAAACCCTGGAGGGGGGTAGTAGGGGAACCCGTGATATAACTTCCCCTAGAAGCAAGAGAACCTTAATTTGCAACCCTAAACCCTAAACCCTAAACCCTAAACCCCAAACCCTAAACCCTAAACCCTAAACCCCAGACGGTGGGTAGTAAGAAGCCAGAGAACCCCCGGCCTTTTGGTGCGATTTCCAGGCCTTGGCAGAGGCTCGGGCCGACATCCTCCATGAGACTCGGGCCTTGAGGTTGAGGGTTTAGGGTTTAGGGTTTAGGGTTTAGGGTTTAGGGGTTAGGGGTGTAGGGTGTAGGGTTTAGGGTTTAGGGTTTTCGGCGCTTGAAAGTTTGTTTTTGGGGTCTACAGAGCCCATGCATCACACTCAAGAAGATGTTCCAGTTTCATTGCTAGCACGCTGGGAAGCGACCAGCTGTGCCCTTTTTTTTGATTTGCCGATGGCTCCTTTTGTTTAGCAACCCATGAACCCTTATACCCTAAACCCCAAACCCTACACCCTACACCTTAAACTAAAAACCCTAACCTTAAACCCTAAACCCTAAACCCGAAACCCGAAACCCGAAACCAGCAGCAGAAACCAGGGGACGCGTTCTTGATCACATGGTTGCTGGGCTCCTCGGGCATGGGTGAGGGTTTACGATCTCCACGCCGTCTTCTCTCAAGCACGGGTTTCCAGTGGCTTTACCAGGGTAATCGTGGCAGAGCCGATCATGATACCACGCACTTTCTATCGGTTTCCTCGATTCGGGTGGCGTCTTAGGAGTTAGGGCTCAAGTTTTGAAAGGGGTTTTTCAAGTCGCGATGGCGGAAAGCATGGCCGAGCAATGGGCAAGGCGCGAGTATTTCCGAATGCCGAAGTACGTGGCTCGCTGCGTGGAGGAAAGCCCCAGCGCTTTCCTAAGTGCCACCACCATCGGCTCCTTTGTCGAGTTGGCTTAGGGTCTGCGCAGTGAGTCGAAAGAGCATGCACGGTTTAAGGGGGGAGCTCAGAAGTACAGCTGTAATTGGGGTACCAAAATGTACCCATCAAGTAAAAACCCTAAACCCTAAACCCTATAACCTACTTACAGGACTTCGCGGGCTTATACGTACCCTGAAGCTCCTAGCAGCAGAGGCTCCCTGGCTTTGGTGGTCACTATGACTTTGTGTATTCGTCACTCGCGATCATTGGATGCCAGACCACTTTGCCTGCTTCTTGGCATGGGTGGATTGGGTTTAGGGTTTGGGGTTTAGGGTTTAGGGGTTTAGGGTTTAGGGGTTAGGGTTTAGGGTTTAGGGTTCAGGGTTCAGGGTTCGGGGTTTATAAGGTACTTGTGTTTGGAGTCTCTTGTGCTGTCTCTTTGTTGTTGCGAGACACTGGCCAGACAAAAACAACACCCAAGTCTCAGCCCATGACAGAGGCTTCGGACGTCGTACCACGGCATGCTTGCCTTTCCAACCATTTGGGCCCTTCTCTCCTGGGCCACGCTCTTCACCCCCTTGGCGACGCCCTTGGCTGAGCTTTTCATGGGCCAAGGCGCTTAACGGCCAACTTGGAGACCCCCATGCCAGAAACACGAATAAACCTATAGCCCCTAAGGAATTATTCTTTGTACTTCATTAGTTAAAACCCAAGGGGAGATCAAAATTGTATCTTTATCAAGGTTCGAAGGGGAGTATGGCAACCCCCCCAGGGTTTTGAGGGCATCTAGGGGTGTCTGAAATTGAGTGTTCGTACCCTAAACCCTAAACCCTAAACCCTAAACCCTAAACCCTAAACCCTAAACCCTAAACCCTAAACCCTAAACCTTTCAGGTGAGGCCTTTGCCCTCTACTCCTTCGTGGTCGTCCTCTTCATGCTCGTTACTGTGGAGGCCACGAGGCAGGGTGAAAGTGAAAGTGTGGAGGACGAGGCATCTTCCTCGCGGTCAGCCCGGCTCGCAGGTAGCCACGGTGTTATCCAGACACTTCGGATCCGTGGCTTCACATGAGTAGACACTCTTTTGGGTACGGCATCGTCTTTTTTTTAAAGGGCCATGCTGCCGCATGCCTAAAAAAACAGGATTTGAGCTGGAAGGAATTGGGGAAGCTGCAAAAGCTGTAAGGAAGTATGGGCCCCAGAAGTACTTTGCCGTGCCGCCTTTCGGATGCTGCTTCAAATGCCTCTTAGTTGCAGAGTAGGTAACCTTTAACCTTTTTGGGCAATAGAATCCATGTATATTCCCAAAGGTTGACCCTTAAGCTTCCCTAGGTACTGGACTGGACAACTAAGGCCTCGTGCAGCCCCACCACCTTACGGCGAGGCAGTTACTTTGGGTTTCGCGGCTGGTGAGGCAGTATGTCATCGTACAGGTCTTTGCGACTTGGCTCGGGCGCCTGGAGAGGTTTGTAGGGTTTAGGGTTTAGGGTTTAAAGTTTAGGGTTTAGGGTTTAGGGTTGTTTAGGGTTTAGGGCGTAGGAAAGTTTAGGGGCTCTCGTCTCCAGCCTCGTTTCTGAATGTAGAGACTAGGTACCAAAGCTCTATGGCACATGGGGGTTTCCGATACTAGGGGTGCCCTGCTAGGGCCCCCTCGTTGTAGGAAACCCCCAACCCTAAACCCTAAACTCGAATCTTTGGACCTGAGAGAAGCGTAAGGCAAATCAAACCCTAAACCCTAAACCCTAAACCCTAAACCCTATACCTAAGGTAAATGCCTACTTCATGTGGGCCCGACTTACCTTGGAGCCGGGGTGGCAAATAGACGCCTTTGCCGACACGATCTTGAAGGTCTCCGGCCTGTTGGCGCCGCTTTGTAGCCCAGTGGTACCCCTTTTAGGGTTTTTAGGCCTTCTGGGATTCGGGTTGAGGGTTTAGGGTTTAGGGTTTAGGGCTCAGGGTAAAGTAACCAACCCCCCAAAGAAGGGTACCCTTAATTATAAGATGGCTACTGGGCTGCCCAAGGATGTATGGGCTCTTCGTGATGTATGCGGCAACCCACGACTTACTCCATGGCTGGAACACCACCAAGAAGTTCGTCTCTGTGAAGGTGTCCGAATCCCTAAACCCTAAACCCTACACCCTAAACCCCAAACCGTAAACCCTAAACCCCAAACCCCAAACCCGAAACCCTAAACCCTAAACCCCAAACCCTAAACCCTAAGCCCCAATACAGGCGACCTGAAGACCCCTCCGTGAAGGTTCATGGCCAGTTATCATCGGGGCCCCCGCTTAGGATAAGGCTCCATTGTATCATAGGAGTCCTAAGCTTCAGGGTTTTTGGGGTTTGGGGGTTTGGGGGTTTAGGGTTTAGGGTTTAGGGTTTAGGGTTTAGGGTTTAGGGTTTAGGGTTTAGGGCTTCTGGTTTAGGGTTTAGGGTTTAGGCGATAAAAGAGTCAAGGATCGGTTGATGAAGAAGCTTTTTCCCACCAAGAACAGTAGACATTCACCCTTCTTTGCGGTCTGGCCGGCTATGCGGGAGGTTTAGGGTTTAGGGTTTAGGGTCTGGGGTTTAGGGTTTAGGGTTTAGGGTTTAGGGTCTAGGGTTTAGGGTTTAGGGTTTAGCGTTTAGGCCCTTGAAACCCGAAACCTTACAACACTTACCCGAGCCTACCATGGCTCCGCGTCAGTGACCATTGACCGAGTGCCTAGAGCCTGGTTTGTCCGAGTGCGAGAGTGAGCGAGGACACCCATGTGAAGCAGGGATTATGTTATATATTATTGGTGAGTGTATATAGGGCTCCGTATACTGGTGAACGTACATTTTGGGTTTTCTTGTGGGGATACTCGTACCCCTAAACCCTAAACCAGAAGCCCTAAACCCTAAACCCTAAACCCTAAACCCTAAACCCTACACCTCCTGTCAGGCCATGGTGGGCCTGACTCTTCTTCAGGGGCAGCTGCTTGGCCACATCGTTCCGTATCTGGCCCCGGAGAAGAACTGCTGGGTGGACCCTGCCCACCCTGAGGACAGGGTTTAGGGAGGGTTTTGGGTTTTGGGTCATTTTGTTTTTTGTTTTTTTTTGGTTTTTTTTCTTGGGTTTTTAGGGTTTTTTAGGGTTTGTAGGGTTTTTAGGGTTTTTGGGGTTTGGGGTTTAGAGCCCGGATGCAAAAGAGGGTTTTGGGTGCAGCGTTTAGGGTCTAGGGTCTAGGGCTCTGGTCGTTTAGGGTTTAGGGAGGTCAAGGTTCGGCTCGCGCCCTGAGGACAAAATGCGGCTGATACATTTTTGGAAGACCTTCGCTACGCTTCTTGCAGCTCGTCGATGGAGATGAGCCCCCCCCTAGCGAGAGTTTAGGGTTTGTGTTTAGTGTTTGGGGAGACCTGAGATTCCGGCGCCAAGGAGACAGTCGTGATGTCTATTCTCATTGTAGCTCGGCGGCAGGAGCATCTTTAGTTTCCGGTGTTTGAAGTTGGGCAGGGTTTAGGGTTTGTAGGGTTTAGCACTTAGGGTGTAGGGTTTGGGGTTTATGGTTAGGGTTCATGTCTTTCTTTCCGAAGTAAAATTCAGCCTTTGAAGAGGGATAGGGGCCGACCGTGCGAATCCCCCTACACCACCCGAAACCCTAAACCCTAAACCTTAAACCCTAAACCCTAAACCCTAAACCCTAAACCCTAAACGCTGTTTTGGTTCGGTGCTTGGGCTGAGGCAGCTGCTTTTCCTGCTTCGGAAGTGGCCGAGTCTTGGACATCCCAAGATTAGGGTTTAGGGTTTAGGGTTTAGGGTTTAGGGTTTAGGGTTTAGGGTTTAGGGTTTAGGGTTTAGGGTTTAGGGAAAGCAATTGCCAACCCTGTGATTTCAACCGGTGCCACAAGGGTGGGGGGCAGAGGAGAAGTTTTGAGACGTCGGTTTTGTGTCTACGGAGTTCGGCTTGCGCGTCTCAGGATTTCGGGTCTCAAGGAAGGGCTTGGACTTGAAAGTAGACTCATCATTTGTCTCACCACGTCCAGAATGAGAAGAAGCATAAATACAGTAAGAACATTATGAAGAACTGCAAGCACCAGCACGACACACAAGCCACAGGACGGTATACCGTGTGCAACACCAACTACAGATCGGACCTTTGAATCTTGCATCTTTTCCCTGGTTGCTTTGGTTGTGCTTCTTAGGGTTGAAGGTGTTGGAAACCCTAAACCCTAAACCTTAAACCCCTAAGCCCTAAACCCTAAACCCTAAACCCTAAACCCCAAAGCCAAAAAGGACTATCCCATCAAGCACCTGGACTTGCTTGAGCTTGAGCTCCGTCAGATGCACGCGGCGCCCTGAGGAGCCCTGCCACGGCTCCACTCGAGCTCGCCCCTACATAGAGAACATACCCGCCCTAAACCCTAAACCCTAAACCCTAAACCCTAAACCCTAAACCCTAAACCCTAAAAGCCCTTTGTGCTGCGGCAGTCTTCTCTCGCTAGAGAGCTTCCTTGGAGCTTCAGCGGGAAATCTGGAGTCAGCTTGTGGCTCTAGCCATCTGAGCATCGCGGGTTGTAGAATGTTGTCGTACCTAGACCCTTAAAACCCCTTAAGAACCTCGAAGACCTCTAAAAAATCTCAAAACCCCTGAAGACCCCTCAAAACACCCCTTTGAAACCCCTGAAAACCCCCGAAGACCCCTTAAAACCTTTTAGGGGTTTGGGGTTCGGAGCGCCTGGCCTTCACAACCCGCGCAAATCTCTTCGAAAATGCTCGCTGCGTCCTGCACGTAGCTTTCGCCCCCGTACTTGAAGGCCCTCTGGCTTAGACTTTATTTGCCAATATGTGAACTGGACATTTTGTGTGGTTAGTACGTAGGGAATGTCATAATGTAGAGGTGGAACTTGCTTTGCCAATAAGCGAACTTGAGACTTTTGGGTTTTCGCAATTTTGTAGGAGGAAAGCTTACCTTTTTCATTCCTTGGTTATTGGAGAAGTAAGTAGAAAATTCGAACGCTCAAACAGTTACCAATACAAGCCCCCCCCCCCTTTTCGCTTTTTACTTTTTCAATGGATGCTGCACCAAAACTACCCATTCAAGCTGAATGCGCCATGTGCTAGGGCTTGTGGGGTTGATGAGTTTAGGGTTTAGGGTTTAGGGTTTATAGGGTTTAGGGTTTAGAACTCAGCGTTTGTTTTTTGTTGACGAGGGGTGTGCGCTTATAGTGTCGTGTGTCGAGGCCATCCAGTCCAGAAATGGCGAGCCAAGGGACCTCGAACAGCGGGTGCCATTGATTGAAAAACTGGGCCACTGTTAAGAAGATTGAAGCTGAGTTACCAGGAAGCCCTAAACCCTAAACCCGATAAACCCGAAACCCCAAACCCTAAATCCTAAACCCACACAAGGCAAAGCAACCAGCAACAAGGTGGTGTCAGTCCGAAAGAAATCGGTCCTAAACCCCCAGAAATGCGGGGTGGCGCTCCGCAATTGATTTGAACACAAAAAGGCGAGCGCGTCCTACAGGACCTTGCGTGACCGAGGCGAAAAAGCGAGCTGAGCCTAGGGGTTTGGGGTTTAGGGTTTGGGGTTTAGGGTCCCTAAACCCTAAGCACCCAAAGCACCCTAAGCACCCTACGTGTGCCAAGACACAAAAATCACCTTCAGAAGTAGGGAGACAGAGGTTCTTAAACCTTGCCCAGCTTCGAGTACGCAGAGAATTCTCCTAGAAGTCTCATGCCCTGGATCCTCAAACTCCAGGACCGTTCCTCAAAAGCTCCATTTGGGGTTTCGAGTGTGTTTTCGAAACCCTAAACCCGAAACCTCAAACCCTAAACCCTCAACCTAAACCCTAAACCCTACACCCTACCCCCTAAACCCTACAACCTAAACCCGCAAACAAGGTCCTCAACCCTAAACGGTCCTGACGCCTGCTGCATGGTAGTCCGAAACCCTAAAGGGTTTACGGATGTTTGGGGTCTAGGCACATGGAGAACGGTTTGGGCTTAGGGTGTAGGGTTTAGGGTTGAGGGTTTAGGCTGGTTTCCCTTTCCCCCTGTATAACCCCATGGCCTCTATATACCTAAGTAGCCACTGCATTACCCCTGAGGTCCCTTGTAAGGGTCCCTTCCCTGTAGTCCTGAATCGTGCGACCCCTCGAACCCTAAACCCTAAACCCTAAACCCCAAGCCCTAAGGATGTACGCCTAAGAGGTTCCCGTAGCATTCTCCCAGTATGGCCCGTCTATTCCCTGAGAGGATCCTGAAAAGGGTCCCCAAACCCAAAGGTACCACCTTAGGAGACTAGGGTTTAGGGTTTTGGGTTAGGGTTTAGGGTTTAGGGTTTAGGGTTTAGGGTTTAGGGTTTAAGGTTTAAGGTTTAAGGTTTAAGGGTTTAGGGTTTAGGGTTTAGGGTTTAGGGTGAGTCCCATGATTGAAGAACCCTGCGCCCCTTCTTCAACGTGTACAATCCCCATGTACCTAGGTAGCTCTTACATGATCCCTACGGTCCCCACCCTAAACCCTGAATCGCCCCTCCTTTTTGTCCTTGAGCTTCCCTTCCTCCCAAGGAAAGTGGGTCAGGTGCCAGTGCCCTGGGCTTTGCTGCGGAGCATCCGACAGTCCTCAGGCCAGCTGTCCATCTTAGGGGTTGGTGTATATCTGGGGTGTTTAGGGTCTAGGGTTTGGGGTTACGCATCATACATGTACGTGTACATCTTTCTATACATATATATATATACTCTCTTTATTTTCTTCACACACCCGTATAGAGAACACCGACGCAACCCTCCAGTCTTCCAAGGTGACTTTGCTAGGGGTAGGTTCCCAAACCCCAGACCCGAAACCCAGCTGGTGTGGCTTTGTCATCAACACCCTGCAAACCTAAACCGTAAACCCCTAAACCCTAGACCCTCTCAACCCTAAACCCCTAAACCCCTAAACCCCTAAACCCCTAAACCCCTAAACCCTAGACCCCTAAAACCCCTAAACCCCTAAAGCTCTAAACCCCTACACCCCTAAACCCCTGAACCCCTAAACCCCTAAACCCCTAAACCCCTAAACACCTAAACCCCTAAACCCCTAGACCCCTAAAACCCCTAAACCCCTAAAGCTCTAAACCCCTACACCCCTAAACCCCTGAACCCCTAAACCCCCTAAACCCCTAAAGCTCTAAACCCCTAAACTCCTAGACCCCTAAAACCCCTAAACCCCTGAACCCCTAGAGCTCTAAACCCCTAAACCCCTAAACCCCTAAAACCCGAAACCCCTAAGCCCCTAAACCCCTGAACCCCTAAACCCCTAAACCCCTAAGCCCCTAAGCCCCTAAACCCTGAACCCCTAAACCCCTAAACCCCTAACCCCCTAAACCCCTAGACCGCCAAACCCCTAAACCCTCAACCCCTAAACCCCTAAACCCCTAAACCCCTAAACCCTTATCCCGACCGAACAGAGCTGCCGGAGGTTCCTCCGGGACATGCTCCCGCCCCCGGCCAAAGTGCAGGTCCCGGAGGCTTTTCGGATTGTTTTGGACTGCTGAAGTCAGCTCTGAAGGGCTACATGCCCTTCTGCTGTAGCCCTAAACCCTAAACCCTAAACCTAAACCCTAAACCCTAAACCCTAAACCCTAAACTCCTCAGAAGGCGACCAGAATGTCGAGACTTGAGGGTTTCAGTTCTGCTTTGCCGGGATGCTCGCGTTGTTGAGTCCAGGGTTTTAGGGTTTAGGGTTTAGGGTTTAGGGCTTAGGGCTACAGCAGAATTGCATGGCTCCCAGGGCTCCAAGGCTCTCGTTAGGCCTTTTGGGTGCACGGCTGCCCCTTAGGCTCAAAATGGCCCCAAACACCTTGCGAAACGCAAGGTAAGAAACCTTTTGGCCCTAAAACCTAAACCCTAAACCCTAAACCCTAAACCCTAAACCCTAAACCCTAAACCCTAAACCCTAAACCCAAACTTTTGTTTACTTCGAGCATTCCCAATTTTTGTGGGTAGAGATACTCTGGGGCAGGGCACTCCAGGGACACTCTGGTACAGGGACACTCTGGAATTGGGCGCTCTAGGGATGAGCGAGAGTAGACCGGCGAGGAGAAGGGTTGAGTTGAACATCTAACAACCCCACACCGAGGGAGGGGAAAAAGGAAAAAGAGCGCTTGGAGCCTTAGAGCCCTTGGGTTTAGGTCCCTTAAACCCAAGACCTTAACCTTTAAACTTAAAATAGTGTAGCCCTAAACCCTAAACCCTAAGCCCTAACCCCTAAACCCTAAACCCCAAGCCCTAAGCCCTAAGCCCTAAACCCAAGTTAAGAGCCCTCAGAGCAAGGCTGCTGCTTCAGAGCAGGTCGACCAGAGGAAGGTTGACCATGTCGAGGGCCCGGCGCCCGCACCGGAGGAGTTCCCATCCTGGCTCGGAGGCGAGGAGAGGGAGTTTGAGGGTTTAGGGTTAGGGTTTAGGGTTTAGGGTTTAGGGTTTAGGGCATAGGGTTGAGGGTTTAGGGTTTAGAGTCTAGTTGGGGTGTACATGGGCATATAGGTATCTCTCTGTGTTTACGTAAGAAAATATGCAGCTGAAAGCAGAATTAAAATGGCCTCATGATATGCCTGCAGAAATGAAAGGTCGTCCAGGGATTTGAGCCCTTAGCCCTAAACCCTAAACCCTAAACCCTAAACCCTAAACCCTAAACCCTAAACCCTAAACCCTAATCCCTAAACCCTATCGGGTTGGGGGGCGGGAGGGGGGTTGCCAACATGTTGGCTGTTTTGGGCTGCGTCGAGGTTGGGGTGCACCAGTCGGTAGCTCTCCACATTGTCGTCCCTCGATGGCCCGTGTTTCACAGTGATTATACCACGGCCGCCCGCCCTTTGAAGGGGCTTCTTCAATCAGGACATAAGTTGGAGTAAAACGCTCCATGCGTAGGTTTTTTCGCCCTGGAAAGGTTGAGCGTTTTGGGTTTTCGGGTTTTGTTCGTGCTCCCCACGTGCTTCACGGTAGGGGACGGCTTGAGGTGTTTTAGGATTAGGGTTTAGGGTTTAGTGTTTATAGGGTTTAGGGTTTGGGCTCGTTTGGAGGTCCGCCAGGACTCGTCTCGTCCTTTGTCCCCTTCAGGCCCAATGGAGAGCGTGCATTCCCCACCTGCCGGGTAGGACAGAGTTCCGGATGGAAAAAAAGGTTTAGGGCTGAGGGTTTAGGATTTTTTTGAAAACGGGCATTCCAACTCTGAATACAAGTAGCTCAATTCTACATGAATGGGGTCCTTTTCAGGGAGTCAGGGGCTCATGGCTTGGACAAGACCCATGCATCATATCCGGCCCTCCATGGGCCCGCGTCACTACCCACTGAAAGGTACAGTAGCCCGAAACCCTAAACCCTAAACCCTGTAAAACTTGTGCCTTATCACGAAACCCTGAACTTCCAAACACTGGTCCCTAAGCCTGATGTGCTCCTTTCCTTGCGGCATGCTCGGAGAGGGAGGGAATGAGGGAAATGAGGGTTTAGGGTTAAGGGCTTAGGGTTTAGGGTTTAGGGTTTGAGGTACTATAGGCGGGTTTTGGGTTCCTCATTCTCTCATTCCCTACTAACCAACAGTAAGTTTAGGGGCTTTTTTTGCCATGCGAAGCTTTCCAGATGTTGTGGCCCCTCCCATTGCTTCAATCGGCTTGATCTCTAAAAATGTTACCCTGGTTCAGGGTTTTTTGGGGTCTAGGGTGCTTGAACCCTAAACCCTAAACCCTAAAGAACCCCCCCCCTCAAAAAAAAATGCAGGTACAGAGATGGCCTCTGAAGCCCCTACGCGCCCGCCGCGCAGCAAGTCTTTCAGGCGTGGGCATTTGGGAGATGGGGGCCATGTTCTTGTCTACTGAACAACAAGCGAAAAAATAATAATATTCCCTATATTAATTACTTGGGCCAGGGGGTTTTATTAGTATTAGGAGGGTATTAAAGTTCGTGGGAAGAGATTGCTATTTTCTTGTCTAATTTCTTTCACCAAATATTAAATGCCCCCCCCCTCTCCCTTGTAAAAAAACTCCCAAAACCCCAAAAGGGTTTTTGGTAAAAATGTTAGTGGGAAGAGATTACTACGTGCTTAAGAACCCGCGACTCCATATATTGCCCGTGTCAAGAAGATTTTGTTTTGTTCATGTTTTGAGAGCTTCTAAAGCAAACATTGAGAGCTTCTACAGCAAACAGTAGTTGTGGGGTATGGTAGTCGTAGCTCATCAGGGTCCATCAGACCGGAAAATAAACGCTTCATGTAGAAGGCTCGCTTCTGGCAATGCGCCCCCTATCGTTCGTAGACATGCTGCCAGTGCAGTGCAGCAGCTGCTTGAATAATCCAACAGGCATCGACCCTAACCCTAAAACCCAAACCCTAAACCCTATAAACCCTATCAACCTTATACCCTACACCTACACCCTACTAGCCCTAAACCCCAAACCCCAAACCCCAAACCCCAAACCCCAAACCCCAAACCCCAAACCCCAAACCCCAAACCCCAAACCCAAACCCCAAACCCTAAACCCTAAACCCTAAACCCTAATTTAAAGCCAAACTGCAGCCCAGATGTAGGGGCCTCAGCCTTAAGAAGGCCACACGAGGAAGGCCACAAATCAAGCCCCCGGGCCCCTTGCTGCAAAGCAAGCCATAGGTTTTAGGGTTTAGGGTTTAGGGTTTAGGGTTTAGGGTTTAGGGCTTAGGGCTTAGGGTTTAGGGTTTAGGGTTTAGGGGCTTAGGGGCTTAGGGGTTTAGGGTTTAGGGGCTTAGGCGTTTAGGCACTTAACCCTGAACCTTGGGATGTGCCCCCTCATCCTCAATGGGGACTGATTAAGGACTGTTAGTCTCTAGGGGAAGATGGAACATCCCAATCTCAACCCCCTAAACCCCGAACCACAACCCCCTAGCCCCCCTGGACCCTAAATCCTAAATCCTCAGCCCTAAACCCCAAAACCCCTAAACCCTAAACCCCGAAACCCCTAAATCCTAAACCCTAAACCCCTAAATCCCTAAACCCTAAACGCCTAAGCCCCTAAATCCTAAACCCCTAAGCCCCCACAAACCCCTAAACCCTTGATCCCCCAAAGCCTAAGCCAAAAGAAGGCCTCCTGTCGCTCCCTCGCTGCCAGAGGCTGGTTGCCCATGCTCGGGGGGGCCCTCTGAGATTCGCATCATATCGCATGTAGGGTTTAGGGTTTAGGGTTTAGGGTTTAGGGATTAGGAACTTCGGGGAGTCATTGGGTTCGAAGGCCATCTGTCTGTGCATCGGTGTTTATTGTTGAGTGCGTTGCCGTCCTTCCTCCCTCAGACCCGATGATCCCAGAGACTCAGTTGACGTTCAGGAGAGTGTGCAGTAACCCTGAACCCTGAACCCTAACCCTAAACCCAACATCTGATCCACACGGAGGGGTGTTGGAAATCAGGAGAGAGCCCCATTCTACAGGGGTTTGCAGGTGTGAGGTTTTGGGTGTGGGGTCTGGGTTGATAGTTAGTTATGGTAATGAGATGCAGACCCAAAGTCCCTCGCCCAAGCCCCACACTTAGGGTTTGGGGTTTAGGGTTTCGGGCATACAAGCCCTGACACACCCCAAGCCCCAAACCCTACAGCTCGAACCCTACTAGCGATGCCCTCTGTGGGAGGCAGCAGCGATGCACAATGCCAAGGCCGTGTCCGCAGCGCTGGCTCAGCAGCTTAGCTTAAAGGTTGCTTAATCTTTTTGATGCAGTAGAGAGAGAGGAGAGAGAGAGAGAGAGAGAGTTAGAGAGAGAGAGAGAGTGAGAGTGAGTGTGAGTGTGAGTGTGAGAGCGAGAGAGAAAGAAAGAAAGAAAGACAGCTGCCCAGAATAAAAATAAGAAGAAGAAGAGGCAGAAGCAGAAGCAGAAGAAGGAAGCGAGAGAGAGAGAGAGACAGCGAGAGAGAGAGAGAGATATAAAGAAAGAAAGACCGAAAGAGCTGAGATAAACCGACAGCCGATAAACAAGTAGACGCTCGAAGCAGGTTGTTGCGCACCATCGTCATCAGGACCGGTTGAAACCCTATACCCCATATCCTAAACCCTAAACCTCAAACCCTAGACCCTAAACCCAAACCCTAAACCCTAAACCCTAAACCCTAAACCCTAAACCCTAAACCCTAAACCCTGAACCCTGAACCCTCAACCCTCAACCCTCAACCCTCAACCCTCAACCCTCAACCCTCAACCCTCAACCCTAAACCCTAAACCCTAAACCCTAAACCCTAAACCCTAAACCCTAAACCCAACCCTCAACCCTAAACCCTAAACCCTAAACCCTAAACCCTAAACCCTAAACCCTAAACCCTAAACCCTAAACCCTAAACCCTAAACCCTAAACCCTAACGAACGGTGAAATCAACCGCAGAGCGGTACGGTAGGAGCTGCACGGTCGAAGAGCGTTTCGAGCTCGCGGGGTTGAGGGCATGGCTTCAAGGGCCGGTTTAGGGTTTAGGGTTTAGGGTTTAGGGTTAGGGTTTAGGGTTTAGGGTTTAGGGTTTAGGGTTTAGGGTTCAGGGTTTAGGGTTTAGGGTTTAGGGTTTAGGCCCACAATATGGTCCCTTACCTCCTTCAAAGGGTTCGGATATATGGGTATTCAGGGACCATGTAACTACCCTAAGAACCCAAAACAGTTTTTTGTAGGCTCTTACATATTATTGAACCCCTTGTACAGGGTTCTTTGGTAGGGCATACGCGGGCGTAGACCTTCGCCCACTTTTGGACCCTGCTCCTAGGCTCGGAAGTTTCAAACGCTACAGTAAACCCGAAGCCCCGCAGTCGTGTCGCTGCGCGGGTTTAGGGTTTAGGGTTTAGGGTTTCGGGTTTAGGGTTTAGGGTTTAGGGTTTCGGGTTTAGGGTTTAGGGTTTAGGGTTTAGGAATTAACCCGAAACCACTCCCATGCTGAGGCTTCCCGCGGGCGGCGCCGATGTTCTGAACCGCGTGGACGCAGATGGTACCCGGCCTTTACACTCCAAGCAGGTTGAATTTAAGGTTTAGGGTTTAGGGTTTAGGGTTTAGGGTTAAGGGTTTAGGGTTTAGGGTTTGCGGGTTGAATTTAGGGTTGAGGGTATAGGGTTTAGGGTTTAGCGTTTAGGTTTAGAGGTTCCGAAGGGGGTTCCGAAAACGGCGGGTTTTGGGGTTCAGGGGGCGGAGGGTCTTCCAGAGCAATGTCATCACGTGTGCTAGAGATCCTTGAAGCATCTGACAATAGGATTGCCCTTTAGGGAGCAAAGAAAAACACCCCTCTTAGTACACGGCTTGCTTCGCATCCTAGAGCAGGAACCAGCTTACCCTAAACCCTAAACCCTAAACCCTAAACCCTAAACCCTAAACCCTAAACCCTAAACCCTAAACCCTAAACCCATCTACTTTCCTGTCCTCTGCGGGTGCCCCGTCGAGCATGGCTAGACGGGTGGCAAAACAACCCAAAACCCCAAACCCTAACTTCCCCAAACCCTTAAACCCTATAACCCCCCTAAGAACCGCAAACCCTAACCTCCCTAAACCCTGAAAGCCCTCTGAACCCCCCAAGAACCCCCAAACCCGAACCTCCCTAAACCCTTAAAGCCCTCTAAACCCCCTAAGATTCCCAACCCCTAACCTCCCTAAACCCTAAAACCTAAAGAAGGTCCAAAAAGGTCTGAGGACGTAGCCTGCCGGAGGCAGTTCGGGTTTAGGGTGTGCATATATATGTATCTTTTTTTATTTATTTACTTATTTATTTATTATTTATTTATTCATTTGTTTATTTTATTTATTGTCAACACCCGAACTACTTTATGGTAGGCTCTGATTATGAAACCCCTGGGAGGGTTCTTAGGTAACGTACAAAAAGCAGGTTTGGGGTAGTTAAGGTGTGTATATATATATACACATATACACATGTACATCTACATATATGTATATATCTATATACATATATATATACATATATATATATGTAAATACACATACCCTAAGCACTAAACCCTAAGCCCTAAACCGGCTTGTATTGTGGTTTCTTGGGCGCGGCAATCGAAGGCTTCGGATCCAACGACAACTCTTGGACCCAACTTTACATGTAACTCGCCAAGTCTTTGTGGGGTTTAGGGTTTATAGGGTTCAGGGTTTGGGGTTTAGGGTTTATAAGGATTAGGGTTTAGGGTTTAGGGTCCGGGTTAGGGCGATTGCACAAGTCCTGATTCAAAAAAGGGTTTCGGGCGAGAGGGAAAGTCCACTGAAAACGCCAGGCTACACCCCGCTGCATCTGTGCCTGCTCGCGCCGCCACTGTCGCAGGTGGGAGCTGGGGTAGGGCAGCATAACCTCTTGTGGGATGCTTGGGCAGCTTTTGTTGTTCGACCAGAAAACAGAAGGTTCAGGGTTTGGGTTTAGGGTTTAGGGTTAGGTGCTTGGGGGTCCTTCAGCCGTATCCCCACACAATCCCATATAACCCGTCGGCGTTTAGTTTTCTAGGGCGCGAGTGAACCCCCTTCAACCAGAATAAGACTCCCCAAGTAAAGCCACCCCAACCCCACCACAACCCTCACCCGAGAAGGTGTGTGAGCAAACCTTCTAAACTCTATACCCTGAACCCTAACCCTGAACCTTAAACTCTAAACCCTAAACCCTAGCCTATAAACCCTTAAAACCCTAAATCCTAAACCCGAAACCCTAAACCTAGGAGCGCTTGGCGTGTGCAGCGCAGCTGGAGACCGCTCGGCTCCTCATCGACGCACACGCTCGGCCCGATTGCGGCCTGGACTTAGGGTTTAGGGTTTGGGGTTTGGGGTTTAGGGGAGGATGGCAGGGGGAAGGGGGGTTTGGGGCTTAGGGCTTTCCTTCTTCCACCTAAGCCTTAAACCCTCAAGCCGCAAGGCCCCGTAACTTGAACTTTTTCGAAAGTCGAAAGTTAATTGAGAAACTCCCGGAAACTGTCCTCGAAACTCCTCGAAACTTTCCCTGAACCCTAAACCCCAAACCCCAAACCCTAAACCCTAAACTCTATGCCGAAAGCCCCGCACGTTGGTGCCAAGCCGAGGCCCAAGCCAACGAGGTGAACTGCCTTTGCAGATGGCTGCCGCCATGCCGCGGCTTGGGAAGTGAAGTCATCGGGTCCCTAAACCCTAAACCCTAAACCCTAAACCTTAAACCCTAAACCCTACACCCTAAACCCTAAACCCTAAACCCTACACCTAAACCCGGGTTCTTAGGGCCCTTTGTGGGGGGGGGGGGTTTGGGCTTGGGGCTTCTCGGGTGGAGGGTTTAGGGCTTAGGGTTTATAGGGTTTGCAGGGTTTCTGGATTTGTTGGGTTTATAGGGTTTTGGGTGGGTTCTTACTTGGAGGTTCAGGGTACTGATAAAGCCAAGTATAACTGCACTTATAAGCCCCCACAAGTCCTCTAAGTAGGCCATGAGTGGAGTTTAGAGGTTTGGGGCTGAAAAGCGTTTAGGGTTCGGGGTTTAGGGCTTCTGGGGCCGTGCATCCGGCAATGGTCCTCAGTTCCGGGTTCACAAGAGCTTAAAAGAGGGTTTTAGAGGGTTTAGGGTTTAGGGTTTAGGGTATGCTAAGGGTTTAGAGGGTTTGGGGCCGTACTTAGGCTTGTGGATTCCAGGCTGGAATGGGTGCTCAGCCCTAACATCTGGAGTCTCCTTCTCCCCCCAGAGAGAGGGAGGGCGGGATTACCACCCTGACGCCCCAAACCCCAAGCCCCAAACCCTATGCCCCAAACCCCAAACCCTACACTCCAAACTCTAAACCCCAAACCCTAAACCCTAAACCCTAAACCCGCCCACAGACAACGGCATCCAGGTTCAACGGCAAGACGATGCTTCGGCTGCTGCTGCAGGCCACACTAAACCTTATTTTCGGTTTAGGGTTTAGGGTTAAGGGTGTAGGGTTAAGGGAGCATCTCGAGCTCGTGATTCTGGTATCGAAAATCTACCCACCCACCCTTTGGATCCCACAACATATTAAAATATCACAGTTTGATTTCATCTAATCGACAGAACGGAGTTGTCGACCGACAAATCGTTTCGTTTGTTAAGCAACCAGAACCGACGAGCATTCGCCTGAACCCTCCAACAATGCTGGCATCGCAGGACAGGGCATCCGGTCGGGTCGGGTGGAGGGGGGGCCATCAATGTACATTAAGAAAGAGAGGCTTAGGGTTTAGGGCAAACCCTAAACCCTAAACCTGTACCTGAAGGACTAAATGAACCCCAAAAGGGTGTATCGTCCATATACTTCATGGCAGCATGGGGTTCAGGATCCCGGTTTTGCTTATGACCTAAACTGTCAATTCTTCAACGGGGCAAGGGACCTGACCTGACCGGTGGCTTGGGAGAGAACAGAGAGTGCAAGGTTTTGGGTTGTAGTTGCGGTTTAGGGTGCCAGGTTTAGGCTTCGTAGTGTTTAGGGTTTAAGGTTTAGGGTTGAGAGTTTAGGTTTAGGGTTTAGGGTTTAGGGTTTAGGGTTTAGGGTTCAGGGTTTAGGGTTTAGGGTTTAGGGTTTAGGGCTTCGGGTTCGGATTCGATTCGAAATGCCCCGGGTGATGTTCCTCACATCATGGGTCTGGCCCCACACCCTCGGCCCTGCACCCCCCCCGCAGGAGGCCTCAAGATGCCTGAAGGGGTTTAGGGTTTAGGGTTTAGGGTTTAGGGTTTAGGGTTTAGGGTTTAGGGGTTTAGGGTTTAAGGTTTAGGGTGATCCCAAAGCCCTTTAATCACAACAGATCTCAAGCGCCGAGCCTTTCCAGTGGCTGCCTCGTCTATAAGAACCCTGCGACTTAACCCCAAACTCCCCATTGAAGCCCTAAACCCTAAACCCTAAACCCTAACCCCTACCCCTAATCCCTAATCCCTAAACCCTAAACCCTAAACCCTAAACCCGAACCCCCCAACCCTGAACCTTTCAGCTCCCAAGCTCGCCAGGCAAAGGCCACCGTGGATGGAGATGCCGACGAGGAGGTGCCCGAGTTGCGCGCAAGAATTTGAGGGTTTAGGGTTTAGGGTTTATAGGGTTTAGGGTTGTGGGCACCAGAATGAACATCAGAAGGGTTGATGGTTCATATAATATACCTTAATCCGAATTCTGGTAGTATACGGTAATATGAACCCCAATTTCAGGGTTCATCTGGGTTTTCAAAGGTGTTTGAGGCCCTTGAGCTGCCTGCAACAGCAATGTCCTTTTTTCTCAAAAAACCAACTAAGCCTAAGCCTTGGTAGCCCGGTGGTACCCTTTACCCTTTTTTTCTTGGTTCTGGCTTCCCTTATGAAATAGCCAACCCAAAGCAGGGTGCCCTTATTATGATATGGTTGCTGGGCAGCCAAGAAGCCCTGTAAAGCTTCTACCCTAAACCCTGGCAAAAAATGTCCAAGATCCCAAGCCTAAGACAGCCGTACTAAACCCTAAACCCTAAACCCTTTCGGGCCTGCCGAGGCGCTCTTCCACCGCCTACAGGCGTCCAGACCCAAAGCGACCTCCACCACCAAGAGGCGAGGAAGGGGGTTGAGCAGGATTGGGTTTAGGGTTAAGGGTTTAGGGTTTAGGGTCTATAGGGTTTAGGGTTTAGGGTTTAGGTTTGCGCAGGATTGTTCTCGAGTTGCCTTTAGTGAGGGCCCAGGGTGTACCTTGTGAGAACCGAATGCCTACTCTTTGCAGGTGCTGGTATCGGGCGTCATCTAGGGTTCTTAGATTCTCGTAGGTATCCTACTTTTGGGTTCCTTCAGTAGGGTTTAAGGCTTCAGGTTCAGCATAGAAAAGGCTTTGCGGAACTAGCAGCAGTTTTTTCTTTCATAATATATGGCCCGAACCCGACACCCTGAACCCGAAACCCTTTCAAACCCTAAACCCTAAACCCCAAACCCTAAACCCTAAACCCTAAACCCTAAACCCTAAACCCTAAACCCTAAACCCTAAACCCTAAACCCTAAACCCTAAACCCTAAAAGCCCTAGACCCGTCCTCCTCAGTGTGCGAGGTCTGGGCCCAGCGAACGGGAGGTCCTTCTGCGCGCGGCCGAGGTGCGGGCAGTGACCAGGGAGGGTTTAGGGTTTAGGGTTTAGGGTTTAGGGTTTAGGGTTTAGGGTTTAGGGTTTAGGGTTTAGGGTTTAGGGTTTAGGGTTTAGGTCCAGGGAGGGTGGCTTTCGATTTTGAAGGGGAGGGCCCGCTTTGGGGGTTTGGAGTTGAGGTTTAGGGTTTAGGGTTTAGGCAAAAGGGTTTAGGGTTGAGGGAGCCTGGGCTGAAAAGGGTTTAGGGTTCAGGGTTTGGGGAAGTTTGGGGAAGTTTGGGGTTTTAGAGGCACTTAGGCATGATTATGGAGTTGGATGGTATCTACAACCCCATGGCTTTAGTCCTAGCGAGTTCCATAGGACTAAGTATTGTGGACCCTCTGTGTTTAGGGTACTTACATGGTCCCTTGCTATGGTCCCTTTCCTTCTTTGAAAGTTTTGTGGTATCCCCAGTCAGCTGCTTGGTGTCGATCCTTCTCCACTCCACTCCACTCCACTTCAACTCCCTAAACCCTAAACCTCAACTCCTAAATCCTCCCTTGGCAACTTGGGGCCCCTCCCTGGTTTGAGGGCTTTCCCCAAGCTCCCCCCCCCCTGCGGGAAGGCGCACGACGCCCAGCGCGTCGCCGAACTGCTGGAGTCGGCAAGGCCTCGGAACGAGGGGTTTAGGGTTTAGGCTTTAGGGTTTATAATAGGGTTTAGGGTCCCAATTCCTATCCCTGGATGCAACAAGGGCTTGGGATTGTGGTGTTCAGGGTGAAGCTTCTGCTCAGGACGGCGGGGAGTTTTTGGCGTTCCTGAGTTACTTACTTCTCCAACAGCTGAACTTTAAACTTTTTGGGTTTCCTTATTTAGTAGGAATAATAAAGTTTAACCTTTTGTTCCCCCAGGTTATTGGAGAAGTAAGGTTAAGGGCCCACCCACGTCCTACATGTGAACGTAGGTCGCAACCAAGAGGTTCAATTCTTTGCTGGACAGCCTTTTCACGTTCCCCCGAACCCTAAACTTATAAACCGCTTCTGTGCCTCAACTTCGCCAATATTTAATTACAGTTGTTTAGAATTTGGGATGAAGAGCCGCTGAGCCATCCCCCGCAAACCCTGTAGCCCGGGAACCCTAGACCCTGCAAACCCTTCGCCAGAAAACCCTTCAGCCTTCAAGCCCCTTGAAACCCTGAACCTTTAAGCCTATTAAAACCCCCTTGAAGCCCTAAGCCCTTAAGCCTTGGGATGTTCCCCCTTATACTAACAGTCCTTAACAGGGATTATCGTACCCTTTATTATAATCCCTATTAAGGACTGTACCCCTAATTTCGGAAACTCCCAGAATTCCCCGAACGCCAAGAATCCTGTTCCATGCCCTGAGCCACAGGGACCCCGACTTGGCAGACCTGGAGGACAGATCTTCCGAGAGCCCAATACGCAGGCATAAGGAAGATACCTCTCTCTCTCTATATATATAGTGCATGTATATATATATATATTATATACATCATCATGAATCATGAACCCTTAACAGTCTAAGGTCTCCGTAGCTGAGGGCTTGCGCCAGGTTTAAGTCCGCTTCATGTTCGAAGTTTGTGTACGGGGTAAGCTGCATGCCTGCGACTTGTGGTCCTCGGCGAGGGCAAGGGAGCTCTAAACCAAAAGGGCCCTGTCCTCAACAGACTCAACGAAGCCTATACCGCATTCCAGTGTGAGAGTCGAAATCACAGTCAAGCCCCAAACCTTAAACCACAGCAAGTCTCATATTAAACCACTGTTTTCAGGCCGCACCTAAAGCCTCGCAACATACCAAACCCTATGTTATAGAAGCCTTCATCACAAGGACGCCGATGGACACCGGCCTCTACACCGCTGCCTCCTCGCCCCGCCGCATGAGGCACAGGGCTTCTTCTGAGGGGCATTACTTACTAGCTGAGTAGGACTCTTTTACCGTTTACCCTTTAGGGTGTATATAATCCTACCATATTTCAAAGGTTAACCTTTTTCGGCCCAGGGTACTCAGCAACTAGGATTAGGGCTTTAGGGGGGGGCTTATTACGGGGCTTGGGTATTTGGGCTGCGGGTTTTCCGGTCAAAGGTTTCAGGTTTGTTGTGGGTTTGTGGGGCAGAACGCGACGTCCCTCAGTCAGTTTAAGGTGCTGAACCGAAACATCTCCAGGAAGGCATTGTTCCGGTGCGTTGTCTGCAGGCAACGCTCCGCATTTCTTGCAGACCGATACCAGCAGGCCAGAGAACACATACACACATGTTAAAGTTCTTCTTCGAATCAAAGAAGGGAAGTTTGCTAGGCAGCTGAGAACTGTGCAGTCATACCGTACCAATGCAAGGGTGTTGTCTTCATGCGCGTGATCCGGCGCGGATCAGAAGACCATCAAACTGGAGGCTACTTCTATCAGTTCTCCTGCTTCTCGTGCTGGCTGGCCCTGGTATCTCTTTCAGTTCGGGCAACTACGGCCGCCGAAAGCAGCCCACAGCCAGCGTGTACCGAGAACAGACTGGCTCAAGCATAAGCCGCAGCCTGCACGAGAGTGCACAAGATGAGGAGGAATTGTTCAACTACACCCTATCGGCCCACGAAAAGAAGCTGACAAGCTCAATATTTGCCGCCGGTCAGAGCGGCAGTTGGTCACGTTTCTCGAAGCTTTGGAAAAGCTACTCAGGGACATCGGTTCCTGTTTATTGCGCGGCAATGCAAGCTGCTTTTCGGTGTGGTCAGTATCAAGAAGCAGCGAAGATGTACAAACGCCTCCGTAGCTTGCCCGATATTCAAATAAATCGTGTCGTGATGCACCGGGGATTGAAGATTTTCGGAAAGATGCGTGACAGCAGGGCTGTGGACGAACTGTGGTCTGAGGCCATTGAAACGAATCGTGTGAACAAAGTTATTGCAGCAGCGCGTATTGATGCTGCAGCAAGCCTGGGCGATATTGAGGGTGCCGCAGCTGGTCTTGATTTCATGACATCAAACGACTTGGACCCTGATGTTCCGGCATTCAACTCTGCTCTCAATGCATGCGGCAAAGCCAACCCTCCCAGTAAGTCGGCCGCCATGTATTTATTTCGAGCGATGATCAAGCAGAGCTTGCAACCTACCGTTGTGACATACGCAAGCTTGCTGCGTGCTCATGAACGAGCAGCGTCCAACGACATCCAAGCTATTTGCACGGACATGGCAAGCAGAGGGGTCGAGCCGAACCATGTCTTCGCCGAGGCATACATATCTGCAATGTTCAAAGGGGCAAGACTGCGGGGCTTGGGCCTTCCAGGAATTCGAAAGCTTGTGCAGAATATGAGCGACCGAAGACGCAGCAAGCTGCAATATGCCTTGAACAGCTTTGAGGCTAGTAAAGTCATGACTGGACTTTGCCGAGACGTCAAGAAGTCTCTGTGATAGATTCTCTTTCTATCCGGCGCAGCACAGTGCGTTGATCTTCACCTGCTCTTGACGGCTGGAGAAATGGGCCTTTAGGCGGAAGCAAAAGAACAACCATGTTTTTGCAAATGTAACACGTCATCCTTCGCCATCCGGACGCTTACAGAGGGAGATCATTGCAAGCAAGCAGCTCAACATGCCCGGATCTGAAGTCATTTTATGCCCAAGCCAAGACAAGTCACAGATTCTTCCAGAAGAAGTGGCCCTCAACCCTAACCCTAACCCTAAACCCTAAACCCCAAACCGTTGGCTTTTTCGAAGTAGCTCGGGTTGGGGTTTGGGAGACCAGCGCACAGCAGTGCCGAGCAGAATGTCTTTTCCCTTCACCGCAAGTCGGTACCAGCTGCCCTCAAAGAAAGACAGTAGAGACACTGGCTTTAGGTTTAGGCATGAGGGTTTGGGTTTGGGGTTTAGCGAAAGTTAGGCGTGCTTGCTTTTCGGGGAGGGGAGGGGAGGGCAGGGGGGGGGGGGGGCCGTCCTGTAATGAGGACTGATAATTAGTATAGAGTGTTGTGGGTACGGAGAGGGTTGCGAGGATTCCCCAACTTTTGAAACTGCGCGCTGAATGCCTAGGAAATGTTGCGGACCAAACCTATTGCCTTCCATAGGACGTGCTAGGTGTCAGTTTAGGGTTTAGAGTTCTAGGGTTCAGGGGGTTCTGTAGCAAACCCTGTACCTGTAAAGCTGCTTGCCGTCCAAACCTCTGGGGTTCTCAAGGGCGGGTGCAGTCCCCAAGCCCGCAGCAGCAGCCACATGGCTCTGCTGCAGCTTACGAACACTACAGGAAAGGCGGTCTGGGGTCCAGTTTAAGGTTTAGGGTAGTCCTGAGATGGGTTTAGGGTTTAGGGATTAGGGTTTAGGGTTTAGGGTTTAGGGGTCCTGAGGCCACTAGGTGTAGGGTAGCCTTCTCCGGACAGGGCAGATGGCCAGCGCTGCTTCAGACGATGAAGGTGCTTCTGGCTGCTCGCGCATCGCCCAACGCAGCGCACCACGTCCTGCATCTGGCCGCGTTTCGCATCTTTGTGTGCGCTCTGCGACGTCGGCACATACTATGGCACATGGTAATTTCTTTTGAGCTTTTACAGTGTGGATGACGATGTGACTCTCTGTTGCATGAAAATGCCTGGGACTTCTGCAATTGAAGTTCGAGCGTGCCGGAAGCTTGTGTAGTGCTGTGAGAGCCCGAGAGTGTCTTCGGCACGTCTGCCTTGCTTTGGGACTTGAGGGCGCCTTCGGGCTTAGGGTCATGTACAGGTTGAGGGCAGCAAGAGCCTTGCTAAGAAAGAAACGCCTCTTGGATAGTTATGGGATTTGGTGTGTACAGGGTTAGAAGCAAAGATTTGGTGTCGAGAAATCATTGGGGTTGTGGGACAGCCTCTACCTTAATCCCTACAACTCTATATAAGCCCTTCAAATATAGCCCAAAGCTCTACGCTTAATGAATCTCAAGCCGAATTACGACTCGAAAACTTGCAGGCCCCAAGCAACCCTAAGCCCCCACCCCCTCAAACAATGCTCTGCCCTGAGTCATCTGCTCAGAGGGACAAACACCCTTTGATTAAGGGATGAGCTGCATTCTTTCAGGAGAGCATTCTGCATTTCAAAACGGAGTTTCCGTTTACGCTTGAAGCTCCCGAACCCTAAACCCTAAACCCTAAACCCCAAACCCTAAACCCTAAACCCTAAACCCTGAACCCTAAACCCTAAACCCTAGCTTTGGGGTGTGGGCTCTCTGGGTTCCGAGGAGCCGGGAGTCTGAGACGCCCCTGCTTCTGGCCATTCGCAGCCTGGGGGGCGCTCTGGGAGACGAAGGTCTGGAGGTTTAGGGTTTAGGGTTTAGGGTTTAGGGTTTAGAGTTTAGGGTTTAGGGTTTAGGGTTTGGGGTTTAGGGTTTAGGGTTTGATACTTGGGTGTTGGGTACAGTACCTGCGGTTTTGTTAAAGCGTTGCTTGGGGTTTAGGGTGGTTTGGGGGTTGAAGGATATTTTGAGCGATCCAGAACTCAGACTTTATAGGGCTTGTTGCGGGTTTAGGGCTGCCATCTTCAGTGGTGCTACATCTGAAACCGCTCGGGCTTCGGTTCTTGGGGCCTCATGCCGTGGCACGGTTCCGATTTACACCCGCCTGTGGTCCACTCACTCTCATCGTCACAAGACCACAAGATCTAATTAAACTGCTTCGAGCATTGCTCGTCAAAAGCGCGATGTTTCCGGCTTCGGTGGTTGTGTAGGTGGTCTTCTGAGGAAGAGAAGGCCTTACACCATACTATAGATCCGACGTCCTGATTGTGACAGGGAGGTGTCTTCCAGCTCGCAACCCCAAGGACCCACACTTCGGGAGGTCAGGGATCATATTCAGGGACAAGGTCACTACCCTTGGAGTGAAGCTTCCCAAAGAGCCCAATGCCCCTTTGTTTAAGGAATATACCTTAAATCATATTTAGGATCCCTTTGTAAAATAACCCTAAACCCTAAACCCGAAACCCTAAACCCTGAGGGGTATGGGGCTCTTTGATTCTGATGCGCAGGTCAGCGGCTGCAGATCCTGCGGCAGCTTCTGAAGGCCAATGCGGACAGCAACCAAGGTGACTTGCAGGACCTGATGCAGAGTCAGGGCTTGTCTAGGATGAACCTTTAGGGTTGAGGGTTTAGGGTTTAGGGCCAGGATTTAGGGTTTAGGGTTGAGGGTTTAGGGTTGAGGGTTTAGGGTTGAGGGTTGAAGGTTTAGGGTTTAGGGTTTGTATGGTTTCGGCTTTGCAAGGTCAGAGCGAAGCAAGGCATGCGAGGCAGCTGGTAGGACCAGGGCTTGCTTAGGGTTTTGAAGGCAGGGTTTTATTTAGGGTTTTGAGGGCAGTAGGTTTTGGGTTTTGGGTTTAATTTAGGATTAATCATGTTGATGTCCTACCCTGCAGAAACCTTCCTTAAACCCTCTGAAGACCTCCCCCCCCCAGAAGAATTGCGCCGGAACAGCCTGTTGAGCAGGAGCGAATGGACGTTTTGGGAACCTGCAAGAGTCCTTCGGTGGGTTCAGGGCTTAGGGTTTATGCTTTTTGGTGAGTTTTCCATGCCCGAGAGGTTGTATCCTCTGCAACCGACATGATTTCTCCCGAGCCCCCTGCTGAGCCGGGTAGATTGGAAGCTGTAGGGTCGCTTTAGAGGGTCTTAGAAATTCCTTTGAAGTTTTCTATTTTCGGGGTGCGCGTGTGTTTAAGACACCCTAAACCCTAAATCCTAAACCCGGGTTCAAACCCTACAAAACCTGAACAGGGTTCAAGTCTCATTCAACGCTTCGAGTGGGTCGCGGAGGACACCACGCCGCTGATGGAGGCGGTGCGCGCAGGAGATGCCGAGGCTCATATATGGCTTTATAAAGCGGATCTTTGAAAAAATGGGCTTGACTTAGTGAGTAGGGTTTAGGGTTTAGGGTTTAGGGTTTAGGGGTTTAGGGTTTAGGGTTTAGGGTTTAGGTTTGGGGTTTAGCGTTCGGGGTTTAGGGCTAGTCAGTTGGGTTATCGGGATTATTCATGGGTTTCTCGGGGATACGGAGCAGACTTACTGAGTCAAAAGGGCTTCCAAGTCGGGTGTTTGTGAACTTCTACACCCTAAACCCTAAACCCTAAACCCTAAACCCAGGTTCATGGCGTTCCGGGTTGGGGATGATTATTTCGTACCAAGAATCACTAAAAAAGAACAGAACCTCGAGGATCTACTGTAGGGTTTGGGGTTTAGGGTTTTAGGGTTGTAGGGCTGTAGGGATTTCAGGGTTTTAGGGTAACCCTATACTTGGGATCATGAACCTCTTGCTACTATACTACCTTTTAAGGTACATGAACCGTAAACCCCATTAGGGTTCATGTAGTCGGAAGGCTTCTTCCGACGCTGCTAGTCGCTCGAGTTACGGGACCTTAGAACACCCAAGTGTTCATACCCATGTTCCAGATAAACGCTCTACCACTACAACTCTAAGCTATCTTTCTGCCTTCTTCAACCCTAAACCCGAAACCCTAAACCCCAAACCCTAAACCCTAAACCCTAAACCCTAGTTCAGGTCTGCCAGCTGCTGCTGGACCGCGGCTGTGCCGCCGACCGCTGTGGCGGCGCACGGGGCCTCGCTCCCAGCAGCCCATAGAGCGCCAGGATGTTTGCAGGTTTTTTGTTCTGAGTTTTTGAGGCTCAGGATGTGTATATATCTACCGTATGTATGAATGTATGTATGTATGTAGATATGTATGTATATACATATATATATATAACATAACATATAGATATACTTTGCTTTTCGGTTCATAGTATGAACAAACAAGTCCCATTCTACCCTGAACCTGCTGGCGGTCCAACCGGACAAGGTCTTTCAGCGATCGACGCGGCGTGGCAGCCTGCGCTACTGGGGCCGCCAAGAGAGTTCTTTGCTGGCTTCTTGTTATGAGGAACTTGTTTCTTGTTATAAGGAACTTGCTTCTTGTTATAAGGAACTTGCTTCTAGTTATAAGGAACTTGTTTCTTGTTATAAGGAACTTGCTTCTTGCTGTAAGGAACTTAAACTGCCATAATACAACTGCATGCTGCTTTATGTGCTATATGATTCCTGTTTGTGGTAACTTTGGTTGGGTTGGCTAACAGCAGCTTGGCAGCAACCCGGTAGTGCTTCCATCTGAGAAGCTGCGAACGAGACAATGCGCCCAGCGAAACGGGGATCCCTTCCACAGGAAATGCACCTAGTGACCTTTGTGGCGGTTTAGGGTTTAGGGTTTAGTGTTTAGGGTTTAGGGTTTAGGGTTTAGGGCCCAGCTCTATTGTTCCTACTAATCCCGGAAACCTATAAACCCTCTTCACCTGGAGCTCCCTCAAACCCGGGAGATCAAACACGTGGAGCTCCAAACACCAGGACCTTTAGGACCCTTTACGCTAGCCCAACCTTGACTAAGACCCTAAACCCTAAACCCTAAACCCCAACACGGGATGATCGCCCATGGCCCTTAATAGGGGGTTGAGCAGTATTGGGTGGAGGGTCCCAATTCTATTTTCGGTTTTAGGTTTTTTGTGGCCTTTTGCAAGAGGTACCCGTCATAAAACATGCCCTTGTGACTTCAGGTATAAAGGCATATTTCGGAGACTCGCCATGCACACGGTCCATGCACACGGTCCCATTGGGGGGGAGGAGGGGTATAATTTGCGAAATATAGTTCAGTGAAAACACGGAACTATACTGGGGTACTCTCCCGACACCCTACACCCTACAAACCCAAGAAAGGACTCTCATTTTGAGAATTGACCGTGTACCTTAAACCCAAAAACCCAAAAAACCACACACACCCGTGCAGGTGCCCACGAGCTGTTCGAGCCGTCTTTGAGGCACAGGGCTTGACGCCCTCCAGCCAACGCGAGGCGCATGGGTAGCTAGCCTTCGGGGTCAAAAGGGTTCTGTCACGAGTGCAGTCGGGTGGGATCAAGCCGGGCGATACCCACAGTCCGTTGCCAAGGGGCTGATATGGTTTATAGGCTTTAGGGTTTGCGGGGTTGGGGGATTTAAGGGTTTCCTTGTGGGGCTCTGGGGGCGGAATGTTTGACTGTTGGAAGCTTTTGGGGCAGCCCAAAGGTTTATTTCCGAAGCTCCCAAAATCCTGTGAGGCGTTGGGGTGTAGGGTTTAGGGTTAGGGTTTAGGGTTTAGGGTTTAGAGTTTAGGGTTTAGAGTTTAGGGTTTAGGGTGCAGATCTTGGATTTTCGTGGAGTCACTGCTTTTGGAGGTGTTCGGGAGCCTTGCAGACACCTGTCTGGCTCCTGGGGGTGGTCTCAGCCCTCGAGGGTTCACAGACGGTTATAAGTGAACTTAGGGTTTAGGGTTTAGGGTTTAGGGTTTAGGGTTAATTATTTGGGTTTACAGTAGCCTATGCACTTGAATTGAGTCTCCGTTCAGGTGCGTGTGAATGCTACCGTGAACCTGCAAGTGTCGCAAGGATGTGTGTGTCTGTGGCAGCCTGGGTAGGTTTAGGGTATTAGGGTATTAGGGCTATTAGGGTCTTAGGGTTTTAGGGTTTTAGGGTTTTCGGTTTTATGGGTTTTATGGGTTTTAGGGTTTTTAGGGTTTTAGGCTTTTAGGGTTTTTAGGGGTTAGGGGTTGCGTGTGTGGCAGCCTGGGTAGTCTGCAAAGGTTTTGGCTCCCTTCGTAAGACGCCGCTTTGGTTCGGGCGGAATTCCGGACAGCCCCTGGGGCCCCCAATACAGACCCCAATTAGGGTTTAGGGTTTAGGGTTTATAGAAATTGTATAGGGTTCAGGTCCGGAGTTTTGACCGAAAGTTTTGACCGAAAGTTTCTTTTTTTGCTTTGGGTGAGGTTTTTATGGAAAGTTTTGACCGAAAGTTTCTTTTTTTGCTTTGGGTGAGGTTTTTTATGCTTTGGAGCTTGGGCTGGGGGGCTGAGGCTGGGGCTAGGCTGGGGATGGGGCCGGGGCTGGGGCCGGGGCTGGGGCTAGGGGCTGAGGGCTGGGGCGGCTGGTTGGGGCTGGGGCTGGGGGGCCAGGCGGCTGCTGGCGGCGAGGGCTGGTGCGCTTTTTGGATTGGGATATTCAGAATGAATTAACCGCTTTGGATGAATTTACTTCAGCTCTGCTTGTCAGCTGTTTAGACAAATAACTTGGAACCTAGAGGTTTAAGTGAATTGAATATTTGGCCTTCCGAAGGCGTTTTGAATTCATTTAGACAGACAAATAACGTGGGATATTCACGACGACGCCACATACAATTTCTATTTACCCTGGTCTTGAGGGTTTAGGGTTTAGGGTTTAGGGCCCAAACTCGTAGGATTCCTTCCTAAACACTAAACACCCTACACCCTACACCCTACACCCTAAACCCTAAACCCTAAACCCTAAACCCTAAACCCTAAACCCTAAACCCTAAACCCTAAACCCTAAACCCTAAACCCTCCCACCTCCTGCCAGGCGACAGGGGCCCACCTCGACGCAGCGCAGAGCAAGGATGGGTCTGGGGTTTCTTCACCGGGTTTAGGGTTTACGGTTTAGGGCTTAGGGTCTGGGGTTTAGGGTTTAGGATTTAGGGTTTAGGGTTTAGGGTTTAGGGTTTAGGGTTTAGGGTTTAGGGTTTAGGGTTTAGGGTTTAGGGTTTAGGGTTTAGGGTTTAGGGTTTAGGGTGCTTAAGGGAAAGTGGGAGAAGCAGAGGTACCAGGCGGTGGATAAGGGAGTATCATTGGGATCTATTCCCTAAGCATCAAGAGGTCTTAAACTCGGGGGCGCATGACGACTTTTGTGGACACGCAGGTGACTCTACGCCACGTGTCCACACTCCTGGAACGGACGGCAGCTCTGCTCAAAGAAGGTGGCTCTGGTTTCTGGAGGTCTGAGCAGCTGTGCTATGTGGGGGTTCACGAAATACAGGACCCCTAATATAGACCCCCAGATAGTAGGATTCCCTTAAAACGAGGACCCCAACAAGGTACCCCTAATTTCGGAAACCCTCCATGTTGGTCAAGAACCCTGCAGTTTTTTTGCAGAAGCTGTCGTTGCCGTGGCACCAGCAGCTGCAGGAGCAGGAGGACCTGGTATAGATCAGAGCAGAGTGAACACTGAAAGTCCCAGAAATCCTCCTCGCAACTGCGCATGCTCGACCCTAAACCGTAAACCCTAAACCCTAAACCCTAAACCCTAAACCCTAAACCGCCAAGGTGTGTGTGCCTGTAAGTGCTTGCATCCGTGATGTGAAGAAGCTCATCGTCCGCCTTACAAATCGAGGCTGGCTTTTTTGAAGGGGGGTTTAGGGTTTAGGGTTTAGGGTTTAGGTTTAGGGTTTAGGGTTTAGGTTTAGGGTTTAGGGTTTAGGGTTTAGGGTTTAGGGGCATGGCTTGGTCAACTTCCCTCAAATACACCTGGGGAGTTCCCAAAAGTGAGAGGGTTCCCCACTAGTTAAACCCGCATTGTAGAGTCACCTTGAACAGAGACCCCTCCCTCCCACCCCAAAAAAACTAACATACTCACTCACACACATTTATTAATGAATTGCTGAATGAGTTAAGAATAAGACATAAGAGTAAAAGCAATACCAATCAAAATAAGCATACTCGTGGTTTACACATCGAGGCCCTGATTGTCGGCAATCTCCAGCGTGAGACCCAAGACTCTCTTGCCCTAAAGGGGTTTGGGCCTACCGGATCCTTCCAGAAAATTCGACTTGGTTGACAGGGTCTCTTTCTCTCTTTCCCTTCCCTCCCCGCCTCCCTCCTTCACTCACCCTTTATTTTTGCAGAGCATTGACAATACCCGAACATGAAATTGCTCGGGGCTCCACCAAGCAGCAGGCTCTGGGCGGATAAGGCCATATACCCCTAAACCCTAAACCCCCTAAGTCCTGTAAACTCTACAAACCCCATTATGCCCCTAAACCCTATAAACCTCGCAAACCCTATAAAACCTATAAACCTTGCAAAACCCTCCAACACCTAAACCCTAAACCCTAAACCCTAAACCCTAAACCCTAAACCCTAAACCCTAAACCCTAAACCCTAAACCCTAAACCCTAAACCCTAACCACCCTAACTTGGGATCCGACACTGCAGCAGGGTCCTGGCGACGCGTGGCCTTGCTGTCGGAGTGCGGAAGCGCCCTGCCTCCTTATACAAAGCAGCCGGATGCATACTAGGGTGTAGGGTTTAGGGTTTGGGGTTTGGGGTTTGGGGTTTAGGGCAATTTAGGGCAATTTAGGGTTTAGGGTTTAGGGTTTAGGGTTTAGGGTAAAGCTAGCTCGGCAAAGTTGCAAGGTAAGAAGAGACGACAGCAGCAACAGAATGATGTACCGCACGCCCAAACCCTAAACCCTAGAGGCTCAAAAGAAGGCCTTGGCGTTGCATCGGAGGGAAGCAAGACCCTAAACCCTAAACCCTAAACCCTAAACCCTAAACCCTAAACCCTAAACCCCAAGCAGGTGCAAGTCAGAGCCTGGGCTGACTAGAACTGCTTACAAATTGGGATGTTACCCCATATACAGTTCTTAGCAGGGATTATCGTACCACTATTATTCTCCCTATGAAGGATGTTACCTCTTATACTAGCAGTTCTTAACAGGGATTATAGTACCCCCTATTCGAATCCCTATTCAGGACTGTTAGCATAGCGGGGAACATCCCAACTTATAAACGCAACGACTCTTATAGAAAGCGCCACAAAGTATGTTCAGGAATGATACGATAAATGAGCCGTCTGAATGACTTGGCTGAGGTGGGAAATGGATAAACTTAAGCTGACGGTTTATGTGGAGACTGGACAGAAGCAGCGGGAAAAGGGACGGGACCCGCTTGGATTACCCCCCGAGAAGGGCCCTAAACCCTAAACCCCAAACGGGTCAGATGCAGCTCGGCGACGGCACGAGCCCGAAAGCCAAAAAGGACGCAGTTTATGGGGTTTAAATCTTCAGGTCTCAGGTAGAATGCCCCAGTTGTGGCCTAGCTATCTCTTTTTTGGGGTATGCTTCAGCCGCATTTATGTTTAAAACCTTTGTTGCCTTATGTTGGCAACTCTGTTTTGGGTATGCCTAAGTTGGGATATAAGGGCCCCTATAAGGGGGATGCTCGTTGAATCCTCATTGTTGTGTGTTTTTTGGGCCCCCGAGTACTTAGAGGCAGATTTGAATCCCAGGAGCGCTGTGCGACAGCGACAGCTTGGGTGGCCGAGTCTTGCTGCTGGCTTCCCTGCTGCAAGATAGGTTTCGAGCTTTGTACATCTGCTCGCCCCCTCCCCCCCCCATTGATCCACACATTTGGCTTCGGGAAGGCTGTGGATGTGGGGTTGGGCGGGTAGGGCGGGTAGGGCGGCGGAGGCGTCCCAGAACCCCCTAAACCCTAAATATCCCCCCCCCCCACCCCCCCCCTCCGAGGTCGCGGACGCCCGCTCCGTTGAGGCACAGAAGGCTGCCGAGATGCTCCTGCCCGAAGAGGCGCATTCTGTTTAGGGTTTTGGGTTTTGGGTTTAGGGTTTAGGGGGGGGGGGGCAGGGGTATCGACTCTGTCCCGTCCCGGACTCCCTGAATTTTGCCATGTTCTTTGCTGCTTTGTACTGTTGTAACTTTGTTTGAACCCGAAAAATCTCTTGACCAGTACCCCATAACCACCCTAAAAACTAACCCGCAACCCTAAAACCTAAATCCTAAACCGCAAAAACCGCAGTTGGTTCCCCAAAAGCAGGGGTGGGGGCCCATGCCTGCCTCGCGCGACCTCTCTGAAGAGTGGTGCAGAGAATTTAGGGGGCTTGAGGGGGTGTGTACATATATTTAAAGGTACCCATTTTTCCTGTAATTATATATATATATATACATATACATATATATATATATATATTCATATATGTATATATATATATATATGTATATGCAATTTATTTACTGTTTATTTTTAGTTTTCTAGGCATTCTTACACATATGTGCATTTTTGGTTTGTTTGCTTGTTTGGTTGTAATTCGATTTATATGTATATACACTGTACCCCCCTAAACCCTAAACCCTAAACCCTAAACCCTAAACCCTAAACCCTAAACCCTAAACCCTTTCTCGTTCCGGGCACCGGGGGGGTTTCTCCAGGAGCGCTGGCCGAAGTGGAGCCAGGAGGAGCTCAGCGCTGAGGCCTTGACATTGAGCTCCAGGCTTGCAAAGCTTTTTCGGTTTAGGGTTTAGGGTTTTGAGGTTTAGGGTTTGGGGTTTAGGGATTGGGGTTTAGGGTTTGGGGTTTAGGGTTTTACTGGTAGGGTTTAGGGTTTAGGGTTTAGGGTTTAGGCTGCTGCTGTTGGTGAGTGAGGGCTCCTTATTCCTAATAAACGCTGGTGATTGTATATAACTGCTGTCCCTTTGTGGATTCTAGTAGGAATATATGCACCCTGCCTGCGCATGGAGTTGAAAGGAGCTTCCCGCAGCGTTTTGGGTACAAGGCCTGCAATTTTCGGTCCCGAGCCAAGCTCGGTTCCTGCATTTAGCCGGGCGCCTGTGAAAAAAAACGCGCAGGCCGTCATGAGTATGAGCTGCTGTGACCAGAAGCGGCTCCGTGAGAACCCGGTGTTCAAGGAGGTCATGACCAGGTATCCAGACTGCCCGGCTTTGCCCGACCTGCCCGCCTTCTCCAAGAATTGGGCGGAGTCCGACTTCGAGTTCTTCGTGGCAAGCATCGGCACCATCATCCCCATGTGCTCGCTCAAGCGCCTCGGTGGGCGTTTGTGGGGACATTTTTTATGTTTGCCCTTATTGGGTTCAAGAGGATCATATATTCATCAATATTCCTGAGAGGGTTTTGAACCCTAAACCCTAAACCCTGGGAAACCCTAAACTTTTAAGGGCCACCCTAGGCAAAAGCAGAAGGAGGACACAACCGGCGAGCTCCCGAAGAGGCCAAACACGGGCACTGCCCTCTTCGAGTGCGCTCCTCGCACGATCGCCACCCCAGGTGCGAAGAAGGATCAGGCTCCTTGGGGGCCAAAGGAACCCTCCAATTGGAGTCATATACCCTATACTACTATTCCGATTGAGGTGTATGAATCATGCTATACTACTATTCCTGTTAAGGTACATGGGTCACAAACCCTTTTAGGGTTCATCTCGTCCCCTTAAGGCGGCAGAAGGCTTGGGTGTTTCGCCGCATGCATCTGGGGAGAGCATCAAAGGCGAGCCACACATCAACCACAAGGGCACGGCCAACGCGTCCCTCGTGATTCCCTCCACCATCTTCATGGAAGACAGGGCACCAGAAGGGCTGAAGCTCGAGGCTGTGCTAACCAAGTTCGATCGCTGCCGTGCAGCGTGCCTCCAAAGCATCAGCGGGATGAGCACGCAATCGCTGGTCGAGGAGCACGGCGTTGGCATCCTCTTGGCCGACTTGTCCTTCATTGTGGAGACCGAGAAGCTTCCGGACCTGATCTCGGACGTGTTTGTGGAGTCTGAGATTGACCTGCCCAAGATCCCCATGCTGCCTAGCCTTCAGCGCCTCGTAGACAAGAATGGCAGTGCATCGTGTACGGCCACCTTTGGCCAGATGTTTGTGGACCTTAAGTCAGGGATGCTTTCGGGCAACGCGGAGGCCTACAACACTGTGAAGCGCCCGTGTGATCGGGTGTTTGGGAGAGAAATCCCGAACAGCAACACGCTTGCTGTGAGGAAGGAGCTAGCCAACAAGTGGGCTGGCGTCCGCCCTGCACGGGGTCATCCCTTCAAGCCAAGCAAGTATCTCCAGGGCAGATACGTCATTTCCCCCTCTGACTGCGACACCTACAACACCTTGTACCATCCAAAGGCCGCCACCGTCTCTTCGTCATAGTGGGATAACATTTTTCATTTTTAAGGGTGCTTAAACTCAATAAGGAATATCTATATATATATATATATTTATTTATTTATATTTATATGTATATTCATTTTTTATTTAGTTATTTTTGTTTATATTTATTTATTCAAAAACGATATACTATCCCAACCATGAACTATAGGTCTGTGAGCACGGTGCCTTGAGCACGGGCCAGACCTTCGCCTGTCGCCCCTGCAACGCCTTCTTCGTGAAGTTCCTGACCACCATGCTGCCAGGTGGGCCAGCATGGGGCAGAATGGGGTGCCTTAGACTCCCTCTATAGCCCAAACCCTATAAAGGGAACCCCTAACCCTAAACCCTAAACCCTAAACCCTAAACCTTTTTAAGGGGTTACAGGGTACTGTAGCCCGTGCAGGGACCTCTTTGGTGGCCCACATCTTCATCGAGGAGGCCGACACATCCGACAAAGGCGTGCGAGCACTCTTCGCGTTCCTGGGTCGTTGTTAAAAATAATTTTTTCATGTTTTGTATGAATACTCAAAAACCCCAAGAAGGGAACAACAATTGTCATGTTTTAACAAAATCGTACCCCAAGAATGGTGCAGGTTTGAGAAGGCGGATGAGGAGAACTCCTGTGTGCTCACGGCCTTCGCGGTCTACGGCGGCGCAGTGCCGGGCGTGGTCTACCGGGAGGACCCTAAACCCTAAACCCCAAACCCCAAACCCTAGACCCTAAACCCCAAACCCCAAACCCTAAACCCTAAACCCCTAACCCTAAACCCTAAACCCTAAACCCCAAACCCCCCCGTACAGGAGGCGGCCGTGGTGGCCCCCAAGACCGGCCAGGCCCTCGCCAAGTGGGCGAAGCAGAGCTGCAAGAGCTCCGCACAGCGCCTTCGCTCATAGTCTGAGGTAGCGTTTTGAGCAGCCTTTATAAGGATGCTTGGGTTTAGGGTTTAGGGTTTAGGGTTTAGGGTTTAGGGTTTAGGGTTTAGGGTTTAGGGTTTAGGGTTTAGGGTTTAGGGTACTTAAAACTCAATAAGGAATCAAAATTTGATTCTTTTATACTATCCCAGCCATGAACTATCCTAACCCTAAACCCTAAACCCTAAACCCAGGTGTGAGGCGCTGGAGAAGGCCAGTGGCTGCGATCTGAGCGAGCTCCGCTGATCAGCCACAGGGGCATGGAATGAGGGGCAATCACTTGGCCTTCTTCTGGCTGGCACTTAGGTCATTAAGGGTTTAGGGTTTAGGGTTTAGGGTTTAGGGTTTAGGGTTTAGGGTTTAGGGTTTAGGGTTTAGGGTTTAGGGTTTAGGGTTCCTTTTTGGTTGTTGAAGAAACTACAATAGAAGGAGCCTCAAAGTTGAGCTTCTCGGAGGGGTTCAGAAGTCAGCCAAGATCAATTAGTGCGAGTCGCGATCGCCTTTGAATTCTTTGAATGTACAGGATCGCAGCTCTTAGTGCAGCTTTCTTTTTTTTGTGTTGTCGGTAAGGCACCAGCTCTTTCTCCAGGGCTCACAGCCTTTTTAAAAGGGCTCCAGGCCACTCCATTTGACTTTCGGCGTGGACGGGTCCGCTCATGATAAACCTTGAGATTCGCTGGGAAGAATTCCTAAGTGAGAGGTAGGGGCGTTGTCATTCACTTGCTGCGACGCTTTGTGTCAGCTATCAGGAGGGCCTCGCATCTTTCGAGGCCCCTATTGCGCCCTAAACCCTAAACCCTAAACAACCCTAAACCCTAAACCCTAAACCCTAGACCCTAGACCCTAGACCCTAAACCCCAAACAAATGCCCCAAGCTGCCCAGAAAGCGCCCCCTGCAGGCGGCCCGGCGTGGTCTGAGCTTACAGCGGTGCGGGGAGGCCTTGGGCAGCTACGCTAGGATTTCTAAGTGTCCAGGGTTTAGGGTTTAGGGGTTAGGGGTTTAGGGTTTAGGGTTTGGGGTTTGGGGTTTAGGGTTTGGGGTTTGGGGTTTGGGGTTTGGGGTTTGGGTTTAGAGAGACATAAATGCAAACCGTAGTAACAACTAAGTGTAAGTACAGCAATTCATAGGGGACTTATATGAACAAGCAAGCCAGCAGAAATAGCAACATAAATGTAGCCCGCAATCGTAGTAGTGACAACTGCAGTAAAGAGCAGTACGGAGAAGCACTAGCTAAAGGTTAATGGGTTCGTCTTTGTTTTCGCCAACAGCATTGAACATTTAATTACAGCATGTGTTAATAAAGCTCTGGCTAGGCTTAAAAGTTCTTAGTTAGCAAGGCATGTTGCAGAGGAACCCTAAACCCTAAACCCTAAACCCCAGGGGGGGTAGTATAGAGGGGGGTAGGGTTCAGGCGCCTCAGCACACGTGTGGCAGCAGTGAAGGTGCCGACGCGCGAGAGCCTCCTCGCCTGCCTCCTGCAGGCCTTTCTCTGGGCTCTCTCATAGGGTTTAGGGTTTAGGGTTTAGGGTTTAGGGTTTAGGGTTTAGGGTTTAGGGTTTAGGGTTTAGTGTTTAGGGCTCTCTCAACGCTCTACAACCTTAAAGCCTCTTGTGGTTTCTGGGAACCCCTAAACCCTAAACCCTAGACCCTAAACCCTAAACCTCTCAGACCATCCACCCCTGCAGAAGCTAAATAGGGGTCCGGGTTGTTGAATTTGGGGTTTGCGACTTTGAAGCCAACAATCGCAGGTGCAAAAGGAGGTGGCCTGCGATATTCCCTGAAATCTTGCTGCCCCAACAGGGTCATGGAAAGAACTTGCAGCTGACAGACCTCCGCTCCTCTCCTGAACCCCCCCCCCCCCTAAACCCTAAACCCTAAACCCGAAACCCGAAACCCTAAACCCTAAACCCTAAACCCTAAACCCCCAGGTGAAGAAATGGGAGTCGCAACCTTCCGCCGAGCTCCGCGCAGAGGCAGAACCATAGGATTTGAGAAGAAGAAGCCCTATAAACCTCAAAAGCCCTCCAAATTAGGGTTTTGGGGTTTAGGGCTTCTAGGGACATTTTGGCCAGAAAATTTAGGGTTTGGGGTTTAGGGTTTAGGGTTGACGGTTTAGGGTTTAGGGTTTAGGGTTTCATTGAGAATTCGGGTATCCGGCAGCTGGCGGTGCCTTGCAGGAACCCAAGGCTGCAACAGAAGCAGGGGGGCACCCTAAACCCTAAACCCTTAACCCTAAACCCTAAACCCTAAACCCTAAAAGGGGGCAGGGCTCTGATGATTGATTTGTCTTGCCATGGCTGCCGGCGTGCCCCAAAAGTGGCAGCCCAGCCCAGCCCCCCCCCCTTTGCGCACAACAAATGTCAATCCCTAAACCCTAAACCCTAAACCCTAAACCCCTAAACCCTAAACCCTCAGCCCTAGCCCTAAACCCTAAACCCTCAACCCGCGTCTCCAGCCAACCTTTGAACCTCAATCCCCCTCTGAACAGGCCCTCCGTCGAGGGCTGCCAGGAGAGGCACGCTGGCTACACGAAACCTAGAGCTTTTATGTATAGTTAGTATGACTTTAGGGTTTAGGGTTTAGGGTTTCGGATTCAGGGCCGAGGCATCGGGTGTTGAGGGTGTAAGTTGAGCAACCACACGACTACCCCCCCGTAAGAACCTACAAAGAAGTAGGGTTTGGGTTCCCAAATCCTCAAGCCTTCCCCCCAAACCTCAAACCCTAAGCCCCAAGCCACAAACCCTAAACCCCAAGCCCTAAACCTCAACCCCAAGCCCCAAACCTTAAACCCTAAACCCCAAGCCCTAAACCCTTAACCCTCAACCCTAAACCCTAAACCCCAAACCCCAAACCCTAGAACCATCTCCTAAGCCCCAAACCGTAAACCCTTCCTTAAACCCCTAAACCCCAAGCCTTCAACCCTAAATCCCAAACCACAAGCCCTAAACCCTAAACCCTCAACCCTTTGAGCGCCTAGCGCTAAACCCTAAACCCTCAACCCTGTGAGCGCTAAAACCTAAACCCTAAACCCCAACACTCTGAGTGCCTTGCTCTTTTCTCAGTCGTCCACCGATCGCGTCGAGCTACTGGAGCTGCCACCTGTCTAAGGTTGGAACCATGGGTTTAGGTTTTTGGGCTTTGGGTTTTTAGGGTTTTAGGGTGTCAGGGTTATAGGGTTATAGGGTTATAGGGTTTTATTGTTTTAGGGTTTTAGGGTTTTAAGGGTTTTAGGGTTTAGTGTTTTCGGGTTTTGGGGCTATAGGGTTATAGGGTTATAGGGTCTAGGGTTTTAGGGTGTAGGGCTTAGGCTGAAGCAAAACCCGAATCCCGAAAGCTAAGCGTTTAGGGCTTATCAGCATCTGACATAGGCTTTGGCATCCGGAAGATTTTCTCGGGGGGAGAGTCGCATGGCTCGCGGGTGTTGCCTTTCAGTTTCGGGTTTCCAGGCGAATTTCGGGGAAGACAGCTGGAGTTCCGTTCTGTGCCTGAAAAAGGAAAATATGTAGCCGCGGTAGCCCAGTGAAACTCTTTCCCTTTTGGGGTCTGGGGTTCCTCTGTAAAAAAAGTCCCAGACCAGAAAAGTTCAGGCTGCTGTAGGGTTTAAGGAGGTTTAGGGTTTAGGGCTTAGTAACCCTACACCCTCAACCCTCAACCCTCAACCCTCAACCCTAAACCCTAAACCCTAAACCCCCTTGCCCCTTGCCACCACAAGAGGCTGCTGCAAGACCTGTGCTGGGAGCACATGGGCCAGGAGGCGCTGGAGGAGGAGCCGAACTTACAGGGTTAAGTGTTTAGGGTTTAGGGTTTAGGGATTAGGGTTTAGGGATGTAATTTGGGGGGGGGGGGGGGGGGTTCCCCTTGTTTAGGGTTTAGGGTTAGGGCGTCTTTCCCGGCCCACGAACCAAGCCCGGATGCAAAAAAAGGGTTTAGGGTTTAAAGTTTAGGGTTTAGGCTTTAGGGTTAACGGTTCTCTTGGGGCTTGTTTAGGCGCCGTGAGGGTTTCAGAAGTATCAGTATGGGCTCTTGGGTTTTCTAGCATTTGTACTGCCTGCATTTGTTTGGGGCCCCTCCGAAAGGCCCTTGTATGCTACCGGGAGCAATGGACTCGGATGCAAAGGAGTCCCCTTAGTCCCCTTATTCCCTTTTTGGTGGAGTTTGGTCTTGTAAGCACAAACTTACTTCTCCAACAGCTGAACTTTAAGCTTTTTGGGTTTCCTTATTTAGTAGGAATAATAAAGCTTAACCTTTTGTTCCCCTAGGTTATTGGAGAAGTAAGCAAAAGGGCACCCTTGTGTTAATTTCTGGGCAACGCACTCTCCTCCCGACACCAGCGCAGGAGTGTCGGCTGCAGGGCATCGCGCAACCCGAGGCGCAGGACGACCCGGGGACGAAGGGCCCTAAACCCTAAACCCTAAACCCTAAACCCTAAACCCTAAACCCTAAACCCTAAACCCTAAACCCTAAACCCTAAACCCTAAACCCTAAAACCTAAACCCTACACCTTAAACCCTAAAAACCCTAAACCCTAAACCCTAAACCCTAAACCCTAACCCTAAACCCTAAACCCTAAACCCTAAACCCTAAACCCTAAACCCTAAACCCTAAACCCTAAACCTAACCCTAAACCCTAAACCCTAAACCCTAAACCCTAAACCCTAAACCCTAAACCCTAAACCCTAAACCCTAAACCCTAAACCCTAAACCCTAAACCCTACACCCTAAACCCTAAACCCTGAACCCTGAACCCTGAACCCTAAACCCTAAAGAGACGGTCACCTTAAGAACCCAAAACCTACCTTTTTGGTAGGCACTGAGTATCAAGCCTCTGACAGGATTCCTTGTGCAACCTACCGAAAAGCAGGTGTTGTGTTCTTGGGATTAGAGTCGGGATGTCCCCTATTAGCAGTCCTGAATAGGTAGGGGTGCTATAATCCCAATTGAGGACTGCTAGAAGAAGGGGGGAACATGCCCAAACCCTCTAAACCCCGAAGCCCCCCAAACCCCAAACCGTAATCCCCAAACCCCAAACCCCTAAACCCTAGACCCTAAACCCTAAACCCCCCTTAGGTCAGGGTACTATATTGCGAGTAAGGACTGTTAGTAGAAGATGGAACATCTCAAGGTTAGAGTTGCGAGCTTTGGGCTCTGCAGGAGACGCAGCTGCTACTGCGCGCGATGCGCAGCCGCCTTCGCCAGGCCGGATCTGGGCTTCGAGGTTTTACGGTTTAGGGTTTTAGGGTTTTAGGGTTTTAGGGTTTAGGGGGTAGGGGTTTAGGGGTTTAGGGGTTTAGGGGTTTAGGGGTTTAGGGGTTTAGGGGTTTAGGGGTTTCGGGGTTTAGGGGTTTAGGGGTTTAGGGTTCAGGCTTTAGGGTTTGGGGTTTGGGGTTTAGGGCAGATTCGGATTATCCGAGGCTCCCTTGTCTCTAATCTGCAGGGTTACAGGTGTTTTTTGTATGAGAACAGGGCATGTAGGGTGCAATGATAGGGCTTACAGATGTATACTCTCACGCTCTACAGCGTTATAGGGGTATCGGAACGCTAAACCCTAAACTGGAGAGCTACTGGATGTTTGCATACCTTTGTACAAGTACTAACTATAGTAAAGGGACTTATAACCTAATTTAGGATCCTTACAACCTAATTAATTTAGGGTCCTTATAACTGTACGAAAAACTAGGGGGGCCCCTTCTTCTAGGTATCTCCTCACTTCAAGATTCTGAGACCCACAGCTGCGAGAGGCTCTGCGTTGGTCGACTCTCGTTGCCTGGCTCACAACATGGGCATCTGGGGAGACTTTGGGGGGGGGAGATCTGTTCTGGCTTGTTTAGGGTTTAGGTTTTAGGGTTTAGGGTTTAGGGTTGAAGGGGGTTGAATGGTTCAGCGCATCAGGGGTTTAGGGGTTTGGACTCAGCCTTTTTTGGGTTGTGTGTATCCTTTGCTTCTTTGTTTCTTACGGTTTGGTGTACGCACGCTACCTCGAAGGGGTGCCTCCATAGGAACATCCACATGATGCTGGGGATGTTGAGCCGCAGGGGCTGTGCCAAAGCCTTTTGAAACTGTTCAGTTCTTGGTGGCTTTGCGAGTATACTTGTGTGGCTGGGTTTGCTGCTTACCCTAAAAACCAAAGACCGACTTCTTTGCAGGTTGCCTGAGACTATAAGGGGTATGATGTAGGTATGCTGTCACGGAATCCTGCTTGTGGTGGCGGGTAGGCCGGGCACCACTTTGCGTGACAGACGTTTGGGGTGTTCTGTTCTGGCGCTGCTTGCGCGGTTTTGGGGCGTGCTCAGACCCTAACCCTAAACCCTAAACCCTAAAACCCTAAAACCCTAAAACTCTAAAACCCTAAAACCCTAAAACCCCAAAACCCTAAACCGGTTTCAGCACGGATGGAGTTCCACGGGGGATTGGCAGGCATTGCCTTGAGTTCGGAGTCAGCTGCTCAGGATACGGAGAAGCTGCGGGAGGCGTGCGAAATGCGACACATGGCCTCCCAAGGCAGGCTGCGGTTTAGGGCTTTGGGTTTGGGTTTTAGGGTTTAGGTTTGCCTGCAAGCCTCAAAAGAAGGCCCTTCGTAACCCGAGGCAAAACCTAAAACCATCTAACATTGCAACCCTAAGCCCCAATTAAACCCTGAGCCCTACACCCTCAAACCCAAGGTTCTCGGGCGGTTAGGCGTTCAGGTCTGTGAGCCTTGGAAGTCCCGAACCCAAACGCTTTGATTTGGGAACCTCTTTTTGGGTAAACCCGCGGGACATTTTCCATTTTCTGGTACTGGGGTTCAAGAGGATCAGATTTGGGAGTGTTTTTTTTTGAGGGCTTTGTGGGCCATTCTTATCTAGGTCTTCTGAGCCATTTGAACCCAAGCCCTCTTCTGCCCAATGCTTAATCCCTAAGCACCCATCAAGCCCTGACACTCTTAGGCTCCAAACCCAAAACCCAAAGCCCAAAACCCGAGACCCGGCTGGTCTGCTTGCCCTAAACCCTATAACCCCAAGCCGGAACCCCTAAACCCAAAACCCTGAACCCGGAACTCACAGATCTACCCCAAAGGGTTTCGGCTTTCTTGCTACATTCGGGCTATCCCAAACGCAAAGCCGTAAACCCTAAACCCGAAACCCCTATGAAAACCAGCATTGCACCAAAGCACCAAAGCCCCAAAAAACCGGAGGCTGCACGCGATCGCAGCTTCTGGACTCGCTGAAGACCTTTAAGGCAGGACTTTCTAGACCCGAAGCCCTCCAGGGTTTAGGGTTTAGGGTTTGGGATCCCCAAAGCCGCAGAAAATCTGAAAGCCAGGCTCCGTGACTTGTCATCCGAAGTCACTAGGCAGGCCGCGTCTCGGAAAGGAGCTGAGAGGGCAACCTACTGACCTACTGAATCTTTGAAGGGAATGAGGGAACCCTAAACCCTAAACCCTAAACCCTAAACCCTAAACCCCAATGTAACCCCCAACGGGGTAAGTGAGAAAGAATCGCAGAACTGCAAGTCATCCCTCACCTAAGCCCGGTCAGAAATCGAGATGGTAAAGGCACTAGGCCTACCCTTGCTGAACCCTCAAACCCTGCAGAGGTCGAGCAAGCCAAACGGCCCACAGTCTACAAAGCCTATGTGCACACTAGGGTTTAGGGTTTAGGGTTTAGGGTTTAGGGTTTAGGGGTTGGGGGTTGGGGGTTGGGGGTTGGGGGTTGGGGGTTCGGGTTTGGGGTTTAGGGTTTAGGGGCAGCGCAGGTGATGCCGAAGCCCAAGCCCAAGCCGAAGCCGAAGCCAGAGACGAGGCAGGAGTAGGGGTGCTGAAGAGTTTGGGGTTTGCTGTTAGGGGTTCAGGGGTTTAGGGTTTAGGGTTTAGGGTTTAGGGTTAGTAATGAGCCTATGCGTACCATCTGAAAGAAGGCAGGATGCACCTCAGTTTCGGGTTTTCCTGCTCAAAAGCACTTTTGTAAAGTGTCGGGTTCCGGTGTGGCTTAGGGTGCTGAGTACTTTGAAGATTTCTTTTTCTTCCTTGATGGTGTGCCTACATGGTTTAGGGTTTAGGGAAGCTCGTTACGAGCAACTTTTGAAGTTGGCCCGAAGCCCAAAGCCCCCACTTATTGATTGAACTCACACTTATAGTCACTTTTCATATACTGGCACGGTGGCATGTCAATGTCACGTGGCTTGGGTACGTACTCCAAAAATGTACGGGTTTGTATTGGAATTGTCACCCGAATGTTGACAGGCCCACATGCCCGCAAGAACTGCGAAACAAAGCTGACACACCATGATACACGCATATAACCCTGCAAACCTTAAGCCCTTCAGCCCCTAACCCAATAAACCCTAAGCCCTAAACCCTAAACCCTAAAACCTAAACCCTAAACCCTAAACCCTCAACCCTCAACCCTCCACCCTCAACCCTCAACCCTCAACCCTCAACCCTCAACCCTCAACCCTCAACCCTAAACCCTAAACCCTAAACCCTAAACCCTAAACCCTAAACCCTAAACCCTAACCGAAAGTCTGGCAAAGGCCGCCTTCCAGACCTGCACCGCCCCCAAGGCGCCTGGGCCGTGTGTGCGTGTTGTTGGACACTTAGGGTTTAGGGTTTCGGGTTTAGGGTTTAGGGTTTAGGAGCCCAATTCCCATTCCATTTGCTTCTAGCACCGCCCAAGACCCCTGGCTTTTGCTTATAGCACCGCCCATGACTCTTTTCATTCGCTTGTAGCGCCTCCCAAACCCACCCCAGTTCAGGTTAGGTTATTTGGCGTGGAATAGGTAAGGTAGTGGGATTAGGTGGTTGCTTTGGTTTTTTATAGAATGAGTAAGGCGATGACCCCTAAGATTCTGAGAGACAAGAATGCAGGCCCCACCGCAACGCCGGCAAGGAGCACATCGTCTTTTAATGGAATATGCAGCCCAATGACTAACTTTGATCTCCCCTAAACCCCAGACCCTCAACTCTAAACCCCAAACCTTCTCACTTGGGCGGAGGAGTGAACCCCAGCCTAAACCCCAGACCCTCAACTCTAAACCCCAAACCTTCTCACTTGGGCGGAGGAGTGGGGGGGGAGGTGGGGGGGGAGAGCCGCCATCTGCCCTTGAAGGCCCTCGGCCGCCTCTGCATCCTCGGCCGGTCCCCCGCAGGTCGATGAGGCCCGGGCTTAAGGGGGTTTAGGGTTTAGGGTTTGGGGTTTAGGGTTTAGGGTTTAGGGTTTAGGGTTTAGGGTTTAGGGTTTAGGGTTTAAAAGGGGCACACCTCCGGGGCTCCCAGGGCAACAAGGCTTTGTCATAGTGGGGTAACACTTTCCATTGTTAAGGGTACGTAGTCTCAATAAGGAATAGGAATTTTGATTTTAAATGCTGTACCGCTAAACTGAAAGGGTTTTTGAGTTTCGGGTTCTGGATTTAGGGGAGGACTGGGTTTGGGGTTTAAGTTTCTGGGGTCTGGGGCAGTAATGGTTTAGGGTAGTCATACTCCCCTTCTTGAACTGTGGCGGGGGTCCTTGCCATGATTTGAGGTCCCCTCCATCATTTTAGGGTGCAGTGGGCCAGTAAGCCCTACCTCTGAATTCAGGAATAAGCCTCAGTTCGCATTTCAGGAAGATAGCTCAAACTATGTCAGGCTACTTTGGGGTGATGCCCTGAATGTTGGGTGTTGGAGAGAAAAATCCGCAAAAAAACCAGGATGGGTCGGTGCAGTACCCCGATTGGATGACGGACCGCGTACGGCGACTCTGTGCGAAGTACCCCAACTTCTCTGGAGAGCTCCTTGGGCAGAGTGGATTGAGGGTTTAGGGTTTAGGGTTTAGGGTTTAGGGTTTAGGGTTTAGGGTTTAGGGTTTAGGGTTTAGGGTTTAGGGTCAGGGCCAAGCACAGTTGGAGTGTGCGTGAGTATATGGCGCCCTCTTTATGGAAGCTAAAGTCACTCAAAAGCGCACTCCCGGGGGCCAGATTCTAATGGTTGACTTTTCAAGTTTTGTGGGTGCTAGAATAGCCCTAGGGAACCCCAGTACTAAAACGGCCCTAAGTCTCATCAGTCCAGGCCATACGAGTTTAGGTTTGAAAGCAGGATGGCTTGAGTACTAGCTTGACTGCGACACCTGGACACAGATGCCTCGCCTGGTTCGGTAATGAACGCCCCAGTCTCTCTCTCTCTCTCTCTCTCTCTTTGGGTTAAGGGTTTAGGGTCTGGAGAACAGCCGGGCCTTTGGTTTAGCCTTGCACTGGGCGCTATTTAGCATCGACATGTGGGGCTTCCACAAATTCGGGGGAGGGGGAGGGGGTGGGGGGGGGTGGGGGGGTGGGGGGGTGGGGGTGGGGTAGAAGGGCCCTAGTCCGGTAGACTCCAAGAGTGAACCTGAAGCCTGTCTGGCAGGTTCCTGCAGGAAATGGAGGACCCTTGGATGGAAGCAAAGTTCCGGTGATTTCTTCAAGACTGCAGAAACATTTAGGGTTTAGGTTGAAGGTTTAGGGTGTTGTCAGAATTCGGGATTCCCATATGAGGTACCCTTGCCTCATGTATTAGGCTTGCAGCTTCCTAGAATTCAATAGTGGGTTTCAGCTTAGGGGCTTGGGTTTAGGGTTTATAGAAATAGTATAGGGTTTGGGTCCCAGTAACGTTTTTTTTGTGACCGGCCAGCCTCCAAAGCGGACCGCAAGAGCAAAAGGTTGGCCAAAAAGAGCTGTTTTTTTGGCCGGTCAGCCTTTTCACCTCTTCGGAAGAGGAGAGGCCGGCGCGACAGGGTGTTGCACGAGTTTCTGTTGTTGTTGTTGTTGTTGTTGTTGTTGTTGTTTTTTTTTTTTTTTTTGTGGGGGGGGGGGGGGGGGCTTTGTTTGCCTTTTGGTGGTTTTGGGGAGCAGGGTTTTGGGTTTTGGGAAGCCGTTTAGTTCTCCTTCATCAATGCTCCTTCGTTCAAACGCACGTGGAAGCTAATCTCCCAATGTCAGACCACTGCAGAGTACAATGAAATTCATTAATCCTCTTGGTGGCCATCCTCCTGTCATCAGGGCTGATCTTCAGGCCCCCAAGAAATATCGCAGACCTGCTCCTGCAGTGGTGGCCTTTCAGAGGGTCAGGTCTGGAGCTGATCTGGCTCGGGAGCGTTCTCTCGAGAGGCGGATGAAAGCTCCTTCATCAAGTTTGCGCCTGGTGAGTTTTACCTTGGGAGACGGATTTTGAAGGACCAACCTTTGGGCCCTGCACTGATTCAGAGCCTCAAACATGTGTTTTCAGGAAGGGTTGCAGAGACCTTGCATTCAAGAGCCAATACAATCCCATTTTCCGTTTTCTCAAGTGGTGCAAGGATCGTGGCATTGATGCGTTTCCACTGGAGGAAGCTCCGGTGTGCTCCTTCTGCATGAAGATGGAACCTGATGCCAGTGCCACCACATTCTTGAATGGTTTCGTCACTTCGCTCAGGTTTTGCCATTTTGTTTTTGGAATGCGGGGGGCCGAGGAGCCGGCCAGGAGCAGGCGCGTTGTCGGTGTCGCTCGGACCATGTATCTCACGAAGAGGAAGAAGGACCAGAAGCCTCCTCTTACAGTTGCAATGGTCAAGACTTTGGAAGACGTCACGTGTGATTCCGTGTGATCGTCTGGCAACATCAGTTGATCGTGTGGTAGCTGGCTTCTTTGTTCTCATCGTCTTCATGCGAGCTAGATTTTCAGATGGTCTGGAGTCTGAACATGGAAGATTTGCATGAGGGTATGTATATCCCTGAATCCAATCCGGACGGCATGGATGGACATGCGGAAGCTTCGCTGGACAGGACTAAGGCTGCTTATCCGACGGAATGCAAGGCCATGTTTTTGCCCATGGCATGCCTACGTGGATGCGTGTGCGTCGTAAGGCAGGCGTACCGTCTGGTCCTGGCATTCCATTGCTTCCGGCAAGGGCTCAAGCCAGTGCGGCGCCAAAGAAAGTTCAAAGTCGGACGTCCTCTTCTTGCTGGTGAGCAAACCGTGACCAACAGAAAGCTTCAGCCGGTGCTGGACGTCAGAAGGCGTACGTCGGGCCAACGTGGCATGGTTTTCAATATGATTTGATATGATTTGCTCTTCTGTCCTCCTAGACCCACATCCTCAAGGCTCCCAAGGCCGGGTGTGCTGACGCTCCGCGGAGATGGCAACGGAGCGCAGGAAGTTAGAAGCCACAGTGGGGGGCCTTGCGTGTGGCAAAAGCATTCGAAAAGCTGGAAATCCTTATCCTTGTGCATTTTATGAAGGAGAACTACTTGGAAAAGCATTCCAAAAGCTGGAAGTCCATATCCTGGTTCATTTTATGAAGGAGACCTACCTGGAAAAGCTCTCCAGTAGCTGGCAACCCTTGTCCTGGCGTATTTTATGATCCTGGTGCATTTTATGAAGGTCGAGAACTACTTCTTTAAAAGCCTTTCAAAAGCCGGAAATCCTTATCCTGGCGCAGTATATGAAGGAGAACTACCTGGAAAAGTTTTCCAAAAGCTGGAAATCCTTCCGCAAATCATTACGTCTTGCGTCTCTTCAGCTGGCTGACCTCAGTACTCCTCCTGCATAAAATGCACCAGGATGAGAATTTTCCTGCTTTTGGAAGGGTTTTCCATCCAGGTAGTTCTCCTTCATAAAATGCACCAGGATAAGAATTTCCCGCCTTTGGACAGCTTTTCCAGGTACTTGTCCTTCATCAAACGCACCAGGATAAGGATTTCCAGCTTTTGGAAGCTCCCGGTCACGGGGCCTGGCAAATACAAAGGTTTCAGTAAATTATCATATGGCCAGCCGGGCCGTCTTCCATCGATGTACTACAGCCGGGGCTTTGAGCAGTTCCAGCTTGGTTTGGAAAACCACTTGGAAAATGCAGACTGGCGCCACATACAATTTCTATTTAATTTGTCTTGAAGGTGCAGGGTTTTGGGTTTGGGGTTTAGGCCCTAGACGCAGCTTGGCGGGTGGCCAAAAGAAACCAATTCCTCTTTCACAATACCAAACCTTCCCTCTCTCCAAACATAATTTAGCAATTGGGATGTTCTCCCTTATACTAACAGTCCTTAATAGGGAATACAGCACCCGTTATTATCCCTATTGAGGACTGTTAGGATAAGGGGGAACATCCGAATTTAGAATGCAGTATACCATTCTTGGAAAATATTCAACGACACGACAAGGGGTTTCGAGGGGTTTGGGAGGGGGGGGGGGGGGAAGATGAAGTGCCAGGGGTCGGGGAATGAACCGTAGCAACCTAGGGTTTAGGGTTTAGGGTGGCCCCATGAAGGAGCTTCATAGTCTTTGGAGTTCCATTTGATGTTTCTTTAACGTTGCCTTCGCTGAAACCCCGACCGAGGGATGCCCGGAAGTTCTTCGTGATAAGGGTTTTAGGGCTTTGGGGGCTCTAGGGCTGCAAGGGTTCTTAGAGCTTTTTTGGGTTCTTAGGCCTCTTCGAGTTTTTTGAGTTTGAGGGTTTGTTTAGGTGCCTGACTTACGGCTAGCACATCTTTGGAGTGGCGTGCCCAGGACTGGCAAGATCAGGACGCCGGCTTGCGAATGTTTTCCCGTGTCCTTGCGAGCGAACCTGCAGAAGCTGGGGGTAACCTGGCTAGCGCTGTTTAGGGTTTGGGATTTAGGGTTTATAAGGGTTTAGGGTGCCAATGATCTACCATAGCAAAGTGTCACAATGGGTCGGCCCTGACCATGGCCTTCGGGTTTTGTTTGTTGTTCAAGCTGCTTCTGTTGTCAAGTGAAGTGATATCCCGAACCCCCCCCCCTGAACAACTAGTTTATAGGGTTTAAAGGTTTAGGGTTTATAGGGTTTAGGGTTCAGCAAGCGTCCCCGCGGAAAAGTTGCGGTCCACGTGCCGGTTCATGAACCCTCAATCCTCCCAACCCAAAAAAGCCATCAACGGTTCAGGGAGCTTAGGGTTTAGGGTGCCCTAAAGCCCCAAAGCTCCAAACGCAACGTCTTCAAATCTCCGCAGGATGTGGAGATGTACCTATATTCCAACGGGTTCCTCAAGCCTGGCAAGAAGAAGGCTGAGCGGTACGTGAGCCTAACAAGAATTTAAAATTCACAAACTTCCAAATTGAAGTTCAGAAGTTGCTTCCTCAGGCGTGTGAATGGTGTGATTCGGCCATCCCATCTAGTCAGCCTACAGCGAAAGTATCAGGCAGACCCATCCGCAGTGGTTCGGGCTGGGTTGCCGAAGCATTCAGGGCCGAAGGTTTTCCTCACAGCCGTTGTTTCATTGTAACCCCCTAAACCCTAAACCCTAAACCCTTAGCCCTTAACCCTTAAACCCTGAACCCTAAACCCTAAACCCGCTTCTGCACTATCATGAAGGTGTACAGGATTTCCGTACTTCCAGGATGCTGACGGACTCCTTTAGATATTCTAGAATTATGCCATCATAGACCCGGAGGAACACGGTGACGAGCACACCTGTAAAGACGTGTAAGTATATGTATATATACATATACATCTATATCTATATCTACATCTATATCTGTAACGGTACCTGTATCTATATCTATATAATTGTATCTATATCTATATATACATGTCTACATAAGCGTACACACTCACATACAGACTCTCTGAAATCCCCATACCCTAAACCCTAAGCCCTAAACCCTAAACCCTAAACCCTAAACCCTAAACCCTAAACCTTTGCGTTAAATTGATGTTCAGGGCCGGCCGCGCCCTGCCGTGCCGCTGTCGGTGCATTTTGCCGCCCTTGGGCTCGAGCAGACCGCCTCAGCCACTGAGGCATCGCTCCGCTCGGTTGAGGGTTGAGGGGTTAGGGTTTAGGGGTTTAGGGGTTTAGGGTTTAGGACTTAGGGTTTAGGGTTTAGGGTTTAGGGTTTAGGGATAGGGATAGTGGTGGAAAGTAGTCGTTGCGACTGTTGATAGTGATTCGTAATGGTTGGGAGTCATTGTTCATAATGGAATTCAACGACAACAGGGAATGTGATGGTTGATGTAGTTCGCACCGCTGGTTCGTGATGGTCTCTAGAGTTAATATTAGAGTTAATACAATCAAGGTAGTCATTGTGAATACTGGTTAGTTAAACATGATACACACATGATGGCTATGTTTCATGAACTGATGGTTGTGAATGGCTGATGAGTACCGATGGTCTGCTTGTTCGCGGTGGTTGATATGGGTGGTTCACAATAATTAAAGTTCTGAGTGGTGATGCCAATCATGGTGGTTGACCAAGGTCTCTGATGGCAGATAAGAATGGTGGTTTTGGAAAGTAAGTAGTACATAATCAACAGCAATATCGAAGTTCTTAATGATTGGGAATGGTAGCTGATGTTGTTTTTTTTATACTGGTGTTGTACTGGTTGATCATGGCTAGAAAAGCTAACTTGTGTTTGCCAACCGGGAGTGAAAGTGGGGATTGATGCCAACCGGGCGTCATAGTGTGATTGACCGCGCATGAATGCACATCAGTGAGCAAGTCCATGGATGTACGAACCGACCATAGCACTAGCCACGAAGGTGCGCAAGGCCTATCGGCGATTGGCATTAGTGTACCACCCAGAGACTTGTCTGAGCCGCGAGGGCGCATAGTGTGGGAGAGGAGTTCGGTGCGCTCATGTACTAGGATCACGAGTAGGCCCTTATTCCCCTCTTTTAGGGCTTAGGTTCCCTTATAAGCCCCCTTTAACCAAAAAGGGCACCCTTGTTATCCCTAGGTTAATCTTGGGTCAAATCTAAGGGTAGTCACATGGGCCCCTTTAGTATGGGCCCTTAATTTGGGGACCCCAGATGTACCCACTCACACCCGAGGACACAAACTTCAGAACCCTTCAACGACGGCACGAGACCCTAAACCCTAGAAACCATGTAACTACCCTGAGAGTGCCCTCAACCCTAACTCTCTAGGTCCTCAACACTCATGTTCCAGATGGTCCAAGATACGTTTTAGGGTTTAGGGCTGAGGGCTTTCCGTGCTTAATGAAAAGGTTTAGGGTTTCGGGTTTAGGGTTTAGGGTTTAGGGTTAGGGTTGCCTCTCAGGGGCCTTCCGGGGGCTTCTATTGGCCCGCCCAAAACCCCCCAACAACAAGCTTTCACGACCTAGCTTTGGTTAAAGAGAGCCGTAGTTTTACTTTCAAGGCAAAGTTGTACTCGGAAACCACCCTTGATTAAACTCCGACCCAGTCTCGCGCATAATCTCGACCCCATAGTCTCATCAATAAGCTGGTGCTGCTCTGCTGGCGGCAGCCATTCTTTGAAAAGCCGGGGATTCTCCTAAACATTTGCTCTTAATTAAACTTCTGCGCGCAAGTTACTTTGCATCCTTCGGCTACAACTTAACAACTTCCGCGCGACGTACAGCCACACCCTAAAGCCTAAACCCTAAAACCCTAAACCCTTAAACCCTAAAACCTACACCCTAGACCCTAAACCCCCTAAAAGCCCCCATGAGCCCCCTACTAACAGTGCTGCCCAAGACACTGGGTAGCCCAAGGGTACCCTTTACCCTTTGTTTAAACCAAAAAAAGGGTTTAGAGTTTAGGGTTTAGGGTTTAGGGTTTAGGGTTTCATAAGATGGTTCCTGGGCTCCCAAGGACAAGAACCCCGAGGATCCGGAAGCCGCCGCGGAGTCTCGGCTTGACTTTCAGGGAGGTGTCGGAAGAAGGGGGTTTAGGGTTTAGGGTTTAGGGTTTAGCGTTTAGCGTTTAGGGTTTAGGGTTTAGGGTTTAGGGCTCAGGGTTCGGGGTGTAGGGCTCGGGTTTAGGGCTAGGGATTGGGGGTTTAGGGTTTTAGGGGGCTTCAGGTTTAATTAGGGCTTAGGGTTTAGGGTTTATTCAGGATACAGCTTCGGAAGGTCCCAGATCCCCTGCGAGGGTTTAGGGTTTAGGGTGCGGAGCTGCAATTGGTATTGTAGAAAGGAGTTAGTGTTGGAAGTTGGAAGGGTTAATGAACCCGGTAATCGTATTTGGCTCAAGATGGGCTTGAACAGAAAGCCACAAGTTCAAAAAGAAGTGCCTGGGTTCTTAGGGTTTGGTAAGGGTGTGGATTCCTTCCCCCTTTCCTTCCCCCCTGGGTTGCTCTTATCCGTGTTCTTGGTTGTTTCTTGGTTCGATCTGGGAAATATAAGTTCAGGGCGATTAGGGGAGTTGATTTCCTTCCTTGGTTGTCCCCCCGTAGGTTATGAGCCCAAATTAGGTTCCCTGCGGTTAAGTGTTCTTTCAAGGTTTTTGGGATCAAGAAGCAATGCCTTCCCCGAAGCGATGGCTCCAACTTGCCTCGGATGGTGGACAAGATGGTGGAGCTGGAAATGGTGCAGCTGAGTCTCTGGGTGAAAGATCGGTGTTGGAAGAGGTGATTCCCGACGCTGAAGTACATCTGGAAGAGGCCTTAGTTGCAGAAAGCCCCAATGCGGGTATGAATCCCAATAGGGATATGGTTAGCAATGCTGAAGCTGAAGGACGTGCTGTTTCTGTACCGCCAAAGCCTGGTGAAAAAAGGAACTGGGATGCGACTGGTGGCATAGATCGTGAAATGGAGGTGACTGTTTTACGAGTGTTACACAAACACGGGTACCAGCCGTCGTCTTCGACTTCGGGTCGAATGGTAGACCAAGAGTCTCAGACCGATCTGATTGGAGAAGTGCTACAAGCGACCAGGAGGCCGTTGAACAAGATCAAAAAGGGTCCATCTTCGAGTTCCCAAGGTGGTGGAAGCGGTCACAAACAGAAGGGTGCGGACGGCTTTGAAGCTGCACCTGCTGCTGAATACGCCATGGGGGAGGAGGAGATCCTACAGATGGAGGCTGAACGGTTGCGACAGCTGTCAGAAGAAGAGGACGAGATGCGACAGGTTTCTGAAAGGGACGGTTTTCGGAAAGACGAGCATCTGATCCAAGCGTGTGATGGCACAATGTGGGAATTGCACCTCCATGAAGATGGGAGACAATATTATTACTGCCTGGATACGCACGAAACCAAGTGGACATTGCCGGTGGTAGGTGAAAAGGTGAAGAGTGACGAGGTGGTTGGGTCTCCTTTGGGCAATGAGCTGGAAATGGAGGCGGCACTGGATTCTTCATCCTCTACTCCGAAGACTGAGTCTACGAGGGCATTCCAGGGTAGTGTAAATAGTTTAGGTGAAAAAGATTTTTCCTCTACTATCAGGGATAGCGGTCCTAGGGCTGATGGTGACGCCCCGACCTCGGGTTCTCCTGATGAGGAAGGGATTCCTGGGAACCAAGCCAACATCGCTGGAGCTCAACACCTGGATCGGGAAGAAACAGAAGCGCTTTCTGAGGGTGGGGCAGCGATGGAATTGGTGGATCCAGAAGAGAAAATGCCCAATGAGGTGATCGGAACTGTGTCGGCTGCAGAAGAGCGAGTGGTGGATGTGGTACCTGTTGTTCAGGAAGGTGGTCCTGGAGATTCGGAGGATGGAGAGAAAAAGTTGTGTGTTACGACTGAGGAGGTCTCTTCGTTTGGTGCCAAGAATTCTGCCATTCAAGGGGAAAAAGAAGCTTCTGGAATAGCTGGAGACACGGATGATCTGAAAAATGAGGCCTGGAGCGCCAATGATGCGCGGGTTGATGCGCCAGATATTACCTGGAGTGCGAAGGAAGCACGGGTTGAGGTGCATGTGGTGGTACGTTCCACGGGCGACTGCAACAATGGGGCGCAGGTCTCCGCAGCAGCTGATGATGGAGGTTCACAGGTGGACGCACTGGTGCAACCTGAAGTTAGCAGCGAGGAACGAAATGACAAGGGCTACACCGGAGCCAATGAGGCAGCTGTGGTCAATGATGGTGGAAATTCTCCTTTGGAGGCCATGGAACCAAAGGAGCCTGCGGTGGAAGAAAGCGTGCCTGCCGTGGATGATCGACTCAATTGCCCTGCAGTGGAAGAAGATTTGCCTGCTGCAGAAGGTGAGACAAAGGACTCCAATGATGGGTCCACTCCCATGAAGGGAGAAGCGTTGCCGTCTGGAAGTTCACCGGAAGTCGACACCGAGCGAACTACAGCAGATGAGGCAAAGCCGTTGGCGGAGAAAAAGGGAGGTCCTGAAATCCAGGAGCACAAAAAAGATGAGCTTGTGGGACTCGTGGAGCAGGACGAGCAGTGTGACCCAAAGGTGAAGACAAAGGATGCGCCAGGAGCCGATGATACAGAGATGGTTTCTGAAGAGCGTGTAAAGAAAGTGCCCCGAGCGGGAGCCTTGGAGTCACCTGGGCCACATTGCTATCAAGAGGGAGATGAGATCATGGGTCTAGTGCGCTGCATCAATGGGTATGGAGCCTTTTTGGACCATGGGGATATGAATGTATTGATTCCTGCAGAAGGGAACAATGCATATCAGTTCAAGTTTGGTGATACTGTCAATGGAACAGTGAAACGAGTGGAAGATGATGGTACCATAATCTTGGACACCTTTCTGGTTTTGGAAGAGGACGTGGAGGACTCTTCTTCGACGCTGCGGAAGTGGAAACCCAGCGGCTGGAGTACGTGGTGGACGGATTCATGGTATGCTGGTCAATGGTACCAAGATTCCAACGGTCAATGGGACTGGAAACAGGAGGAAGAGCAATCCGATGAAGAGCTTGTGGTACAGGAGTTGTCTTCTGAAGAACGAAAAGAAAGGCAACTTTATGGAGAAAAGATCTACAAAGCTCTTCTGGAGAATGGAAATGAAGAGGAAGCCTATGTTGGCAAAATTACTGGGATGCTGTTAGGTCGGCCGATGGAAGATTTACAGGAGTGTGTTGCGGATCAGGCATTCCTCAATGCGGAAGCTCGGCGCGCGTATGGCATCTTGCAAGATGATGGTTGGGAGCCTGATGGTACAGAAAACCCAGGTTTGGGGGAGTTAACCACCTTTTCCCGAACACAGTACCACAACGCGCTCTTCGAACTGGCACGTAGGAAAAGGAGATTTTCTCGACCAGTTGTGGGTGATGCGGTGGCAGTGGTGCTGGATCAAGGGGAAGAGGAGTTTTGGAACGCGCTTTGGTTGGACACCAAGCTATTTTTGCAGGAGCTTGATGGTGCAGTGCAATCCATGAGCAAAAGGGAGAACAAGCCAATGGAAGCCTACATGGATCCTGACCAGTACAAAAAGGCTTACATGACACCAAAGACGGTGTTGTCACCTGGTTACAGCAAGCTGTGCAGGTTCTTCAATAAGGGAAGGTGTCGCAATGGCGATGGGTGTCCCTATGAGCATCGTCGGTACGGTGAAGGTTGGCCAGAAGGGGGGTCAACTGATCCAAAGAATAGCCAAGAAGCTGATGATGAGGACGGGAACATCGGTGACCCTCCCACAGAGGAAGGTACAGTGGATGAGGCACAGCAGGAGCGGGAGGATTTAGCCTTCCGGGCCAAGTACAATTTTGGCAAAGGTGCATCAAAGGGTGAGCCTACGTCAGGTGAGCCAAAAGGTCGGCTGTGCTTGTATTACAATCAAGGTGCTTGTAAATATGGGACTGCATGCAGGTACCTTCACAACGATGATGTAGCATTGGAAGGGACTTGGGAGCCCGGCAAATCTTGGGACAATGCTTCCAGGAAGGCGCTAAGGGACGCAGGGTTCCACAATTGCTGTTTCGATTATTACCTCCGAGGACGTTGCCGGAAAGGGTTAAATTTCTGCAAGTACTCACACGACGAGATGTCCGAGGAGCGGTCAACACTCCTGAAACACCTGGTACACGTGGCCAATCAGGTCCGGTTTGAAAAGGAGAGAGGATGGGAGATCTCGGACAGAAGCACTTTTCAGCCACCTGCAAGTGGGGGAGCTGAATCTTCCTCATCCTCGGCACCAAAAGCACTGCAAATGACCAATGTGTCACAAAAAGATGGTGAAAAAGGTATTCTGGATGAAGTAGAAGCTGATGAGCAAAAGAATTCGGTGGCTGCATCCACTAGTACTCAGCTTCACAATCCGGAGGAGCCGATTGAAAATTGGATGGCTCGCAACGCACACCTGTGGGTGTATACCCCTCATGTAAGTGAGGTGATGATTACGCTTGGTGTGACCAATGTGTCGGACTTGCAAGAGTTCATCTTTGTGGAAGATTTGGTTGACAAAGGGATCAACAAAGTGACCGCATGCAAAATTCTGCAATTGGTGGGTGAGGTCCGATATCGACCGGGAGGACCGGAAAAGGCAGTTCCTTCTGATGCATCTGTACGGGTACAACAATCTTCTGGGAACAAAGGGACTGGAAGAGCGGCGGTGCGAACCCTCACTCAGGTGCGTGAAGCTGAAGACTCCGGTGCAAAAACTATGCCGAGAGGTTCCTATCGGGAGCTTTTTGATAAGGTCAGGTACCGTGATGGTTGGACGCTTGCGCAGAGGTCTCCGTTGTGCGTACAGAAGCTGCGGTTGGTGGGAGTTGGAATGCCGCCGGTGAATCCACCAACGAAAAAGTATCGGTCAAGATCAAACCCTGTAAGAAGGGGAAGGCCCTTGCTGGACAAAAAACAGGTGCGACAGGTGCCACGATCTCGGTCACAACGACGAGTGCAACTGGCGGAAGTGGTGGAAAAACCGAAGCCACTGGAGCCGGTGAAACCTCGTGGTGGTTTGTCGTATCCATTCAGCAGAGCGTGGGCAGATGTGGTGGATGATGATGACCAGGCGGAGGCTTTGGTCTCGTATGCCGCTTCCTCAAGCGATTCAAGCGAGGAGGAGACCAATGCGGTACAACGCCTGAAGGAACTCTTTTTGCAAGAAAGGGATTCGTGGAGAACTGCGAGTCGTGGCAATGTTCCACAAAGTGGTTCTTCAGGCTCCAATGATGGGCCGAAAAAATCGGTTCACCTTGGCGAAGGGCGCGACAAAGCGTCGCGGGGGGAGACCCGCCAAGAAGTGACTTCACAAGTTTTTTCGCTACCACAACCTTCTCGTCGAGCTGAACGGTCTCAAAAAAGAACAAGGGATGGTTCAGTTATGGTTGGTTCGCTGGCGGTGGGCTCCACGGATGAGGTTTTACCTGGGCAAGGTGCTGCTGGACAGGTGAATGTCTCTGAAAGCGCTCAAGTTCTTCCTGGGCATGAAGTGGCTGGACAGGAGACGGCGCCGGAAGGAGCAGTACAGATTTCTGGCGAGGAGACCGACCAAAAAGAAGGAGAAGGCGGGAGCAATGATCTCCGTGGTAATGATGCGAAGATGTTGGATGGTGGTCCGGTGAGGAGTGACCTTCAGCAATTGCTGGTGAAAGGCCTTCTGACTCGAATTTATTGGAAGGTTGCAGTTGGCAAGTTGCCAATGGGGCAAAGAGATTGCCAAAAAGGGTCCAATAAGATGGATCGAAATTTGGTTATTAGCATGTCATCCGAGGGTGCAAGCGAACAGGATGAGAACCTGGCACTGGAGGACGATGCTGATCAGTCAATGGGAGACGGTGCAATGGTTATGGTGTATGATCCAGGAACGCTGATCCAGTCGCCAACAACTGATTGGGTTATGCGTCGCGGTCTGACCGATCGTACCGTCTGGCCAGCAATGGCGCACCTGGCACAGAGGATATGTGCTGAAATGGTTCAAGTGGATGAAATGAATGCCCAGCTAGGGACTGGAACACTCCTTTTTCAAAGGAGAGATCAAGGATATTATACTGACCTGCATCATTCGTTCCATGACAACCCGTGCTTGCCGGCGGTGGGGAATTACCCTCTTTCGGTGATGGGTGCCTTGTTGTCTCCTGGTCTGGAAGGGGAATTCAAGAATACGGACAAGTTTGGTACTGCTATGGAGGCAATTGCCTATGATTGGAGCCGCAGTCCAGGCATGGAAGTTCATATTGAACTTATGGCGAGGGTAGCCAAAATGGTTCACCCATTCCTGAATCTGGGAGCACAAGGGTCGGTGATGGTTTCAGAATTTCTCTGGCAGCGCGGGAGGGCTCGGTTGATGGAGTTTCTTCAAGCGGCGACTTGTGCGGACCAATTGGAGGCTCTCTGGAGAAGGATGGACGACGATGCGGATGAGGAGGTGGATCCTTCGACAGCGATGCTGGAAGTTCTTGGACTAGAGGATGCGGTGCTTGATCAAGGGAACAATGAATCCCTTATTCCCATTGAAGATGCTGGAGGTGAGACAAGCGGTGACACTGGAGGGAAGGGCAAAGCGCCAGAAGTTTCTCCGGAAGAGGAGAAATCCAGTGGGTCATCCAGACTGGCGGACACAAGGATTTTCTTGTGGTCAGTGTACTCCCGCGTGGCTTCGAATTTCTCTATGCAGGACCGCACTACTGGTAAGATCTTTGACAGCACCAAAGGATATCCTGGTGAAGGACCAAACAATGATGACAATCCTTCCTCTAAGGGGAACTTTCCCTGGATTTCAGAAGACTACCTCGACGAAGTGGTGTCAAAAAAGATGGAAAGGTCTTCAGAGATGGATGGGTTTGTTCCGGGAAGTGAGGGATCATTGGAAAAGGTAGAGGTGGAGAATGTACTGCCTCTAAAATTCTTATGGCTCTTTGGAAGAAGGGACATAGAGTTGGGTTTAGAAGGTTGCGTCGTTTGAATGCATCTGGATGCAAGGTTGGAGCAATGAAACGTCCAATCAAAAGGGTGCAGAAGATTGGCGCTAGGAAGGCCTTCATGAAGATGTTCAATGTTTTTGGATCGTCTCAGCATGGCTCAGGAGTTGGCGGAAAACCGATCATGAAGGTGGTAGGACCAAGGCCAGGTTTTCCAGCTGTACTCCAAGCACCAAATACTGATAGCACGTCGGGTGAAGGGAGCAGTCCCCAGGTACATGGCAATGTTCATGTAGAGCACAGTCGCCCTATGGACCGGTATGAGGCAGAGCGCTTGGAGAAGAGGAAGAAGGGTTTCTGCTATTGGTTTGGCAAAGGGAAAGATCGCTGCAAATTTGGTGACGACTGCAAATTCATCCATTCCGAAGATGATGTGGTGCTACATTCATATTGGTGCAAGTACTATGTGGCAGGGAGAGAATGTTTCGCTGGAAAGGATTGTGAGTTCTCGCATGATGCAACTGGTGTGAGGTGCGTCCAGTTTGCTCGGTCTGGGAAGTGTCGGTTTGGTGACAGGTGTGTCTTTGGACATGAGGTTCCGTTGGAAAAACAGAGGCCAAGGTCTCCAAGGACGCCCCCAAGGGATGGTCCAAGGAGAAAGTCTGGTGCAAATGGTGGAAAAAAGGAGATCTCTCCTGAACAGTTCGGTGATGATGAGGAGGATTTTATGGTTTATGACGAAGAGACCAAGATGACGGAACTGTTGATGGAGGCGATTTCATTTCTGTCCAATGGCAAGTCAGATTTGGCTCGAGCAGAGGCGGACCCATTGTTCAAACTCCTGAAGATCACTGGAGATGCTGACTACATGGATCAAGTATGGGTTTCGTGGACCACTGAAATGTTGTCAGTGCTGGAACTTCTCGAAGTAGTGAAGTCGTACGATGTTTCGCTCGCGGAGGTGGAAGAATGGGTCAATGACCTGAGGATATGGTATGAGCGAGCCAATTTGGGAGAAGAAAAGGATCCCAAAAAAGGGAAAAAGAGGTCCCTAGAAGGGGAGTCCAGCAAAGATATTCCTGCCGAAAAAGAAGTGGTTGAGACTTCGGAGACGGAGGTTGCCGTTGAGGAGGAGAAGAAAAAGGTAAAAAAGAAGAGGAAAGCTGCAGCTATCGAAGATCCTTATACGCTCATGGTTCCAAAGCCGAAGAAGATGCCGGCGGTCATTGAGAAGGGTGGATCATCATCCAATGTGGTGGTTTCTGCAGTGGAAAAAGCCTCAAAAGCGCGCACAAAGTCAAATGTCGGTGGAAAGACAAAGAAGAAGGAGAAAAGTCAGAGTCCCAAAAAGAAGAGGTGGTAATGGTGCAAGATCCTGAGGAAAAGGATCGTCCATCCGATGCGGAGGCACCAGGGTCTGCCAATGCGAATGAAGAGCTGGATCAATCTTGCCAGGCGATTGAGGATGCGAAGAGAGAAGGATTGGTATCCTCAATTCAAAGGGGCATACAGGATCCTATTCTTACGATTTCGGACCTGGAGTATATTCTGCTGCAACTTCACCTCAAGATTGCCAACAATCGGAAAAAGAAGTGATTGGATGGTATGGATGAAGGGATGGTTTTTCTCTTTCTGGAGACCGGTGCGCTGGAACAGCCAATGTGCTGACAAAGGTGGTGGTTACTATTAAGGGTATGGAAATCCCTGATAGTAGGAGTCAGTAGCTTTTCGCGTAGCGAAGACCACGGTTTGTGGTGAAGAAGGCCAAGGAGTCTTCAGTGATGAGAGGATCAAGGTGAAAAAAGATTCTCTATGGGTAGTAGGTTAGCCAATGTGCTATAATTCCGTCCTGGAAGACGTTAAACCACAATTTGCATTTCAAGCAGCTGGCTGCTGCCGTAATGGCAGTTTTTGGCCAAAAGATCTGCATCTCCAATGTGTCCTAGGAAATCCTAGGACAGGGGGAGTGCGGAGCTGCAATTGGTATTGTAGAAAAGAGTTAGTGTTGAGAGTTGGAAGGGTTAATGAACCCGGAAATCATGTTTGGCTCAAGATGGGCTTGAACAGAAAGCCACAAGTTCAAAAAGTAGTGCCTGGGTTCTTAGGGTTTGGTAAGGGTGTGGGTTCCTTCCCCCTTTCCTTCCCCCCTGGGTTGCTCTTATCCGTGTTCTTGGTTGTTTCTTGGTTCGATCTGGGAAATATAAGTTCAGGGCGATTAGGGGAGTTGATTTCCTTCCTTGGTTGTCCCCCCGTATAGGGTTTAGGTTTTAGTTTTTAGAACCCGTTAAGCCGTAAGCCCGCAGTCCCCCGACACCCTCCCTTTAACCCTAAACCTCGCAATGCCGAAGCCCTTGACTACAAAGCCCTGACTCCTTACACCCGAAACCCCCAAATCCTAAAACCCTCACACCCTTAGGGGTTTAGGGTGTAACCCCGGAAGCAGACACCCCGTCTTGGAAGGAGACTTTCCGACGCCTCGCAGAGGCATACGAGGCCGAGCATTTCTTGTTCGATTGGCTTCTTAGGGGTTTAGGGTTTTAGGGGTCTAGGGGCGTACGGCGTAGGGTTTATAAGTCTAAGACTGCGATGCAAAAAGGGTTTAGGCTTATGGCTTATTCAGTGTTTATGCTTCATAGGGTTAGTTGAGGGTGTGCAGCTGCGCGGGTTTAAGAAAAGAATCATGTTATTAGGCTTTACCCAAAGGCTCCTATGTAGTACCTTTTTGGGGTAGTATACTAGAATCCCCTATAACTACACCAAGAAGGAACTACATTGGAGCCTTTGGGTAGGGCTTAGGGCTCTACCAAGGGGATCCGGAACATGCTTTCGGTTAGGCTTGGGGTAAGGGGTGGGTTGATCCTTAAGGTTCTTAAGTTTCTTAAGTTTCTTAAGTCCTTAAGTTTCTTAAAAATAGCGCCACCCTTCAGCCTAGCGCCGCAGGATTTTTTGATACCCGGAAGCAGCTAGCAATGCCAGGAAGCAGCTAATGGTACCCCATGAACCTCCAAGTGCTGGGTTTAGGGTTTAGGGTTTTGGGTTTTGGGTTTTGGGTTTAGGGTTTAGGGTTTGTGGTTTGTGGTTGGCTTTATAAAGAGAAGCCCAGAAACAACCCCATCGACAGGCCGGTAGGAGTTTTGGGCACATGCTCTCCTCATCGAAGCACATGGTCGACACCAGAGCTTCACCAAACTCGGAATGCTTCTGAAGGCACAATATAGGGGTCGGAATAATTAGCTAATAGTGTTCCCCTTATGGTCTAAAGATATACTACAATACCCCCCCCCCCGCCCCCAAAGCCCTATTCGAATTCTTCAGGCCCCCATATTATGTGTTGACCCAAACCTGTCCCATAAACCCCAAACCCTTGATTGCCTGTGCTGTTGCAACCCCCCCACCCCCCCCCCCCCTCCATCCCCAAAATCACTGAAGGTTTAGTGTTTCGGGTTTGGGCTTTAGGGTTTAGGGGTTCAGAAAACCCTAAACCCTAAACCCTAAGACCACCAAGGCAAAAAACTCCCTAAGACCTGAGCCGGGTGACTGCGCAGGCCCTGGCGACCCACTTCTCCGGGCCGGGGGGGCAGCCATCTTCCGACGTGGCCGGTTGAGAGGATGCTGCAGGAGTAGTGTAGGGTTTAGGGTTTAGGGTTTAGGGTTTAGAGTTTAGGGTTTAGGGTTTAGGGTTTAGGGTTTAAGGTTTAGGGTTTAGGGTTTAGGGCATGTAATTCGATGCCGGCCTTTCTGGCCACAAGGTTGTGTAGACATCGTTGAAGTTGAAGGACGCGCAAGTTGAAAGGGCTCTTGTTTTCCTGCTGGCTGCATTAAGGTCCATGTAGCTGTTCAGGGTAGACTTGCTTACGGTGGACACGCTAGTCTGTTCCTCCATTCGTGGCCATCAGAAACATCTAGGCTCATGTACTGACTTGCAGGCTTTCGGCCCTCAAGTTTGGTTGGTCCCAAGGGGCCTACTGTTTGTTAGCTGCTGCCCCACGATCGAGTGCTTTAATGGTTTGGTGATGTTCTGTTCGCTGTCGTGCTTATCAACGGCACAGGTGAACCTGACCATTTGGTAACTAATGTGGCCTCTACATGTACGAGCATCGTGTGGGACCTAGTTTGACCACTACTTGGGTTTGGGGTTTAGGGTTAAGTCGTCTTGATATCTTGCCTTTCAGGTCCTACCGGACATCAATTAGGGTTTAGGATGTTTAGGGTTTAGGGTTTAGGGATCAAAAGGACCTATACCTTGCGTGAGCTCGTGTCGGCTCTCTTTTGCTGGCCCCTAACACGCCCCCTCAACCCCCCGAAACCCGTAACCCTAAACCCTTAAACCCTAAACCCTAAACCCTGAACCCTGAACCCTGAACCCTGAACCCACAAAAAAAACACCCCAAGCCCCCCTGAAATGCAAACGCGACTTCCGAGGCCGAACGCCAGCAGCTGCAGCAGCAGCAGCAGCTCAAGGAGAGAAGCTATGCGCCGGGCACTTGATATTAGGGTTTAGGGTTTAGGATGTAGGGTTTAGGGTTTAGGAATTAGGGTTTAGGGTTTAAGCTGGTAGTAGAACCGCCATTTGGGGAGGGGTTCCCGAAAGTAGGGGTACCTTATTGGGTCCTCATGAGAAGGGAATCTTACTATTTAGGGGGGGGGTCTATGTTAGGGCTCCTCTATTTCCGGAAACCACCATTTTTTCTTGAGAAGTATACTTCTATCAGATTGTGTCTTAGGCTTCAGGCGTTTTTGCTGCGCTACTTTCGCTTCTGCTTCTGGTATGTGTAGGTTCGGTATAAAAACAAGACCTATGGGGCAGTTTTGGAAAGAGAGTGTGGCGTAAGGGGAGAAGAGGAACATCAGGCCGACAGCGACTATGGCACGGAGGACGTTGACACTGCGAACGTGAATTCCCAGACAACCCTCAATCCCCAATCCTTGATGTCAATGCCTGCGCCTGAAAGCCTCTGGGCCTGTGAGGGCCAGAAGCGTGCTAGCCTCAAACCCTTAACCCCCAAAGAATAAGTTGGTTGGCGCGGATGTTCCGTGTTGCTGTATCTCGGAAACCTGGAGGACATGCATCTGTTTATAAGCCGTATTCCTAGCGCACAACCCTCTACTAGCAGCATTTTGTTGGCTCAGCTCCGTGGAGAGCCCAAGAATGCTTCCGGAGGTCCGTATAAATTTACAATCCTAGTCTTACCCGAAACCCTAAACTTAAACCCTAAACCCTAAACCTTAAACCCTAATATGAGTGTCAGCTAGGCGGGTGGCAAAAAAAACCCTAGTTAAGTGGTATTGCGGCAAAACTTTCCCAAACTTACGGAATCCTCGGTGGGGGGGGGGGCCCATGAAAGCCGACTCAGGTCGCCGGGCGCGGAGGAGGCAGATTGCAAGAAATGCTCTGGTAGGGTTGGGGTGGTTGTACTTCAGGAAGGCTTATGGGTTTAGGCTTTACAAGTTAGGGCATTGGGTTTTCTGCGCTGCATGGATTTCGGTCGGCTTTGGGAGGGGGGTGGCTCCGACTCCTCCCTGCGATTTGAGCCGTTCAGCCTCATGGATACACAAGATGTGAGGGTCCTGGGGGCCTGAGAAGCTACCATTTGCTTCAGAGCGCCGCAAACCAGAATTATTCCTCATCTGGGTAACATGGGGATGGTTGTCTTTCCTTTTTGGGGGTTCTTAAGCACATGGTGGTAGGGGAAGTTGACTGTATTTGGGGCATACCTTACTTTTGGGATTTAAAGCCTACACCGCACACGGCCGTGCACGATTTTTCGGCATGTCTGGGTGAGCCTATCTTGGCTGCCAGGCCATAAAATGCCCCCCCCCCCCCCCCCCCCCATGCTAACAGTTCTTAATCCCCCCCTTCATAGGGATTATAGAGCCCCCCCTTATTAGGGATTATAGTACCCCGCGATTATCATCCCAATTTAGGAACTAGACTGTTAGTAGAACGGGGAACATCCCAGCCTACTCTTCTGCTGGAGGTGCCTGCGCGGCGCGTACCCACGCCCCGACCGAGTCCTGGCGCCTTTGTCTTCATTCAACTTGTGTATGTTACCTAGGAATACTAGGGAATAATTTTCAACGTTTGGTACTATAATCCCCAAGAAACAGCGAACATTAAAAGGTTGATGGGGTCCCAAGTTCCGTAAGGACCCAGAGTAGGCTCCCTTATATGCCCCCTTTAAACTAAACAGGGCACGCTTTTCATTCCTAGGTTTGGTAGGGTAGATGGGCTTAGGGTCCTTTATTAGGGTTCCTAGCAGGGTTTAAGAAAAGTGCCGGCGAGCTAGATGGCCGAAGGAGGTAAAGGCAAGTACCCCAAACCCTGACAACCCTAATCCCTGAATTGCAACCCTAAACCTAATTTGGGAAGTCCCGCGAGTCACCACTCGAGAAAAACAATTGTGCTTTAGGCTTTCTTATAGCGTTTTTGCACCCGCATGCACCGGTTTGCTATGTCTGATCAAGCCGCATGCAGGCGCCTTCCCCAGGGGTTATTGCATACAGCGAAAAGTCGCGCGTTCGTTTTCTGACTTCAGGGTAATCAAAAGACGGCGTTTCAAGTCTACGAGTCGAGCTCATGATGCGATCCTCACAACCCTGACCGACGGCACATCGGGTTGCAAAAGAGATAAATAGAGAAAGAGAGAAAGAGAGAAAGAGAGAAAGAGAGAAAGAGAGAAAGAGAGAAAGAGAGAAAGAGAGAAAGAGAGAAAGAGAGAAAGAGAGAAAGAGAGAAAGAGAGAAAGAGAGAAAGAGAGAAAGGGAGAAAGGGAGAAAGGGAGAAAGGGAGAAAGGGAGAAAGGGAGAAATACTAAAAAAACAAGCAAACAAAAAAACAAACTAACAAAACAAAGCAAACCAATAAAAACGAGCGAGGGATTGTAAGAGACCTTTGGAGCGCAGAGAGAGGCGTGGCTCACCAGCGACTGCGGGAGGCGCCGCGGCTCGAGGGAGGTTCTGCCAGGGGAGACTGGTTCTGCCTCAGTTTAGGGTTTTTAGGGTTAGGGGAAGACTGGTTCTACCTCAGTTTAGGGTTTTTTTAGGGTTTTTGTAAGGTTTTTGTAAGGTTTTTGAGGTTTTTTGAGGTTTTTTGGGGTTTAGGGGGGCTTTTTAGGGTTTAGGGTTTAGGGTGGCTTCCCACAAAGGAGGTGCTCCCAAGACTCGAAGACCGAAACTAAGGAATGTTAAGGGGGTTACCCCTTTGGAGGGAGGTTTGGGGAATTGTTGGGGATTTCTCTGCGTAGATCTAGCTAGCTTCAGGGGGGCCTTGGAGAGTTGCACCTAGTTTGGGCGGTGTAAGGGTTTACTGTAGGGTTTAGGGTTTAGGGTTTAGGGTTTAGGGTTTAGGTTCCAGGGGGTGTTTATCGCACCTGCAGAGCATACCAGGCCAGAGCTGGCTTTCCAGAGGCCCTGAGCACAACCGATATTTGCAGTCGCGAGTTCGTCTAGCTTTGGGGAGGTTGCAGCCTGTGGCCTAACCCTAAACCCTAGACCCTAAACCCTAGACCCTAAACCCTAAACCCTACCCTAGCTGTAAGCTCGCCCGAAAAGGAGTGAAGGGTTGTTTAAAAAAAAAAACCTAAACCCTAAACCCTAAACCCCAAGCCCTCCACCCTTCAAGCAGCTTGCACCCCACTCCGCATGTCCAGATCCGCACTCCCAGCACCGCCAGACGCCGGACAGGGCCCAACTGGGTTTGGGGCGGATGTGGGGTGTGGATTTGGGTTTAGGGATTAGGCTTTCGGGTTTAGGGTTTAGGGTTTCGGTTTTAGGTTTAGGGTTTAGGGTTTAGGGTTCAGGGTTCAGGGTTCGGGGTTTAGGGTGTAGGTCCAGTGGCAAAAAAGGGTTTAGGGTTTAGGGGTTTACCTTGTTTCAAGGATTCTTACTCTGTGAGAGTTGGAGGGGCGCGCTTGGGGCATGCTTTAGTCGCTCGACCCATTCAAGAACCACTCAGCCTTTCCTCCTGCCCCCTGCCTCCTGAAAGCCGCAAAACTACCCTACACAAGCCAGTTAGTACATCTACATATCTACATTGCTCTAAGTTGTGATGAAATTATCTTTCTGTTCTTCATGATACATGTAGGACAAATTCTCGTGCTCTGAGAAACCAGTACCCTGAGGCCTCCCCCAGGCCCTTCACCCAGTACCATGACCCCCCCACCGGCACCACAAGCCAGCCTCAACCGTAAGGCCCCCGAAGCTTTGCACTGGAAACCTTTCAGGACTTACCCCTGAACTCTAAACCCTGAACCCTAAACCCTAAACCCTAAACCCTAATCCTAAACCCCAAACCCTAAGCCCGCTTCGCGCCAGTAAATCTCTAGGCCCCCGCCCGAAGAGCTGTCTGAGCTACGCCGGCTGCTCCAGGAGCCTGTGGGTTTAGGGTTTAGGGTTTAGGGTTTAGGGTTTAGGGTTTGGGGTTTAGTTTTTTGGGCTTAGGGCTTAGGGTTTAGGCTCAACAAAAAGGGTTTAGGTTTTCGGGATGTTTAGGGATTAGGGGCTGGGTTGCGCGTCAAGTCACAGTCCGGGCCGGGTTCAAAAAAGGGGCTAGGGTTTAGGGTGTTGAGGGTTTTGCTTCCTGGCAGGTGCCTTAAGGCTTTCAATTCCAAGAGGGAGCTGGGTGAGTGGGTCCGCTGCAGGTCGTGATTCCATGATGCCACCATTCAAGCTTCTGGAGAAATCGAAGACTGTTCCAGACATGACAGAGTTGTTCAAAAGCCATCCCCGTGCCCCCCGACCCTTCCAATCAATGTACCTTTCTCTTGGCCGATGGTAAACCCTCAACCCGGGTTTAGGGTTTCGGTTTAGGGTTGGGATGTTCCCCTGTATACTAACAGTCCTTAATCGGGATTATAGTACCCCTCTCACCACCCCTATTCTACGGACTTTTTGTAGAAGGGGGAACATCCCAAGTGTAGGGTTTAGGGCTTAGGGCCCTAAACCCTAAACCAGAGAGACCTTCGCGTCGGAGTCTCCTTTCTTCGGCACACCCGCAGGAGCACCGGCAGCTGGAGTTGGCGGAGGCCGCTGAGCGGCGACCCGGGCCAAGGCATGGTCGGTTTAGGGTTTGGGGTTTAGGGTTTGGGGTTTGGGGTTTAGGGTTTAGGGTTTTGTTTGGGGTTTTTTGTGTGTGTGTGTGTGTGAAGCCCTAAACCCTAAACCCTAGATCCTCAACCCTTTCTTCGCTTTTGGCTCTTAGGTGTAGTGTCTTGTGCCTTTCGGGGAAACAGGCCACTGGGAGATCTGGCGTATGCCTGTACAAAACATCGGGTTGAAACCCCGTGTGTGGTGTCGCTAGGTCGAGGGCCTGGCATGACCACATGAGGGATGAAGGGAAGGGTGGCCCCGGGAATTTCGGCTGTGTTGAGGAGTACGTAAGTTGGGTTTTTTTTTTGTTTGGCATGGATGTTGTTCAACAACCTGAGGCCCCCCCCCCCCCCCCCCATCACTCCTAGGATTGGTAACCAGGAAGCTCTCAGACAACCACTCCGGTGCAATGCTGGAGCGATTTGTCCGAAGCTGTCGCACAGTTTACCCCGCATTGCTGTGGCTAGTCGGGCGGCAACAAAAACCCCTAAACCCCCTAAACCCTAAACCCTGCACCCTAAACCCTAAACCTTAGTCATCCCGTGCAGGAGGGGGAAAAACCGTAAACCTGATCCTTCCGACAAGTCTCAGATTCTGTAATGTAGGCCCTTAGTAGCTGAGTGGGTGCACTTTACACTTTTTGGGATACTATCATCCCCTATAGAACTGAAAGTGTACACTTTTTAGGGGCTTATGAACGCAGCAACTAAGGGCTGGTAAACTTCCATAAACCAACCCGACAGCGCCTGCCCCAAGGCGCCCAACGCCGATGAGAGGCCGCGAGTCACCTGCGCCAGCTTCCCATGGAAGGGGCCCTAAACCCTAAACCCTACACCCTAAACCCTGGCTTTCGAGGCCTCTTCTCTTTTTTATAGTGTTTAGGGTTTCTAGGGCTTAGGGCCGCTTGGGGTTGAAGGGGGTTTGGAGTTTAGGCAGAACAGGGTTCAGGGTTGTGGGGTTTCGGGCCGAGTTGGAACTGAAGGCTCAGGGTCCTTCGGAAGTCTTGCTTAGCCCTAAACCCTTATAAACCCTAACCTACTTCCTAAGTTCCCTCTGCCCCTCTGCTTAGCTGGATTGGTCTCCCTTGACCAACGAATACGCACGGGGCAGGGTTTGGGGTGTAGGGTTTAGGGTTTCGAGTTTAGGGCTCATTCCCAGTTTAGGGTTCTGGATAGCTCACATCACAGCAGGGGAAGAAGGACTGTGGAGGAGCTGGAGAGAAGAAACAGAAGAGGAGAGAGAATACCAAGAGCAAGCTGGCATTCATCTTGGTGTGGTTACATGCTCGCTGAATATGGTCCTTAAACTAAACGGGGCACATACTCACCCTTAGGCATCAAGGAGGGTTTTTCGGGCCTTTAGGATCCTTTTGGGCTGCTTGGCCCTTTTTATCAGGCGCTTCCTCAGCATTCCACTTGATGTGCATTTGGTTCAGCTTCTTCATCGGGCTTGGTCCGATTGTTCAAGACATCTCATTTAGCAGATTCTTCCCTGGAACCTGCAACCCTGACCAACCCTAAGCCGGGTTTTGATGACCAAGATGGCGGGGTCTCCACAACAGTTGAGGCGTTTTGGACCCAAAGAGCCCAATACCCCTTAAGTCAGTAATGTACCTTAACTCATGTGAAGGATGCCTTTAAAAGTTAAGGGACATTCCTTAGCTAAGGCGTGTTGGGCTCTCTGGGGACGGCTTAGCACGCGTGTTTTCGGCCAAGCGGAATGCAGCTTGTCCAAGGCCCCGCCGGCACCAAGAGAGCAACCCAGAGCTGCAGCAGCAAATGCGCCTCGCACGGTTTTTATCCCTTCGTAGCTGAGTGAGTGCACTTTACAATTTTGGGGGTACTATAGCCCCTACAACAATGAGGGCTTATGAACTCAGCCACTAAGATCCCAAGCCCAAGCCCCACCCCGGAAGCCTACCTGGAGGGCGGTGTACAACTGTACTTAAGAAAGCCCCCTAGGTCCTTTAAGGGGGTTATAGGTAGACGTATAATCGGGGTTATAAGGTGCCCATGAACCTCCAGGTAAGGAAGGTTTTCGTTCCAGTCAGGTCGCCTGAAGATCTTTGAAGGAAACATGCAATGGTTTGTTTTGTGGGGTTCTAAAGGAAGTATAGCAACAACGAATCTGTTTACAAGCTCGCGTTTTTTTGTTTTTGTTTTAGATAACGGCCGTTCCGTGCTTTGCGCATCCAGCTCGGGGTGTTTTTTCATCTCGTTTGCAGGCTGGGACTCGGGATTGTAGTAACACAGGAGCGTAAGTACATACCAATATACTTGCAATCCCATATAAATATATGTATGTTTAGGAGAAATGCGAACCCACAGTTTCCAATTGATCTACATTTCTCCCCATATTTTGATCACCTGACGCCCCTAAGCTCTAGACCCCTAGCCCAAGCACTGAAAACTAGACCCTTAGCCCTAAACCAAACCCTAAGCTCTGCTAAGCCCGAAGCCCTGCTGAGCCCTAAACCACCCCCTACCACGGACCTTCCAACTCCTAAACCCTAAACCCTAAACCATCCCCGCATTGCTGTGGCTAGTCGGGTGGCAAAAAGACCCTAAACCCTACACCGTAAACCCTAAGCCCAAAATTTAGGAACCTCACAGAGGCAACATCTCCTTGAGATGCAGAAGATGCAGTTGCAGTTGTTGGCGGCCGTGTCGCAACTCCAGGCTACCAGAGAGGTCTAGGGTTCAGGGTTTAGGGTTTGGGGTTTAGGTTTTAGGGGAGGTCTAGCGTTCAGGTCTTGGGTACCTAACCAAAGAATTTGTGAGTTTGGGATCTGGGCTTAGGGCTTGGGAGGTTTCAGGGCTTCGGCATCAGGCCATTGCAGATGAAGTGCCGTGGTTTTGTGACGCTTAAGTCTTCGCCATTGCAGGCTCCCACTGTTCTTGCTGCGGTTCCGCACTTAGTGATCGATCAAACCGATAGATGCCTCTGAGATGTAGAGGTTTTGGAGATATGAGCCCCAAGACCTAGACCAGCAGCCCCTAAACCTTAAACCCATATGGGGCTTCCGAAATTCGGACCACCTTTTTGAGGGCCCTTATTATAAGGAAATCCTAAACTATTTGGGACTCTATATTCAGGGCTAGAAACCCTAAACCCTAAACCACTTTCAAGCCCTAAACCCTAAACAGGAGCCTGCAATTGGGGAGAATCGGGCCAAACCCCCGCATTCTGAACCCTGAGCATGACAAGAGGAGCACATGGGATTAGCAAACAAACCGCTGACTTTTAGGGTTTAGGGTTTTAGGGTTTAGGGTTTAGGGTGTCTATACCCTAACCCCCCCCCCCCTCCCCCAAACAAAAACAAATGGAAAGATGAAAGGAAGACCGATATGTGAGAGAGTGGACCTATAGCTTGAGGCAATTAGGTGCCGTATATACCCCTACACATACGCTTTCAAAGGGTGATAGAAGGTACCTAAGTCCATCATTCCCCACTCAGAACCAGTACGACAAACCCACATCTACCCCTTTAAGGGGTGATATAGGAACCCACTAGGATGCCTCCCATACATATACCCTTTAAATGGTTTTGTAGGAGGTAATCTGTACCAATAGGCTCATTCCCCACAAGAGGAACCAGTAGGATCAGCTTCAACCCGGCCGTGAGCTGCTAGGCTCCGGCGGCGCAACCTGAGAAGGTGGCCGACAAGTCGGAACCTTCGAGAGAGGGCGTTTTTGGAGGTTCAGGGTTTATGGTTTAGAGGATTTAGAGGGTTTTAATGGTTTGACCGGCCGTTTGTCCCTTAAACCCCAAACCCTGAAACCCTCAACCTTTAAAGGGAAGTTCTGGGTGGGGCGTTTTCGCTAAACCCTAAGCCCCTAACCCCCTAAACACTAAACCCAACCCCAAAACCCCTAAACCGCAAAGCTAAACCCCAAAACCCCTGAACTCCTATATAAACCTTAAACCCTAAACCCCTATATAAGCCTTAAACGCTAAACCCCTATCTAAACCTTAAACCCTAAACCCCTATATAAACCTTAAACCCTGAACCCCTATATAAACTTTAAACCCCTAAACCCCTAAACCCCGAAGCCCCTAAACCCCTAAACCCCTAAACCCTAAACCCTTATTTAAGCCTTAAACCTAAACCCTAAACCCCTAAACCCCCTAAAACCCCTATGTAGCCTAAATTAAACCCCAAACCCCCATATAAACCTTAAACCCCAAACCCCTAAACCCCTAAAACCCCGAAGAGGGGGGAAGTTTTGGCGCTTCGAGGCCCGCCTCAGAGTCGGCGAGGCTCGAGGCCGGTTTTAGGGGCTTCGGAGGTTTAAGGTTGGCAGTTTGTGCGTTTTTTTGGGTTTTTTTTGGGGGGCTTTTGGGGTTTTTAGGGTTTTAGGGTTTGAGGTTCTTAAGGGATTTTCGGGTTTTAGGGCAATTTGAGGGTGTTGGGGGTTTTTAGGGGTTTTACGGCAATATTCGGGTTTTAAGGGTTTTTTGGGTTTAGGGTGTTTAGGCTTTTTTGGGCTTGTAGGGTTCGTAGGGTTTGTAGGGTTTGTAGGTTTTGCAGGGTTTGTAGGGTTTGTAGGGTTAAGGTTTCTAGGGTTTTGAGGTTTTAAGGGTTTTTCTGCGTTTCAGGGTTTTAGGGTTTAGGGTGGCATGGTCTTAGGGTTCAGGGTTTAGGTCCGTAGGGCTCCTGGGGCGTCTGCCGATGTTCTTTGGATGACGCTTCCCTGGCCTCTTTGTGGCGCCGTTGTTTCCCAGGTAGGCCTTTGGAACATTTTCTTACCTTCCCTTATTGGGTTTAAGAGGATCACATTCATGAATATGTTCAGAGGAATGTTTAAAAGGGCCACCCTAGTTCTGAATTTCGTGCGCCAAAATGCTGTACAATGGCTGTGTGCAGCTTGGCTTGTGCCAGCTACGTTGTGATGGCATGTGAAGCACGCTTGAGGAAACTGTCCCGTCAACCACTTCAGCATCTGCAGGTCATTCTCACTAGTAAGCTTGTCTTGGCGCTTTGGTTGACGTGTGGAAAACTACTCTATACTTAGTAGCTGAATGAGTACACTTTACACTTTTTGGGATACTACAACCCCCTATAGAACTGAAAGTGTACACTTTTTTGTGGCTTCTGAACTCAGAAACTAAGTATAGCTGAAGGCTGGGTCACTTCCTGCTTGCGTCGATGCAGACCAGATGCAAAGGGGGCCGAAACCCTAAACCCGAAACCGCAATCCCTCCTGCAATCAGAGGCCTGGGCAGGAGCGTGTGATGTGGGTAGGGAACAGTTGCAAAAACCGGTTTAGGGTTTAGGGTTTAGGGTTTAGGGTTTAGGGTTTAGGGTTTAGGGTTCAGGGCTTAGGGTTTAGGGTTTAGGGTTTAGGGTTTAGGCCCTGAAAGCTTCAAGTTCCCAGGAGCAGCTCAGGGAGCTGCGGCGCACGCAGGCCCTGGCGCGGAGTTACGCTTTCTTTGGGTAACTCCGCAATTTCAATGGGGTTCTAGTAAGTAGGGTTTAGGGTTTAGGGTTTAGGGTTTAGGGTTTAGGGTTAGGTTTAGGGTTTAGGGTTTAGGGTTTAGGGTTTAGGGTTTAGGGTTTAGGGTTTAGGGTTTAGGGTTTAGGGTTTAGGGTTTAGGGTTTAGGGTTTAGGGTTTAGGGTTTAGGGTTTAGGGTTTAGGGTTTAGGGTTTGGGGGCCGGGGCTGTCCTAAGTTTAGGGTTCATCAGCTGATCCTCCCCTGACCTCAAAAACTTCTCTAGGTAGGCCTTTGGGACATTTTGTTCCCTTATGGGGTTGAAGAGGATCATATTCAGGAATATTTTTTGCAGAGGGTTTTAAGGGCCATGCTAGTTCTTACTCTTCAAACATCCTTACTTCGCTGAGACTGGGGGCAGCTGAGGGTTGCAGGTCTTACACATCTACGGCTGAGGGTTTAGGCCACTGCAACAGCCCGGAAGCAGAAGGCTTTAGGGTTTCAGGCGCCCCTACACCTACACCCTGATTCACTCGGCTGTTTACTGCTTGTGTTGTTGTGAGCGCTGATCCGCAAAGTGGTGTGTAGTAGAAATGGCAAGAGACTGGGCCAGATGTGCTGACTGATCACGACGAACTCAGAGACTTTGGAGCCTTGCTGCCCCTCCCCCGAAACCTCAAAACCCCTAAAACGCTAAAAATCCCCAAAAACCGCAAAACCCCTAAAACCCGAAGACCCTAGAACCCCCAAAAAGCCCCGATGCCTCAAAACCCTAAGATGCTAAAACCACCAGAAAAAAAAACCTAAGGCCCCCCTACATCCCCTAAGACCGCAGGCCCCTAAAACCCTAAGGCCCTAAAACCCTAAACCTAAAACCCTAAGGCCCTAAAACTTCTGAACTAGGTAGGCCCTTGGGACATTTCATATTTCCCCTTATTGGGTTGAAGAGGGTCATATTCAGGAATATTTTTCAGAGGGTTTTAAGGGCCATCCTAGTGAAGCCTCATCCTGGCGAGGAGAGGCAGAGCGAGCTGCTCGAAGAGCTTCGGCTCCTTAGCCGAACTGGCCTGACCTCACCCGACACTCGGAGCTTTGGGTCATGATCTAGGGTTCCGGGGCCAGGGTTTAGGGTGTAGGTTTAGGGTCTAGGGTTTAGGGTTTAGGGTTTAGGGCTAGGGTTTAGGGTTTAGGGTTTAGGGTTTAGGGTTTAGGGTTTAGGGTTTAGGGTTTAGGGTTTAGGGTTTAGGGTTTAGGGTTTAAATGTATGTTTAGGGTTTAGGGTTTAGGATTTAGGGTTTAGGGTTTAGGGTTTAGGGTCGGGGCTAGAGGGCAAAAAGGCCTTGTAGACGGATTCTGAAGTATGCTTAAGGGCCATACAATCAAGGGGTATACACGGGCGGAACCCAATTCAGGGCCCAGATTATGGAGCCATGTAACTACCCTAAGCTACTGATTGCTTAAGAAACCCCAAAGAAGAAAAACATATTCTTTCTCATAAGGGCAATATAGATTAGTTTTTATTTATTCATTTTTTACCTTCTCAGGGTTCTTAAGCATGCAGTGGGAAGAGAAGTCCTTCCCTCGCTTTGTTCCGAAGCCAAGGCAGCAGAGCCTGCGCGCAAGCACTGATGAGTCGAGGCGCCGACTTCCGAAGTGAACAAAAGAACCCGTGAGCGACTATACCCTAGGGCCCCTAAACCCGAATATTATGTGATATTGTGGGATGATTTATGATATTTTCTGGTATTCTACAAACACTGAAACCCTAAAACCCCTAAACCCTCAACCAGGCAGTGCAAGCAGCTAAAGGCCGTGACATTAATCCTCGAAGGGTTGCGGGTAGTACCTCAATCGGGACTATCGTAGTATGAGGCATATGTTACAGGGACTCCGTGCAGAACGGGGCGCGTGTATGCATTTATTTATTTATCTATATGTACCGTATAAGTGTATGCATGGGTACATGCCTATCCCCCCCCCCCCCCTACTCTTAGCACCTGTCTTTCTTTCGAAGCAGCTTCGAGATACCAATAGACCTGAGACCACTAGACTTCTCCTTATAGCATGCCCACCAGACGTAAGGAACAGTTTCCTGCAAGTCCCATCCTTTTACATAGATTTTCTTCATCCTGCTATCCACCTATAGATGTTACTTATTGGTGGGTCTGCAAATTCGGAGTAGGCCTATGTTCCTGTTTGCTTTCTTCTGATTGGAGACGTTCAGGTGAAGAAGGCTTAGGGTCTAGGGTTGGTGTTGGTTTCCGGGCTACGGTGTAGGCTGTGGCTTTCTTTACGCTTTGCTTTCTTGGCTTTATCTTGACATGTTTCCTCTCTGACCGAAATAGAGCGAAACAAGCACACAAATAGGAGCAGGAGCAACACGAATTAGGAAAGTCATGCGGCGACCCATTAAACTCGCAAGCCCGATCCGTTCATTCGGAGATTCGTTTGTGCACCCAACTGTTATGCACAGACTCCTTCATATACTGGATATGCGTTTATGGCCACAAACTGGCAAGCCTTACAAGCTAAACCATTAGGTTGCCCATGGAGCTTTGCCAATGAATGTCGTTCAAAACAGAGCTGAGCTCGTTTCGAATCCGAACTAACAGCTACCATGAGAATTGAACCCAGGAACCCTTCTCCATCTTCCCTTGATAGACTGAAATTTCGGGTGAATCAGGGTTTTGGGCCAAACTTGTGAGCATCCATCTTGGAGAGTTGATTGTGCTTGGTTGCGTCTAAGAGGATCTGACGGTCTTGAGGGCCACCCTAAGCCATGTCCCTAAACCCAAGCCCTAAACCCTAAACCCTATATAAGCCCCAAACCCTACACCCCAAACCCTAAACCCCAGGCCGGCCGCGGCCGGGGCGGAGGCCGGGCGGCAACAAAGCTGCAGCACTGCGTGGGTTTTGGGAGGTTTAGGGTCTGGGGTTTAGGGTCTAGGGTTTAAGATTTAGGGTTTAGGGTATTTAGGGAATTTAGGGTTTAGGGTTTAGGGTTTACGGTATTTAGGGGCTTAGAATAAGGGTTTTTATAGAGGTGAGTGTTAGGGGGTTTAGGGTCTAGGGGTTTAGGGTTGGGGGTTTGTAAACAGGGTTCATGATAAGTTGTCTGTTAAGGGTTTGACATTAGGGTTTATAGGGATTCAGAAGGCTTATCAGGGTTCAGGGTAGGGGTTTAGTAGGGTTGAGTGTTTCGGGGTTAGGGCGTGATAGAGCCCTGGTTGTTTTTTGAGATGGCTGACATGCTCTGTGTAGGATTTAATCATAGCACCGGTTCCGGCTTCAGGGTTTAGGGTCTAGGGTCTAGGGATTCGTTCGGGTCGTGCCCAAGCCAACCAGTAAGTTGCCAGACTGTTGTTGTTTGTGTTTGAGCGGGTTCTGGGTTTAGCGGGTGCCTGTTGCAGAAGTGATGCTCGGGGGTGCAGGATTGCAAGAACCCTGAAGTTCAGGCTTAACCTTAAAGCCCTGAACCCCCTAAACCCCCTAAACCCCCTAAACCTCTAAACCCCTTGAACCCCCTAAAGCCCCTAAACCCCCTGAGCCCGCTAACCCCCTAAACCAACTAAACCCGCCCTAAACCCCCTAAAGCCCCTAAAGCCCCTAAACCCCCTGAGCCCGCTAACCCCCTAAACCAACTAAACCCCCTAAACCCCCTAAGCCCCCTAAACCCCCTAAACCCCCTAAACCCCCTAAACCCGCTAAACCCCCTAAACCCTAAACCTTAAACCCTAAACCCTAAACCTTCATCAAGGTTTTCTTACGAATCCTTGCAGCCCGCCAGCTGGGGGCCAGGTGCAGGTCAAAGGGCGGTCAGAGGAGGTGCCCTGCGCCCAGAGAGAGTGCGCTGAGGGTTTAGAGGGTTTAGAGGGTTTAGAGGGTTTAGAGGGTTCAGAGGGTTTATGGGGTTTAGAGGGTTGATAGGGTTTATAGAGTTGATGGTCGGGTTTATGGGGTTCGGGTTTAGGGTAAGCTGGTCCAGATCACGCCGCTTACTTTGGGACTCTATGAACCTAGAAGGCTCCATCTCCTCAATAGGATTACAATCGCATGGTGTATACGCTCAGGGAACTTAGGACAAAACAGGTTCGGGCCTGAATAATGAAGCTTAGGCTATGAACAAACCTACTTCCCAAACCCTAAACCCTAAACCCTAAACCCCAAACCCTAAACCCTATAAAGCCCCAACGCCCTAAGGCTTGGGCTTGGCTGTTGCCCTTCTGCCAATGGCGGAGCTCGCCGGAGATGGAGCAACCAACCTGATCCCCTTGCTGTGGCTGCCGAAAACTTTGCACAGGCAGCCTCGTGTGCAGATCCTCACCACGGGGCTTCTGCCACCGACAGAGGCAATGACAGAGGCAGAGGCAGCAGATGACAACGAGCTCCCGGTTCATGAGCATCGTGGCAACGCTGGGCTCCTCGAAAGGGCGATCCCAAGAAGCTGCTGTCCGGACAGAGATTCGGGCTTTTCGGAAAAGCACAAACCGCGGCCGGTCGAATGACAGCTCAGCTAAGATCTTGCCCCTTTCCCTTTTTGTGTCCAAGGTTCCCTCACGGACCAACCAACCCCAAAAAGACTGCCCCTTATTACAATGTTCTTTCCTAAGAAGTTGTCGTTACCCGACAACTCGGAGGCCTGCGCCACACATTGTGGCTTATGACTTCTTTCCCCCTGGCAGCAACAGGAGATTTGGGGATTCTGGGGTCGTAAGCCAAAAGCCCTATACCCTTTTGATATATGAAGCCTGTAAACTTAAACCTTGGGATGTTCACCCTTATGCTAACAGTCCTTACAGTTCTTAATAGGGGTTTTAGTACCCCCAAATAATAACCCCATTAAGGACTGTTAGTATAATGGGGAACATCCCAACCTATAAAGTTAAACCCCAACACATCCACAAGGGGCTTGCCAAACAAGGCCGCCTCGCTTGGAAGCTGAGCCTAAGATGAAGGCCACACCCGATTGTGGGGTCTTTGGCGGCACTTCCATCATAGGGCTTCAAAGAAGTAGGGTTTTGGTTTTAGGGTTAAGGGTTTAGGGTCTAGGGGTTGGGGCTTCACATTAGGTTCGTTAAACTTCAGGAGGTTTGTTTTCGAGGGATTTGGGTTGCCCAGGTCTCTGCCTCAAAAGGTTTTGTCCGGAGACTATAGTTGTCGGGTTCAGGAAGGGCCGGCAAATCATGTGTTCCAGGTGTTCACATTCACGAAGAGAGATAACACCTCCTAACTGTTGGTCCAAGTTTGGCAGGGGGGTTCTTGAGATGGCATGCACGGGCCCGGGATGGCCTCTAGCTATAGGGCGACAAGGCTTACAGTCTCGGGTCGAGAGCTGAAAAGCTATGTGAGGCTTAGGATCTCAATACCTTGGACCCCTAAGGTTGTTCCCTGGGGTTTGGGGACCCTGTTTCAAGATCCCCTAAAGGGATAGAAGGGTCATGTTAGGAGTATATTCAATGCACCTCTTAGGAAGGTCCAACTTTGACTCCCTTGCACCACGGGTGTGGTAAGCCGGGAGTGCGCAGGCAAGCGAGATCCCAGACGCCGTGGGCGCGTGACTTGAGCTGCAAGGATGGCCATGGGACCATTTGTTGTGGGGGTTTAGGGTTTCGGGTTTAGGGTTTAGGGTTTAGGGTTTGGGTGTGGGGTTTAGGGTTTAGGGTTTAGGGTTTAGGGTTTAGGGTTAGGGTTTAGGGGAACTCCAACCTCCTGTAAACCCAAGCCCCCCTTCCCCAAACTCCAGAAGATTCCTACAATCCCAGAATTCCAACAAACGCCCCGAACTCTTATACTCCCACCCCCTCTTCCCTAAAAAACCTATAAAACTCCTAAGCTCGACCCCAGATACCGCCCCCACCCCCCCCCCCCCCCGCCCTCCCCTCCCCTCAAACGCTTCGAGGTCCGAGGCTGGCCATCTGGCCCGGTGGCAGCAGATCGAGAGCCAGCTCTCGGAGATGCAAGCACCTGCACCCCAATTGCAGGCGCCTGGTTCTCTGAATGCTTCGTACACTGTGGTGATAGAACTCGCCCTAAACCCTAAACCCTAAACCCTAAACCCCAAAACCGGTCTAGGCTGCTCATAAAGAAGCAGTGGGGAATAACGCCGGGCGCTTGAGGGATCTCGGTTCCGCCACCAGTATGTCACTGCGCTTGAGCTTTGGTGGTTTAGGCACCCCAAACCCTAGGGTTCAGGGTGGCCTAGGGCCCTCCTCTGGTAGAGCTAGAGCATCCCCCGAACCCTAAACCGGCTTAGGGATCTTGAGAACGACAGCGCGCAAGAGACAGAGAGAGGGTTTAGGGTTTAGGGTTTAGGGTGAAGGGTGAGTCAGAGAGGTGTGAGTTCGGGCACTAGGGTTTGGGGTTTAGGGTCGATTGTTTGGGTGTAGGGCGGGCTTCGGGCTTAGGGTTGAGTTTTCAACCAGCCTTAGTAGTAGAGTTGAGAAGCTTGAAACCTTGTTGCCTAAACCCTCAACCTTTTCGGGCACTAGGATCCCTACATAAAACCGAAGGTTCACCTTTGGAGGCTTATTAGGGTTTAGTGTCAAGGGATGAAGACTCGTGGCCCTAACGTTTTTGCCCCTAAAGGCTTCCCTTAATTACTATACTCCGAATAGGGCCCTTGTACCACCTTAGGTAACTCCTTGAAAAAGGGGTCAACCCAAGAATACAACATAAACCCTAAACCCTTAACCCTAAGCCCTAAAACCTAAACCCTAAACCCCTACATAGTGGGGGAGGGCCGGTGAGAGCTGGGGGGTTGGGGCAGGGAGCAGGAGATGGACAGATGGAGAAGACGGAGAGACCGAAAAACGGGCAAGGAGCCTGAACCCTAAACCCCTCAACCCCTAAACCCGAAACCCTGGCCCTAAACCCTATAAACCCTAAACCCTAGCCCTAAACCCTAAACCCTGAACCCTAAACCCTAAACCCTAGCCCTAAACTCTAAACTCTAAACCCTAAACCCTAAACCCTAAACCCTAAACCCTAAACCCTAAACCCTAAACCCTAAACCCTAAACCCTAAACCCTAAACCCTAAACCAACCCTAGACCCAAACCCTAGCCTAGCCCTAAACCCTATAAACCCTAAACCCTAGCCCTAAACCCTGAACCCTGAACCCTAAACCCGAAACCCGAAGTCCGAAGTCCGAAACCCTAAACCCTAAACCCTATAAGCCCTAAACCCGCGGCTCCCTTCCAGAGCGCCAGCTTCTTGGGGGCTCGGCCGGCCGGTCCCAGCCGTGATGCCCATCAGGCTGCCTCGGGGTGTTCTTAAGGTTTCGGGTTTAGGGTTTAGGGTTTGGGATTCAGGGTTTAGGGTTTAGGGTTTAGGGTTTAGGGTTTAGGGTTTAGTTACCCAGGTTCCCTAATACTCCCTAAGCTTCCCTAAGGTTTTCCTAGGTGCCTACCCCCCTGTCTTCACCCTAAGTCCTTCCTACTAATTGCTTAAAAAGCCCCCCCCAAGAAATGGGGGTTTCCGAAACTAGGGTTTAGGGTTTGCGGTTTGGGGTTTGGGGGTTTCCCCTATTAGGGGTGCCTTCTTGGGGTCTTGATTATAAGGGAATCCTACTATTTGGAGGTCGATGATAGGGGTCCCGTACTTTCGCAAACACCCTGATAGACAGACGCCTCATTGCTTACACGAACCCTCCCAAGAAATCGACAGATGCTTCCTTGTGAGGGCAATCAGGGATTTAGTGTACGTACTGAGCGCCTGAGAGAGAGAGACAGGGTTTAGGGTTTAGGGGAAATAAACCAATTGGTCGCCGAAGTCTACCAGGTGCTCTACTCTACTTGCTTAAGAACCCCCCAAATAAGTACCAATATTCTTCCTTAGAAGAGCAAATAGGGATTTAGGGTTTAGGTTTTAGGGGTGGGGGTCGTAGTCAACTTGCGTGCTCTTCAAACGGAGGGCTGCACATCTGCTCAAACTGGGGCTTCTTTAGTTAAGCAAGGTACATACCTACCTTCACCCTAAACCCTCAACCCCAAAACTCCCAAGCCCCTAAACCCCAAACCCTAAACCCCAAAACCCTTGAACCCCAAACCCAAAACCTCAAAACCCCAAAGCCCCAAAACCCCAAAACCCCAAAACCCCAAAACCCCAAACCCAAAACCCCAAAACCCCAAAACCCCAAACCCAAAACCCCAAAACCCCAAAGCCTGCAGGGAGGTACTGGGGAGCCCCTCTGAGTGTCCTGCAGGTGCATGGGTACTTATAATCCCAAATATAAGTCTACTTATAACCCACGTAGAGGAGCTAGGGGCTTATAAACCCTAAACCCTAAACCCTAAACCCTAAGCCCTAAACCCTAAACCCTAAACCCTAAAACCTGACCCAAACAGTTATAATTGGGGTTCGAAGTACCCTGAACCCCTCTGAGTGTCCTGCAGGTGTACCAGGAGCTGCTGCAGCTGCAGCGGTTGCGGGTGCAACTGGACAACTTGGAGCTTCCTCAGGCAGGGTTTAGGCTCTAGGCTTTTGGGTTTAGGGCTTAGGGTCTAGGGTCTAGGGTCTAGGGTCTAGGGTTTAGGGTTTAGGGTTTAGGGTTTAGGGTTTAGGGTTTAGGGCTATTTTTCCCCTCCAACTCCAGAGGCCCTCAACACCCCAAACCCTACAGGGGCTCCCGCGCCCGGCCCTGCGCCCCGAGCCGCCAGCCGCGTCCACGGAGGAGGTGCCGCCAAAGAGGGTTTAGGGTTCAGGGTTTAGGGTTTGGGGTTTGGGGTTTAGGGTTTAGGGTTTAGGGTGGCCTGAGGGCTCGGAAGGCTGTGGAGGAGAGGGTTTAGGGCCTTCTGGGCTTCAGGGTTTAGGGTTTGGGGTAGGGTTTGGGGTTTGGGGTTTTACGGTTTGTCAGGGTCTTCTGGGCTTCAGGGTTTGAGAAAACGGGTTTCAATCAAGAGCTCGGCGTGGTTCTGTGGACGCAACAGGGGCTTCCCAATTCGTAGAAGGGACAGCTCTATTGCGCGTCAAGGAAGAAGGCCCTGAATCCTGAAATGCCTATACACCCTAAGCCTTGGGATGTTCCCCCTTCAACTAACAGTCCCTCGTAGGGATTGGCGTACCCCCCCCCCACTAGATTCCCCATTAAAGACTGTTGCCCTAGTAGTATTACGGTAGAACATCCCAACCTAAACCCTCTACCTCGCTGCAGGAGCGCCCCCCTGCAGCGCAGTCACTGCAAATCCAGCCGCGCGGTCGACATTCACGGCGCCCTAAACCCGACATTCACAATGCCCTTATAAACCCTCAACCCTAAACGCTAAACTGTTATATTGCCATGTTACCAGAGTGCCATACCACTATGTTAATAGCTTACTATAGTATTCGGTTATTTGATTATACTAGGTGACTGCATACTATGTCATTGGATGAGTGTATTGCCTATCCTATTTTGTTACTAAACTCTGATACTATATGGAGTGGCCGGTGGCTTGGAGGTATGTTGGCGGGGGTTGAGCACCAGTGTTTGGTTTAGGAGCAGTCGAGCCAGAGACAGAAAGAGAGGGAGATAGCGAGAGAGCGAGAGGGAGCGAAATCCCGAAGCTGTCGTCGAGATCCTAACCCAAAAACCCTCAACCTACTTCTTTTGCAGGTTATGACTCTTGAAACCCTGAGGAGCCTCAACCTACTTAAGCAAGACATAGTTTTGATTTCTTAACAGGAATAGCCTACCCAAGGGCTCCTATGTTGTGCCTTTTTGGAGTAACCAGACGGAGTCCGTGGGGGGGCTTAAGGGTTCCTCAGCTAAGTTGGCCAGAGAATTGCCCAGAAATAGTGCTCGAGCGTTCTTGAACCGAATGCTATGCAACCAAAAATAATGTCCGGATGGGCCTTATGTTGAACTTATTTAGGGTATATTGCAAGGTTGTTTCGGGTTCAATTTCTTATGCTATTGCGGGTGGATTTTGACTCTGTCGTCTCTGCTTAGTTTTCGGCAACCGTCAGGTCACCGCAAGCTTGCTTCCTCAGTTACAATTATGGCATCCCGCCCCCTGCACACCGCCCCCGGGACCCCGTGCAGTAAGACACCAGGTTTCACCCGTTGCCAGATCGGCCAATGCAGCAACTTGGCTTTCCGCATCCTTTTGGGCGGGTGGTTCGGGAACTTGTTTTTGGACAAGCCTAAACCCGTTTACGGCCGCCCCTTGCAACCCGTGTTCACGAAGACCGAATCTTGGGGCGAAGAAGTTGCGTAGAGCAGCGGCCGAAGCTTCCTAAACCCTAAACCTTAAACCCTAAGCCCTACACCCGAAACCCTTGGCATTCCTAAACCCTGAACCCTAAACCCTAAACCCTAAACCCGAAACCCTAAACCCTAAACCCTAAACCCTGTACTGGGGGAATTGGCGGTGCGGCTTGATGGATTCCAGGACTGTTGCACGTTAACGGAGGTTTTGGGGTTTTGGGAGTTTCTTGCTGGGTCTTGCATGTGTGTGGGCTGTGTAGGGTTTCAGGTTCATACGGAGCTCAGGAAGTACAGGACCTTGGGTACATTGCCTTCAGTACAAGGAACGAAGGGACACGATGAACCTCTGTGAGCTTCCGGTGCTCAGGAATGACGCTTCCTTGAGTTAGGCGCATTCGTGAGGAGAGTCCTCGTCTACAATGCAAGAAGATGCATGCTTGGGATGTTCCCCTTTATACTTGCAGTCCTGCATAGGGATTATAACAGGGGTTACTAGAATCCCCATTAAGGACTGCGAGTATAAGGGGGAACATCTCAAATTCATGCTCACGACATGGTGCCTTTTTCAGCAGCATGTCCATTCCTTCCTTCCTGCTTCTGCATATGTGCGCTTCTGGATGTCCATTCCATGTGTAACTTGCTGGTCAAAGCCACCCGACACTAACTACTGACCTGTTTGTTGTACCAGAAATACACCGTACTGGGTCGTAGGGTAGCAGGTATCTTACAAAGAGTTGAAGCTAGTTATAGAGCGGACCCAAACCTTCCAGGCTTACGATCGACTCCCCAGCGCACAGCGCACCTTACGAGCATCTGGACCGGGTGCAAATTGCTGAGCTTTTTGGGGCTCCTTGGTCGTGTTGCGCACGAACAGGCCCTTGTCGCTCTGAGTATCATGGTCGCGAAGAAAATAGATGTGCAGACTGTATTCGGCACTATGTGCATTATGGGTATTCTTGTAGGCCAGGCGCACTCTTACATAGCCTAGAGAGTCTCCCCTCATGAGGCAGGTCAACGTAATCCTAAACCACAGTGGCTCCCTGTAACTCCCCTGAGTCCTAAACCCTAAACCCTACAATTGGCATGGCAGCCCGAGCTTCCCAAAGGGAAGCTCCTTCCTCCAGGCAAAGTTTCCGCAGTGATCGGTTTGCTTCGGCCGTGCCATTCTTAGCATGGTACCCCCTAGTTTCGGAAACACCCATATAATATGTGGGAAATGGTAACCCCTAATTTCGGAAACACCCATGTAATATGTGGAAAAAAACCCCCAGAACCCGAAGGACATGGCGCAGTCGCCCCGCCTTCCGCCTGAGCCGAAGCCCGAGGCGGCAGAGGCCGCCCTGCGGGTCCTGCTTAGGGTTGAGGGTTTAGGGTTTAGGGTTTAGGGTTTAGGGTTTAGGGTTTAGGGTTTAGGGTTTAGGGCTAGGGTTTAGGGCTTCGGATTTAGGGTCTAGGCCTTGGAACTGCGGGTTTAGGATTGCATCATTAGGGCTTCAGGGTTTACCCCAAAAACAAGAAAGGAGCTGCAAAGTACTTGGGCCTCAACCTTTCAGCAACGGGTGCTCTCGCTCCTGGAGAGCCTAAATCAGGACATGGGGATGCTTCCAGCTTCAGCATCACCTCTAGGGGTTTTACCCGAAGCCCTAAACCCTAAACCCGAAATCCTAAACCCCAACCCTAAACCCTAACCCCAAGCCCTAGACCATTCTCCCAAGTGTCGGACAGCTGGGAATTGGACCCAGGGAGGGGCCTTGTTTGGCTCTTTTCCAAGGGCTTAGGTTCCCTTAAAAGCAGAAAGGGTGCACGTTTTTGTTCCTGGGCTAGTCTGGGGTCTAGTTTTGTGATTCGGCATGGCCGCGTCCTCGCCTTGGGAGGTTGGTATGCGAGGAATTTCAGAACACAATCTCGCGGAGGAACGGAGACCAAGCGTTCCTTGGCATTAATCAATCGAGGTAGGCCCTTGGGACATTCTATGCTTTTTTCCCATCGGTTGTAAGAGGATCATATTTATGAGTATGTTCCGTTTGTGTTTGTCCCTATTGGGTTCACGAGGATCAACATATTTAGGAATATGGCCCAAAAGGATTTTTTGGGCCAAGCCCGTACTGTCCTGGCTGCCACAACCCCCTCCCCCCCCTCCCCTGCTTCCCTAAACCCTAAACCCTAAACCCTAAACCCTAAACCCTAAACCCTAAAACCCTACATATACCTCAAAACCCAAGAAAACTAAAACGGCCATGAACCCACCTTCTGGAGAGCCTTGGGAACGACGAGCGAACCCATCCTGAGCTTTCCACCACTAAAATGCAACCAAGACCCTGCTCGGAGGTTCAGGGTACTTCGAACCCCAATTGTCACTGCACTCTTATAAGCGCCCTAACTCCTCTACGGAGGCAATAAGCAATAAACCCTAAACCCTAAACCCTAAACCCTAAACCCAGTAGACTTATGCTTGGGGTCAGAAGCCAATCAAACAAACAGAAGACAAACGCCAACCCATGACATCGTGTCAGGCTCCCCCTGCGGCCATTGAGCCTCGCCAGGCCGGGCCTGGCCACAGCTCTTGGTGTTTTATTCGGGGTTTAGGGTTTAGGGTTTAGGGTCTAGGGTCTAGGGTTTAGGGTTTAGGGTTTAGGGTTGAGGGTTGAGGGTTTGAGGGTTTGAGGGTTTAGGGTTCAAGGTTTGGGGAAGCACTACTTGGAAGATCTTTTGACTTAGGAATGGCGGGGGGGCCTTAGGGTTGAGGGTTTAGTATTGAGGGTCTGCCTAGTATCCCCTCGAAACCCTCTTATAATCACCCAGAACGCACCTTACTAAGCCCCACTTAAACATGACGACTTTGCAAACCCCACGTTCACAAAGGGTGCTCTACATGACGAACCCTTGCAGGGCGTCTATTTTTTTTTTTTTTTTGGGGGGGGGGGGGGGGGGTCTTCTGGTATAGCTCCACTCTTCATCGAGCTCTTGAACCGTTTGGCCCCTAAACCCTCAACCCTAAACCCTAAACCCTAAACCCTAAACCCACCGTGGTTTAGTCCTGCTTGTCAGAGGCCCCGGCCCCTCCTCCGCCGGCAGAGTTGGCGCGCATGGGGCCCGGTGTTGCAAGGAGAAGGGTCGGAGATCAGGGGGCTTTGGGGTAGGGTTTAGTGTGTAGGGTTTAGGCTTTAGGGTTTAGGGTTTAGGTTTAGGGTTTAGGGTTTAGGGTTTAGGGTTTAGGGTTTAGGGTTTAGGGTTTAGGGTTTAGGGCTCTCTTTGACTTGCACCTGGACCTCACATTGAGTGTTGTACGTGTGGGAGGGTGGGGTGGGGGGATTGAAGTAAAGAGAAGATATATATACATCAATAACTATATATACACATAATATATATATATATATCTGTACATTCTGCAATGCTTTCTTGTTATGCTGTGGCGGGGCTTTGCGTTTCGTTGTGCGGGGATGAAAAGTGTTGGCAGTCAGGGGCTCAGCAGAGAGCCCCCCCCCCCCCCCCCCCACACCCCCAGACTCAGGGTCTGTATAGGTTAAAATTTGGGTTTGGGGTTTGGGGTTTAGGGTTACGATTTAGGGTTTGGGGTTTAGGGTTTTGCAGTACTTCGCCTGGATCCGGCTCAGGGGAGAGAGACCTGCAGCCAACAGGATTCTCGGTTGGCGTCATGACTGGTCATGTCTACAGAAGCGCTCTGCAGCTGTGTCTATCTAGACTTACGCGTGGTCGCCCGTCACTTCTCCCCATGGTTTGCAGCCCGATCATGGGCATACAACACGGATCAACCGAACCCTAAGATTGAGATCACAAAAAAACCAATGGCACATTAACAGCCCTGCTAAGATATATGCCCCATAAACCCTGAACCACAAAACCCTAAACCCTTCTAGGGTTCATGTACTCCCCCAAGGTCACAATTTCTTGTAGCAGCCCAGGCGTTCCGGCGTCGACGGTCATGCGAAGACCGCCCGGTCCTTAGGGCCTTGGAGGAAAAGGCTCATTTTGCAAATTCTCGTGTGTAATATACGCATTAGAGTATAGATATATATATATATATATATACATGTATTATATATATATATATATGCGCGCATATATATATATATATACATGTATAAATGCATAGAGCATGCATTCTGCCCTGATTTTGGGGGTTAGAGACCAGCCGGGTTCCGCCCGCCACTAAATGAGAGGGGGAGCTACACTTCGGGGCTTTCCAGCAGTCAGCAAACCCTAAACCCTAAACCCTGGACTCTAAACCCTAAACCCTAAACCCATGGCTAGACGGGTTGCAGGAAGACCCGAAACCCTATGCGCACAGCATCGTTTCTCCCAGATGTCCGCCTCCGCCGCCGCCCTCTGTGCCACCCCGATTCGGGGCTGCGCCAGGCGAAGACAGAGGCTTCACAGGGTTGTGGGGGTTTAGGGTTTAGGGTTGTGGGCTGAGGGCTTGAGATTTCGTACGTTTCAACCCCCCATGATAAACCCTATCAAACTATATGGACCCTTCATCTGGCCCCCAAGGTAGAGGCGTGATCTGGATCAGCCTGTCTGTCTGTACCCCAAACCCTAGACCCTGAACTCTAAACCCTAAACCCTAAACCCCTTTTTTTGCAATTAGGTCTCTTGCAGCCAGCCGGGTCCTTCTGACAAACCTCCCTTCCTGTACTAAAGGATCCACTTAGCAAAGTCAACATGAGTCTAGTGACGAGGGAATTCACGACCCTAAACCCTAAAACCCTAAACCCTCAAACCCTCAAACCCTAAACCCTAAAACCCTAAAACCCTAAACCCTAGACCCTCAACCCTCTCGTGAAGCTCGCCGCCAGGTGAGACGACCCAGTGGAGTGACTTGCAGCCCCTCGGCCAACATCCAAGATGTGGCCTCTCTGTGGCGAAGGGGTTGGGGGCAAAAAGGGACAGTTGAGGCTGTATAGGTTTCAGGGTTCAGGGTTCAGGGTTCAGGGTTTAGGGTTTAGGGTTTAGGGTTTAGGGCTGGGTTCGGCCGGTCCACACTAACAGTCAAATAACGCCGTGGCCTTATAACACACAGGCCAAAAATAGCACCAGGAATCCCAGTCAATTTTAGCATTTACCGGGTGCTTGTTTTTGTGGGTCTGCTGGTGGTGACTGTTAGTCACATAGAAGCAGAAATAGCACCAGAAATAGCACAAACAATAGCACAAAAAATAGCACCAGAAATAGCGCCAGGAATAGCACAAAAAATAGCACCAGAAATAGCACAAACAATAGCACCACAATAGCACCAGGAATCCCAGTCAATTTTATCAGCTTAGCATTTACCGGGTGCTGTTTTTTGTGGGTCTGCTGATGGTGATTGTTAGTCACATAGCACCAGCAACAGCACCAGAAATAGCACCAGAAATAGCACAAGCAATAGCACAAAAAATAGCACCAGAAATAGCACAAACAATAGCACAAAAAAATAGCACCAGAAATAGCACCAGGAATAGCACAAAAAAATGCACCAGAAATAGCACCAGAAATAGCACCAGGAATAGCAGGAATCTCAGTCAATTTTTTGGCATTTACCGGGTGCTTTTATTTGTGGGTCTGCTGGTGGTGACTGTTAGTGTGGACCGGCCGAACCCAAGTTTAGGGTTTAGGGTTTAGGGTTTAGGGTTTAGGGTTTAGGGTTTAGGGTTGGGATCCTCGAAGACCCAGCCACGTAGCTTCATATTTCAAGACTGTGTCCCTTTGAACCTTGAAAGCCTTTACAATTGAGGGTTTAGGGATTAAGGTTGAGGGCTTCGCCATAAAACCCCGAAGACTGCCTTGCTGCTCGCTACCGAAGGCTGCAGCTGCGAGAGCAGCGGGGGCCCCAGCGATCCTAGTTTCTGGGGCTTGGGGGTATTTCAGTTCTAGAGTTTGCGGGGCTAGAGGCTCTAACGGGGTTTATAAGGTTTGTAAGGCTTTTGCAGTCTGCAGGGTTTATCGCGTCTACAGGGTTTACAGGCTTCACAGAGTTTACAGGGTACCCTGAACTCTAAGCCCTGAACCCTAAACCCTAAACCCTAAATATCGGCTTGAAGGCTTCGTTAAAACAGCTCGAGGCTCGAAGCCCTGCGGCGTCGCCAGCAAAAGCAGAGCGATGCCGAAGCCGAGGCTGGGCTTTCCATGAGGGCGGGGCGGGGTCTAGGGTTTAGGAATGTTGAGGGTTGAGGGTTTAGGGTTTAGGGTTTAGGGGGAGTCAGGGGGAATTACGGGGAGCTAGGGGAAGTGAAGGGGAGTTAGGGGTTGGGGTTGTCGAAATGGGTGGCCGACATAGAGTGCCACTTTCCAAACCTCCTGTATCCAGATCCTTACCTCAGTTACCCATTGTTTTGGGGATTGAGAATAGTTGTAAGGCTTAGTTATACATCAGAAGCCCTGAAGCCCCCCAAACCTTAAACCCTAAGCCCTAAGCCCTAAATCCCAGGCCCTAAACCCTAAACCCTGAACCCTGAACCCTAAACCCTCAACCCCAATCCCAGAACAGAGGCTGGAACGCACGAGGACGAACCGGTGAAGCCCGAGGAGTTGTTCGCCGAGTCACGCGTCGAGCTGGCTGGTTTCGGGTTTCGGGTTTCAGGGTTTTAGGGTTTTAGGGTTTAGGGTTAAGAAGTTTAGGGTTTAGGGTGTAGGAAATAGGCTTTTAGGGTTTGAGCTTCGAGGGGTAACGCTTGGTTTGCTGAGGGTGTATAGGCCTTAAACCTTAAACCCCAAACCTATTCCTAAACCCGAAACCCTAAACCCTAAACCCTAAACCCTAAACTGCCTCACTTCAGCTCTAGGATGGGGATGAGCCGTCATGTTTCGCTCTTGGCTGGCATGACAAGGATGATGAGTCGGGATGTCCCCCTTGAATTAGATGTCCTCAATACGGATTATCATAGGGGGGTTTAGGGTTTAGGGTTTAGGGTTTAGGGTTTAGGGTTTAGGGCAGTTTAGGGTTTAGGGTACTGTTATCCGTATTAAGGACTGTTAGTATAAGGGGGCACATCCCAGAGGATGAATCTTGTTCACTGCAAACATATGTTTTTGTTGTTTGTTCACTGCTTGTGGTCGTTTCGTGCCGCCGTAACTTCTGATGGCTTCTGTTGCAGATAGGTTTCTGTCTGAATCAGCCTACTAAGAACCCGCAAACCCTAAACCCTAAACCCTAAACCCTAAACAAGGAAGCCACAGGTAGCCCCCGGGAGGGGTGGAGTAGAAGGGTATGTGGAGGTTCATGGTACTTACTAACCAAGTAGCACTGTACTTAGAACCCTACTTGTAATAACCCCTAAAGGGCCTTGTTGGGGTTATCCCAATTATAAGTAGGGTAAAAAAGCCCAGTTATAAGTGGTCATTAAGTCCCATGCGCGTTCAAGTACGTGGAGAGCTGAAGTTGCCAGGCGGAGTTCCTCAAACGCCAGCAGGACTCCTTCGGTAAAACTGCCCAGTTCCTTTGGGGACTCAATGAACCCTAGACGGGTACATGTTCCACATACCTCTAAACCCTAAACCCTATTCCCTAAACCCTAAACCCTAGAGTATATGACCGCAAAATTTAGGGCTCCTTTCGTGGCCAAGGTTTCAAGTCGGCTTGAGGGTCGTGGGGGTTGACAATGCCCCGAAGCACAGGAAAGAACAAGGGTTTAGGGTTTAGGGTTTAGGGTTTAGGGTTTAGGGTTTAGGGTTTAGGGTTTAGGGTTTACGTCAGGACTGTGAATGATGCCCTCGCTTTAGGGTATGCCCCCTGACCCTTAACCCTAAACACTGAACTCTATGCACCCTACACCCTATATACGCTATATATTGGACGCGCTGGAAAGCCATGTGGTCCCATTTGATTCGGCCCGCAACACGAGCCACTGGCCCGAACAGATAATATGACACAAGGAAGACCTTGGACTTGATAGTGGACCGCGCCGGACACCCTGTAGCCAGTCCCGACGTCCGGAATAGGCGGAAAGCTTTTGACTTTACAGGGGCCCATTTAAAGATTGCAGGGTTCATAGGGTGTAGCGGGGGTGTCACCGTTCACCCTCCGAGCCCCAATCCGAAGGCCTTTCAGGGATTCGGGTTTAGGGCCCGAAACCCCCTGATAAAGCCCTGGTAGGATGCTGGTAACAGCGCTTAAGGTAAACCCTGTGTTTGGGGTTTAGGGTTTAGGGGTCGAAACTCTCCCCAAAAACACCGTAAAATTGTCCGACCACGTGGTCACTTGGAAGCTCTTTTGACTTAGTCTGCTATCCCCTAGAAACCCTCTTATCACCACCATAACTACCCACCTTCCTAACCCTAAACCCTCAACCCTCAACCCTCAACCCTAAACCCTAAACCCTACTACGCCAAAAAGGGTTTCCAAGCGCAGGACTCCCTGGCGGAGCGGCTGCGGAGCACGGGCTTGGTCGGGGAGCCTCGACGTGAAGTTAAAAACGCTTGCGATCCTAAAGCCTTCCTTAAGGGATGGGGTTTAGGGTTTAGGGTTTAGGGTTTAGGGTTTAGGGCTTAGGGCTTAGGGCTTAGGGCTTAGGGTTTTGGGTTTAGGGTTTAGGGTTTAGGGTTTAGGGTTTAGCGTTTAGGGTTTAGGGTTTAGGGTTTAGGGTTTAGGTTTAGGGTTTAGGGTTTAGGGCCGTTTAAGAACCCAAGACCTACTTCTTAGTTATTGTGGGTTGTTATTTGTAAGAATCCTAATGACAAGAACCCACAAAAAAGTAGGTTTGAACGTTGGTACAACCCTGATTTGGATATCCTGACCTCAGCCCTAACGCACAACCGTGTCTTGCGGTTGCTGCGTGTGGCATTCTGAAAGCACAAGAGTCACCGAACCCCAGAAGAAGGCCCAAAGGCTGTAAAGCAGGCGAAGAGAACCCCAAGATTGCGGTTTAGGGTTTTGAGCACGAAAGCCGCAGACCCTCCAGGAAGGACGTCAGAGGCTCAAAGTGGCCACTGCTTCTCAGCCCTTAAGCATCTCTCGGCCAACTCGGGGTCAGGAGTTCGAACCTTGAAGAACTTCAACCAAAAATGTGCCCTTAGTAAACCAATAGAACCCAGAGTCTTACGTGTTTGTGAGCACCCCGTGTACCTCGAAAGCCAACACCTTAGAAGCCCCTAAAGCGAGCCACTTTGCCCCCCGAAAAACCATCAAAGAGGGGAACTTGCCTCCCAGTAGCCTCTGAATTCGAGCCTAAACCCTTAGCCCCTCCCCCTGAACTCTAAACCCTAAGCCCTAAACCCTATATAAACCCCGGTGGCCCTTCTGTTCGCCGGGCTCAGGAACTTACCACCTCCACCAGCAGCTCCTTGCAAATGTCGCAGGGGGTCCCAGACATCCTTGGTGTATTCCTTGTTGGTCCTTTTTGTTTCTGTCGGCGGGGGGGAAGGGCTCCAATAGCGGGGGTTTAGGGTTTAGGGTTTAGGGTTTATAGGGTTTAGGGCTTCCAACAATACGGGTACCCTGCATTTTTATTGAGTACTGACGGCGTAGACACTTGTGGATGTTAAGTACCCTTGCCCCAGTGTTTAAAAAATGTCCTTAAGCGCCCAAGTTGTTATAAAGGCAACTTTGGGGGGGACTGAGGGGATCTAGCGGCAAGGTTGCGCAGGGTGTCGAGCTTTCGGAGGGCTTTGTGATAATGTAATGTATATAAATGCAATCATATAACAACCAGATTTCATAGTAGTATCAGAACATAATATCTTAGTAGTATCATAATAAAGAATATCATAGTAGTATCAGCACATAGTAGTGTATAGTAGAAAAGTAAGATACTAGCGGTCCGGGAGTTGGTGCGAAGAGCACGGTGACCTCTTGGTTGGTTGCGGGCTTTCACATCCTGTGACACATCTACGTGGAAGTCAAAGTGCCTGAAGCATGCCAAGCAACCCCAACCTCATAACCCCGTGAGGATTGATGTGGGCTCCGGTGCAGGATGGATTGATTCAGAAAGCCCTAAACCCTAGACCCTAAACCCAGCAGGTACTTGCCACCCAAGAGCGAAGACACGGAGCAACGGCTGGAGTCCGAACCGTTTTGGACTCGGTTCCAGGTGTTGGGGGCCTTTTGAGATGAAGGTGTTTTCGGTTAGGGTTTAGGGCTTTGGTTTTTGGACTTTGGATTTAGGGTTTAGGGTTTATAACGTGCAGACTCATAAACACCACTCGTCTGTGCAGCTTGCTCGCCATGCCGGAAAGTAAACAAATTGCGGGGCATTGAGGGTTGAGTGCACTCAGATGTGGATCTCGGACGGAGGAGACCGTCATTTCATCTATAGAGCCCCCTTCGTTTCTTAGATTTTCTTCTACAAACGCAAGGGAAGATTAACAATAGTATTGTTACGGAGGTTCTAAGGGGAGTATCATGTCATGGGTCCATGGATCGACAGCCATGTAGCCCAAGATGGCCTATAAGATGCACAAGAGATTCCCTCAAGGGACTACGTGCTTTGAGCAGCAAGGAGCAGCACGGTGGTGCGCGAACTGCATAGACACTCAGGTCATAGGGCCATGACATCTGGCACACAAGAACCTGTACCATTAAAAGCCGTCAGCTAGGCGGTAAAGAAAGCCAGGGTATGATTCACACCCTAAACCCTATAAACCCTATAAACCCTATAAACCCTAAACCCTAAATAATTTCGGGAACGGTCTTGCCTCCCCTTGTCTATCCTGCTTGCTAAGTTCCCCGCGCTCTGACCCCTAAACCCTGAACCCTAAACCCTAAACCCTACACCCTAAAGCCTAAACCCTAAACCTTAAACCCTAAACCCTAAACCCTAAACCTTAAACCCTAAACCCTAAACCCTAAACCAAGGACCTCCCCAAACCGAGCACCCGTGGCCGCTCATCGGCCGCGCGCTCGATCCCGCCACAGGGTTTAGGGTTTAGGGTTTAGGGTTTAGGGTTTAGGGTTTAGGGTTTAGGGTTTATGTGTAAACCTGAAAACTAACCTTGGGACCAAATGAACCTTAATATTGGGGTCTACTGTAATTCCTATTAAATTATTCAGGTATAAGGCCTTGAACCTTGATCTCAGAACCTGATGTCCTGAAGCCCTAAGTATAGTAAGCCCCAAACCCTGAACTTTAAGTCCTAAACCTTCAACCTCCAAAGGAGCTTCGCAACAACATCACCCTCAGCATGTCCGCTGTTAGCATGGCCCACTTTCGAATAGTAGTTTCAGCTTCAAGATGGTAGGTTCATGGCTTCTTGGGGTGATATCATGTTTGCTCCAACGCTGCCCTTTCTTATTCCGCGTGTGGGTGTGTGCGCTGTTAGACTCTCTTTCGAAGCAGGGTTTCCACCTTGGGAGGGTTTCCCACATTTGGGGCACCTATTTTGCGGGGTCCGGGTCAAGGGTTTGAGGAAAAACAGGGCGCCGCCATTTTTGGGAGAAGCAGTCTTGGGAAGGGGTAGGGTTCAGGGTTCAGAGTTTAGCATTTAAGCAGTTTAAGTGAGTGTCTCCTCAACCCAAGGCTGAGTAGTAGTCTCACCCTCCCCCCCCTCCTCCAAGAAGCCTGCAATTTCACACGGCTCTAGCTTTACAAGATTTAGGGTAGAGGGTACAGCACACCTCAGTCCTCAAACCTCCGCAGAGCTTCCCACGCCACAGAGACCCTGAACCCTAAACCCCAAACCCCAAACCCTAAACCCTAAAAACCCTAAACCCTAACCCCCAAACCCTAAACTCTTGGGCGGGCATGTCCCGCTTGGCGCAGCCCTTGCTGCTTGCAGCCGAGCCCAATCAAAGCTCATGAGCCCCCCCCCCCCCCAAACGCAAGCTTAAGGACCAAATGAACCCCAACAGCCCTGTAAGCCCTTTTCAGCCCTCATAGGGTTTCAGGGCTTAGGGGTATTCTGTGACTCCCCGACGCCTCAGAGATGGCAGATTTCGAAGCCTTCACACGCAACTTGTATACCGACCCTATACACCTTATTGGCCAGTCTATCATGGGACAATCACTGAGCCTCAGAGCGAACCCTGAAGTCATCCTCAGTCCTAAAGCCTCCAAGCAACCAGCACATGCAGCCCTCAAACATAAGCTAGTTGTGTGCTTAAGATGCCCAAAAAAATCTCTTTGCCCTTGTAAGGAAGAATATAGTTGTTTTTGGAGGGGGTTCTTAAGCGACTAGCAGTAAGGCGAACAGCCAGAGTACCAACAACCAATGTTAAGCACTGAGTCACTGATCGGGAAGCCAGAAGACCTTCGCAGACCCTAAACCCTAAACCCTAAACCCTAAACCCTAAACTTTAAACCCTCCCTGCATGGCCCACCTCCCAACATGCAGAGACAGACATGAGAAGTCATGCCTGCCCGCTGGCTGCTGTGGGTGACGCTCTGGGCACCTGCCAGTGCAGAATGGATTGCAGCGCCCGGGCTGTACGACAGGTCGCCGTTTGTTAGGGTTTAGGGTTTAGGGTTTAGGGTTTAGGGTTTAGGGTTTAGGGTTTAGGGTTTAGGGTCTAGGGTTTAGGGTTTAGGGTTTAGGGTTTTTAGGGGCGTTCGGGCTTTGGGCCCATTTTTGCAACTGGGCTTGGGGACTAGCCAGATCCGAGCTCCCAATCTTGTCGACTGAGGCCCTTGCAAGAAGCTCTCTCAGAGCAATGGTTGCCAACAAAACCCGAAACCCGAAACCTCTAAACCTAGCCCCAAGCCCTAACCCCGAAACCCTAAACCCTAAACCCTAAACCCTAAACCCTAAACCCTAAACCCTAAACCCTAAACCCTAAACCCTAAACCCTAAACCCTAAACCCTAAACCCTAAACCCTCACCCTGAAGCCCTGAACCGCAAAGCTTGAGGTTTCTTGGGGCGGCCTTGGGCTCGGCGTTCAATACTTTCACGCCTCCTCTTTTTTTTTTTTTTTTTGGGGGGGGGGGGGTTTTGTTGCTGTTGTCATTTTTTCTCTTAAAGTCTTATGTTGGCAATTGTTGCTGTTGGTATTGCTACTAGACAATTCTTTGCATGCGTTTGCGTGCTTTTAAATCATGTTCTCCCATCATGTATCAGCAGTTGCTACTTTCTTTCCTTGATATAGCTTTTCAGATGATTCGGATCATGTAAGTTGTCCTTGGGATCCAAGTTGTATCGCAGAAAGCAAAAATTGGTTACCGCACTACCAAGTGAGGAATTGTATTTCGGACGGGCCCTAAGGTTGCAAGCCCCTTTCGTAGCAGTATACATAGGGGTCCAAAGGAACGGGCGCACAAACCCTAACCCCCGGTCAGCTGCTTAAGCCCTTAGGCCCCTGAGATCAGGTTTGCCTGTTTGGCCGCGTGCGCGGGGCAAAGATCCTCGGAGAAGCGCTGCGCCAGAATGTCGCTCAGCTGACTTACCTGGCCCAGTGGTACCTTTCACCCTTTTTTTTGGTTCTGGGTTCCCTTATAAAGTTACCAGCCTCAAAAGGGTGCCCTTACTATAACAATATAGGTACTGGGCTACCACGCTTGGGGCTCAGGGAAGGCACTAAGCAGGGTATGAGTCAGGAAGCTGAATGAAGACGACCCATCTTAGGGTACCTATATCCCTACCAGAGAACTTTGCCTTGGGACATGGAGGACTATAATTCCCCAGAGCCTTCAAGCAAAGCAGTGTGACCTCAAGCAGTGGGAACAGTCGCGCTGTCCCGAGCATCCGAAAGCCATTCTTCCTAACTAGGTGTTCCTCCTTGGGCTCTCTTGGAAGGTAAGAGGGTCTATATCCCCACGGCTCCTCCAAATCCTGCCTCCTGTCGTAAGCCGACGACACTGTAGCAGCACGCTTCGCCATCGTGCATGTAAAGGAGCAGCACTTCATACAAAGTCGCAAAGCAAAACAGAATGCCCAGGCAAGATTTCGGACGATCCCAAAAGCCCAAACCTGAAATTGTGTCCGTCGCTAAGGGGGATGGGCTTAAAGGGGACACGATATGACACTCGTTAGTTGTGGCAGGAAACCCCAAACCCTAAACTCTAAAACCTAAACCCTAAACCCTAAACCCTAAACCCTAAACCCTACCTTGCCACTCTGCCCGAGTTGCTGGACCCACTCTGCGGCGGGAGCTGTGCAGACCAGGCGGGCAAGTCCTCTTGATTCCAAAGCTGGTTTAGGGTTTAGGGTTTAGGGTTTAGGGTTTAGGGTTTGGGGTTAGGGTTTAGGGTTTAGGGTTTGGGGTTTAGGGTTTAGGGTTTAGGGTCCCTGTTAACCAACCCAAAAAAGGGTACCCTTCTGATCATCTACGACCGGGCTACCAAGTAAAACGCTACCAGCACAGGTCGAGTGTAGACAACTTACCCTAAATCAGGATGTGTAGAATAACCCTCAAGCAAACCCTAAACCTTTAACCCCCATCCTAAACCCTAAACCCCAAAACCCCTAAACCCCAAACCCTTGGTGAGTTGAACCGTTTGGTTTGTGCTGGGACAGCAAGCCCTGAGCAGTCTGAGCAAATCACACCCAGAATCCCAGAACCACATAGGGTTTTGGGTTTAGGGTTTAGGGTTTAGGGTTTAGGGTTGTTTTGAGTGTTTTGGGGTGAAGGAACGGTTGAGGGTTGAGGGCTGTTGTTTCTTGCTGGTTTCGGGAAGGGAGGATGTTCGGAGTGGTTGCATTCAGGGGCTGCTGGGCATGGTACAGCCTAAACCCCAAGCCCTACACCCCAAACCCCAAACCCTAAACCCTAAACCTAGGACACCCAAAAGAGGCCCAGAATGAGATTGAATCCCCCCGCATCCAGGTACCCCAAAATCGTGTGGACGTCTACTTGGCCGGCCCCCTCGAATCAAGCTCGTTGCTTGGCTTGCAGAAGTTGGGGGAGTGTGCCGAGGGCGGACTCCAAAAACATCAGGATTTTGGGAGCTAAACCCTATAGAGCCTAAACCCTGAAACCCTAACCCCCTAGGCCCTCAAGCCCAACCTCCAAACCCTGCACCGCACGAAGCTCCGAAACTCCGAGACTTAACCCCAAAATCTTAAGGAACGACCGGAATAATCACCCTCTTATAGACCCCCAATCAACCCCAATATCTTCCATGAACAAATTGGGGATGTTTACATGCGCCACATGGAAAACCTTCTAGGTTTTCTCACCCCGTAGCATGAACTTTGCAGCCCAAGCGGGTTTAGGGTTCTATAGGGTTTAGGGTTTGGGGTTTGGGGTTGGGTTTAGGGCCCAGGCCACTCCTCGGAACGGCCGAGCTCCTGGAAGCCCCTGGCTTTCCCTGGCTCGTGAAAGGAGTGCGGCCGCTGGGCAGGGACGTGGGGTTTAGGGATTAGGGTTTAGGGTTTGGGGTTTGGGGTTTGGGGTTTGGGGTTTACGGTTTAGAATTTAGGGTTTGGGTTTGGGGTTTGGGGTTTGTGGTTGGGGTTTTTACGGGCATCTAGGGCACCTCCCGAAATTTGGACGTCGTTTCTTGCTGTACGATGGCTATCCCGCAAGATGTGCTCCATGAGAGGGGGCATAGAACCCAACTGAAGTTTCGAACCCAACGTATAACCCCAAGCCCTAAACCCCGAATTATAATATTCCCTGAGCCTTCAGGCCTAATTAGGCGTGTGTAGGGTTGGGGGTTACAGGAAACCTAAACCTCAAACCCCAAACCGTGTTCAGGACTCCCCTAATTTAAAGCTGAGGCAAATTTTCCGACAGTAGGTCATAAGAAGAATGATGCGTGGGTTACAAGTATACCTCTAAGTCGGGCGACCCTATAAACTTTGTGGTACTTTACTGTAACTTTAGATCCTTACCTTTTTGGGGTTTATTGGGTTTCTTCTTACGGCAGCTAAAAGTCTCATTTATAGCTACCCTCCTGAGTGCAGCCAAGTAAATATGCTAGGGAAAATCCCGGGGCCCTTGGAGAAAGCGCGATGGCGGCGTTTGAGTCCGCAGGCCGAACAGTCCAGGAAGTAACCTGTGGCCATGTAGGGTGCAGGTTCTATATAGTTTTATATAGTTTTATATAGTTTTATATAGTTTTATATAGTTTTATATAGTTTTATATAGTTTTATATAGTTTTATATAGTTTTATATAGTTTTATATAGTGTTTAGTGTTCAGTGTTTTAGTGGTTAGGGGGCCACTGCGCTCTAAACTGTGCGGAAGGATCCGAGACCCTCACGACCGGAAGCTGGGCTGTACCGGATTTGCGGTGGAGCGTCCCTAAAGCGCACTGCACCTTCCCCAAGCGTCAGACCCTAAACCCCTAAACTTGCGACCCCTAAAGCCCCTAAACCCCTAAGACCCCCTAAGACCCCCAAAACCCCCTAAAACCCCCTAAAACCCCCTAAAGCCCCTAAGCCCCTAAAACCCCTAAAACCCCTGAAACCCCCTAAACTTAGCCAAAGGTTCCTGGACGAGTCGCACGTCCTGGACTATCTGAGCCTGGGCTCGTTTTGGAGGGGTTCAGGTTGCATTTTCAGGCCGCAAATCAGGCGATGGGTCGGGTTTAGGGTTTGGGGTTTAGGGTTTAGGGTTTAGGGTTGAGGTAGGGCCGAGTCACTAGAAATGCTGTAGTAGTTGGTGGGGGGGGGGGGTTCGGTTAGTAGCCTTTTTTGGGGGGGGAACCCCCTGCTACTGTCTAAGGGTGGTTACATGATTCTTAGTATGGGCCCTTACTTGGGGACCTCTTCCATACCCTACAAAACCTGAAGGGCCCCATACTTCAGAACCCTTTAAAGAAGGTAGGGAGCCATGTAACCATCCTTAGATACTGTGGTCGTCTATTTGCTAAACCCTAAACCCTAAACCCTAGACCCTAAACCCTAAACCCTAAACCCTAAACCCCAAACCCCAAACCCCAAACCCCAAACCCCAAACCCCAAACCCCAAAACAGAACTATACTTTCTTCTTTAGTTGGCGACATCCAGTCGAGTTCGCAGCTTCCAGGCTTGGGCCTCCTCAGTTGCGAAGACCGGCTCAAAAAAACTCCGGGTCGAACCGTTCCTTTCTTGTGTGCAGTTTGATTGTGGTTTCAGGGCGTAGGATTTCCAGGGTTTAGGATTTACAGGGATTATTGCAGGGTTTGTAGGGTTTACAGGGTTTAGGGTTTAAAAGTTTAGGGTTTAGGGGTTTAAGCTTTTCGTAGCCGAGACGAAGGGCAAGACCACGGAGTACCCCTCTCTCCTACCCCCAGTGTTTAGGGTCTAGGGTTTAGGGGAGGCTCAGAGCCTGGGTTCAAAAAGGGGAGGACGGTTTACGCTCGTGCCCAGGATTTGAAGTTCAGGAGACGAACAGGTTTCTTTGCTTGACGGGCTTTGTTTCTGCCTCTAAACCCCCAACCCTCAAGCCTAAACCCTAATTAAACCCTAAACCCCAAACCCCAAACCCCAAACCCCAAGCCCCAAGCCCCAAGCCCCAAACCCCAAACCCCAAACCCCAAACCCCAAACCCCAAACCCCAAACCCCAAACCCTAAACCCTAACTAACCTCAGGGCCTTGCGCTCGCCTGACTTGGGATGTGCAAGAGGGGGGATAATTGATAACAACTTTCCCTTATGGTCCCTAAACCCTAAACCCTAAACCCTAAACCCTAAACCCCCAAGCCGTATTCAAATCACTCAGGCCCCTATATTACACGGCTTGCAGGGTTTGCAGTCCAGAACCCAGCAGCGGTCAAGGAACAGCCCAGCGAATATCGACAACTGGCACAAAGCCATGATGATCTCCGGCACCGAGGATGCGTTCAGAGAAGACCCGGTACCCTAAATGCCAAAGCCTACATGGACGTGACGCAATACACAAGGATGTCAAAGCCTGCAGAACCTCAAGCGCATTTCGGGCCATTCAACCTGCCCTAAGACTCGAACTAAGGCTTTCCTCCTTCCCTGGGCCATGCATGGTCTCCAGCTGAGGCAATTGGATTGGGGCAACTGGCTGGCTTCTGAGCAACGCGGCGCCGAACCCTAAGAATCCCTGAACTGTTAAATTGCACACCGCACACCACCACCCTGGTCCGCGCCATTGGGGCTTTGATGGTCTTGTTCTCGATGCTTCCGACACCCGAGAGCACCAAAAAGCACAAGCATGTCATCACTGCTGTTCCCACACCGCCACCTACCCAGTGCACCGCCTCATGTCACTTCAGGGTTAACTTAGAGTGGAGGGGCGGATCCTTTTTCACACTTCTGCATACCCTGCACACATAGACCCTGTTGTCGTGGTACCTGTAGATTTACTGCCCCCACTCGCCCTAAGGCAGACAGGGTTTGTGAGAGCGCAGAAACGTGCGTTGGACCCTCAGTGTCAGGCGCAGCCTCTGTCCTAAACTCAAACAACCCCCCGCCTTCCGCCCCCGAAACGCGCAACCCCAAACCTTAACTTCCCCAGCTGCCGCCCCCCCAAGCCTTCAAAACCCCAAGCCCCCAACCCACAAAACCTGGAAAGGGTGCCCCAAAAACCCTGCAAAACCTTGCAAGCGCTAAAACCCCAGAACTGTACAGGGGTACCAAGAAACGCTTTACGACCCAAAGAAGGTGCCCAGAAGAATCCCTGCAAAGGCCTAAAAGCGCTCCAAACCGCTCAAACAACCCAAGCTCCCCAAGGCAAGCGGCGGATACATCGAAGGAAGGGCTCCGGACCCTTCCAATACTTTTCCCAACATTCGTGCCTGGAGATGATCGAGAGCCAGGAGCCCTAGAGCCCCTAGAGAGCCCCGTGCTCCAGGGGTTTAGGGTTTAGGGTTTAGGGTTTAGGGTTTAGGGTTTAGGAGCATAGCCAAGCTCGTAGCAAACGGGTTTCGGGTAATTAGCGGCGGGCCCTTGCCAGGTGGTACGAGTAGGGGGTTTCGTTTAAGACCTCGATTTAGGGTCAAACAACGGCCACGAACTTCCAGCTTGATACACATGCCGCAGGCTACGACAACAGCATCTACTAATAGTTAATGAACCTAGGACCGGGAGTAGGCCCTTGTTTCCTTTTTTGGGGTTGGGGTCCCCTTTTTTGCTCCCGAGGTTACTCCCGGGTCTAGTAACTAGTACTATAACTAATTGGCTAGCTAGCTAACTAACACCACTTAGCTGACCAACGAACTCACTAACACCACTTTCTACTGAATTCGGCTATGACACCGAGGCGTTTGAAAGGCCGATCCAAAAGCCCTGTATTTGTTTGGGGTTTATGGGTTTAGGGTTTAGGGTTTTGGGTTTAGGGTTTAGGGTTTAGGGTTTAGGGTTTAGGGTTTAGGGTTTAGGGTTTAGGGTTTGGAGAGCCTCCAGTCCGTTCCAAGCCCCAAAAGAGGAGCGAATGGAGTCTGCAGCCTACGACCGCCTCGTGGTCAGCAGGAGCCTGGGTGATTTTTAGGCAGCCTGTAGGATTTTTTTAACCAGAACCCCAGTTCTACAAGTTGCCAAAACCCTAATCCCTGAAAACCCTAAACCCGAAACCCACAAGAAGAAGCTACCAAGCTCCAGCCTGGGCCCTCCCGTGTTCGGACTTGGGCACGCCATGTGCAGGACGGATCTCAAGTGGATCTTCCCTCATCCACCCCTGCACTTCCTGCACCAGCGGCTTGGCCGGGTTTAGGGTTTAGGGTTTAGGGTTTAGAGTTTAGGGTTTTGGGTTTTGGGTTTTGGGTTTTGGGCCTCAGTCCTGGCATGAAGCAGGCTCCACGTTCAAAAGGGTTCAGGGTTTAGGGTTTAGGGTTTAGGGTTTAGGGTTTAGGGTTGCTGTGTCGGGTTGGTCTTAGGCCGTTTGGGCATTGTAGAGGCAGGGGTGCGGCCCCTGCCAGACCTTTGGTTCGGAAGCCGGAGGGTATAAGGAGGGACCCCTGGAAGGGACCCTTCATCTTATTCCCCTATACAGGGTGGGGCCCCCTAGTTATAAGTAGAGTTATAAGGGCCCTAAATTGGGTTATAAGGACCCTAAGTTAGGTTATAAGTCCCTTAACTACAGTTAGTATAGTAAGGGGGCCCCACCCTATAGAACCCCTGTATAGACCTTACATCGTCCCCCATATACCTAAGGAGCCCCTCCAAATAGCCCCCAAAGAACCCCGAAGGTTCCTTCTAAGGGTCCCTCCTTTCGTTCCTCGAGTTTTGTTTTTTTTTTTTTTTTTTGGGGGGGGGGGTTCGTGTTTAGGGTTTAGGGTTTAGGGTTTAGGGTTTAGGGTTTACGTTAAAAACTTTGAAAACCCGAAATGTTTTTTCTTTTTATATGATAAACGTTAGAAAGCCCTGAAAGCCCGAAATGTTTTTTTTGAGTTAAACGCCCTAACGGCAAGAATGTCCGCCCAAGAAGCTCTTTCGACAAACGGTCAGCCCTTGGTGCACCCAGGGTTTGGGGTTTTAGGGTTTTGGGTTTTGGGTTCTGGGTGTTGGGTTTAGGGTTTAGGGTTTTGGGGTTTAGGGGTTTAGGGTTTAGAGTTTAGGGTTGAGGGTTGAGGGTTGAGGGTTGAGCAAGCAATCCCGAGAGACTCACCGCGGGAGGTCTTTGGCATGGATCCCGGACACGATGCAGGATGACTGGGGCGGCGTCTATGAACCTTTGCCTGGAGCTTCGGGTTTAGGGTTTTAGGATTTTAGGGTTTAGGGTTTAGGGTTTTAGGGTTTAGGGTTTAGGGTTTAGGGTTTAGGGTTTAGGGTTTAGGGTTTAGGGTTTAGGGTTTAGGGTTTAGGGTTTAGGGTTTAGGGCAGGCATGCGAGAAGGCTTCGGGTTTAAGACTTCTGGGGCTTTGCCTTTCACATAACGGTCGCCTGAGGTGCTTACAAGGTACCCGAAACCCTAAACCCTAAACCCTAAACCCTAAACCCTAAACCCTAAACCCTAAACCCGAAGGCCACTGTTTCCCGAAATGACCCGTGGTGGCCCGGCAGGTTTACCCTAAACCCTAAACCCTAAACCCTAAACCCTAAACCCTAAACCCTAAACCCTAAACCCTAAACCCTAAACCCTAAACCAGAGAGACGCATGATCGCACACAGTGGGCTCCGCAAGTCCTCTACGGGGCATCCGAGCAAGCCTGCGGCACCACTCCAAGCCTCTACAGGGGGTTTTAGGTTTCAGGGTTTTGCAGTCCTCCGCAAAAAGGCTTTCAGATTTTTAGGGTTTCGGGTTTAGGGTTTAGGGCTCGGGTTTAGGGTTTAGGGCTAGACTCATCAGCTTAAACCCTGCTCACCTCCTTAGAACGCCCAAGCCATGCTGGAGCCCTGGGAAGCACGGCCGGCGCTTCCCTCGGCTGCGTCCTGCGCGAGGGGCGGGCCGGCCGGGCTAGCTGGGTCGAGACAGGAGCTCCGGAGAGTCAAGGGTTTAGGGGTTTGGGGTTGAGGGTTTCGGGTTTAGGGTTTAGGGTTTAGGGTTTAGGTGTAGGGTTTAGGGTTTAGGGACTTAGGGTTGAGGGTTTGGGGATTTAGGGGTTTAGGGTTGATCCTGGGACTCTATCTTGGACCCCTGTGGCTGCACCCTTGGGTTGGGGATCGTAGAAAATTCATGGGTCCTCTAAACAAAAATTGTCAGGCCCATATTGGAAACCCTAAACCCTAAACCCTAAACCCTAAACCCTAAACCCTAAACCCTAAACCCTAAACCCTAAACCCTAAACCCTAAATTTAAGGGTAGCCTTTTAAGGGTCCATCCTTAGGGGTCCGACTACGACTGCCTTGTGAGAAGGGGGGGCTGCCTTCAGGACCAAAGGAACCCTAAAAAGGGTTGAGGGTTCTCATGTGGATTTCCTAGGGTTTAGGGTTTAGGGTTTAGGGTTTAGGGTTTAGGGTTCGGTTTAAGGTTTAGGTTTGCGGGTTTAGGCCCCTTCCTACAAGGAGATCCTACTATTTGGCGATCTATATTGGGTTAGCAGTGACCATTTTTCCATTTTCTAACCATGTCCCGGCCCAAACCACAACAACCTATACCTCACCCCCCAACTCACCAATACACCCAGAGTAGGACCCACGTGATTCAAACCATACTATGGGACTACCCAGAACCCCATAAAACATATCATACTCAACCCCATATCATGCGCCACCCGATAGAAAGCCCATAACACCCAACCCGAAACCCCTAACAGTAGAAAATGGAAATGGTCTATTCTAATAATGTATCAATAAACAGAACAAGGTTCAGGAATGAGTAAGGTTGTAACAATAATGAAGTTGTAATCTGCACTCGCTAAAGGAGAATTGCATCATGCTTGTGGGGGATGTTTCAGCGGCCTTCTCTCAATGGCATAGTAGAGAACTGCTTGTCTAGACTTTAGTCTTTGAGCCTCTCTGTAGAACATTTTAGGGTTGGGGGGGTTTAGGGTTTAGAGTTTAGGGTTTAGGTTTTAGGGTTAGGGTTTAGGGTTCATGAAGGCTGGCCAGGCACTTGCCATGTTCTCCTGGGTGCCCCGGATGGCATTGCAAGGGTTTCTTCTAGTCCGTCCTGGCTCCTGGTGCGACTTCAACTCGGCTCGCATGCACAGAAGGAAGGGCGCTTCCGTACTCTCACCACGTGCCGACAACTCTCAAATTTCCAGCGCCGGTTCCAGCAACCGTGCAGTGAGGAAGAATGGCCTGTCAGAATGCAGTGTATTCAGCCGGCAGAGGCAGTGTGATTTGCCAGCAGATTTGGGACCAATTCGGGCAGTCTCAGCGGGCGATGGTCATATATGGGCCGTGTGGCGTGCCGGCAGATTTGGGACCAGTTTTGGCAGTCTCAGCGGGCAGTTTTCACACTTGTGCAGTGCGGGCAGATGGTCAGCTCGTCTGCTTTGGATTGAACGCCGATGGGCAGTGGGATGTTCCAGTAGATTTCTCAGCGGGCCAGGCTCATACCTGTGCAGTGCGGACAGATGGTCAGCTTGTGTGTTTTGGAGACAACGACCAAGGACAATGTGATGTACCAGCAGATTTGGGACCAGTTTTGGAAGTTTCGGCGGGCTCGTATCATACCTGTGCAGTGCGAACAGATGGTAAGCTCATGTGCTTTGGAGACATTCGACCCTTTGCATTCAGCAATTATGGGCAGTGTGATGTGCCGGCAGGTTTGGGACCAGTTTTGGCAGTCTCAGCGGGCGGTGGTCACACCTGTGTAGTGCACTCAGATGGTCAGCTCGTCTGCTTTGGATTGGACGGCTATGGGCAGTGTAACGTGCCGGCAGATTTGGGACCAGTTTTGGCAGTCTCAGCGGGCTATGTTCATACCTGCGCAGTGCGGGCAGATGGTCAGCTCGTTTGCTTTGGGGCAGTGTGATGTGCCGGCAGATTTGGGACCAGTTTTGGCAGTCTCAGCGGGCAGTTTTCACACTTGTGCAGTGCGGGCAGATAGTCAGATCGTCTGCTTTGGAAGGAACGCTGATGGGCAGTGTGATGTGCCGGCAGATTCCTGACAAGTTTTAGCAGTCTTAGCGGGCAATGCTCATACCTGTGCAGTGCGGACAGATGGTCAGCTCGTTTGCTTTGGAAGGAACGCCGGTGGGCAGTGTGATGTGCCGGCAGATTTGGGACCAGTTTTGGCAGTCTCAGCGGGCGATTGCCACACCTTATGCAGTGCGGGCAGATGGTCAGCTCGTCTGCTTGAAAAGGAACCCTCATGGAACAAGCTTCGGCAGTCTCATCGGGCAAAATGCTCATACCTGTTTCAATTCGGGCAGATGATGAGTTCGTTTGCTGTGGCGAGAGATGACAATGAGTGTGATAAGCCTCTGCAGAACAGGCGCGGACCCATGCGAACAAATGTCTTCCAGCGTCGGAATAAGGGTCTAGCAGCCCCCAGGTGTTCAGCAGCTCGAGTATCGTAAATACTGTCTACTATTACCTTCAACTCTGCAATAATGTTGACCTAATTTCTGTAATGATTTTGTCCTAAGTTATTTTCAACATTTTCTAGTTGGTCATTCACCTCGTCCGCCCACTTAGCCGTCTGTATCAATCGTTCAACATAATTTAAAAACTAATTCTTTTTGGTTGGTGTTTTACCTTTACCTGTAGTTTTAAGTTTTGCCAATCTTTTCTTCTTATTCTTCTGTTAGTTGTATTCCTCTTGAATGTGCTTGAAATAGTATGGCATCTACCGATATGTCTTTTTGCCTCCATTTATCTATATTTTCATTATAATATACTGTTTCCCTTTCGTTTTCTTGTTTGATGTGTTATGCTTCTTCCACTTCTTCTGCTACTTCGGCGTGGTAAACCCCCACATGGATAAATCCCATTGTCTTACTCACGATGGTCAGTTGGGATCAAACCCTCAACCCTCAACCCTAAACCCTGAACCCTGAACCCTAAACCCTAAACCCTAACCCTTCAAGAAGGGGAGGTTCACCTGAGATCCCTTCCGATTCAGCAAAGAGCCCAGTGCACCTTAAGTAAGGAATCGGCCTTATTTTTTCTCGGGATCCTTCATATGGTTTGCCTTAAGAACTCCAAAACTACTCTTTATAGGTTACCCGAAGCATCCTCTAAGGGGTTTTCGAGTAAGAGCCTACAAAAAAGGAAGGTTTTGGGTTCTTAAGGTAATAGGCCTATCCCTAAATGACCAGGGTTTTGGGCTCTTTGGCCAGTGCTCTCCTGGCACACAAGTTGGCCTCTGTTCTTCCTTTTTCGGTTGCCCTGTGCAGGGGTAGGTCTCCCTTGTAAGTTCTGTATAATCCTTTTAAAGCCATCCTAAACCCTAAACCCTAAACCCTAAACCCTAAACCCTAAACCCTGCCACCCTAAACCCTATCAACAGTTTATTGATATTAATGTTTTATAGGGCCCCCCCAAACCTATACCCAGTGTGGCAAACCCTATACCCTAAACCCTAAAACCCTAAATCCCTGAATCCCTAAATCCCTAAATCCCTAAATCCCTAAATCCCTAAATCCCTAAATCCCTAAATCCCTAAATCCCTAAATCCCTAAATCCCTAAATCCCTAAACCCTAAACCCTAAACCCAAACCCTAAACCCTATCAACAGTGTAATGTTTTATAGGGTCCCCCAAACCTATACCCAGTGTGGCAAACCCTAAACCCCAATCCCTAGATCCCTAAATACCTAAATCCCTAAATCCGTAAACCCCAAACCCTAAACCCTAAACCCCTAAACCCCTAAACCCCTAAACCCCAAACCTATACCCAGTGTGGCGGCATGTCGGAGGAGCCCTGGCGCCACGGGCAGCGCCTCGCGTGCGCGGTGGCAGCCGCCTCTTCCTTGCTGGCACCTGGGTCCATTCTTCATCTTGGTTTAGGGTTTAGGGTTTGGGGTTTAGGGTTTAGGGTTTAGGTTGAGCCCCGTATAGATGAACTTGGTTTAGGGTTTGGGGTTTGGGGTTTAGGGTTTGGGGTTTGGGGTTTAGGGTTTGGGGTTTAGGGTTTGGGGTTTAGGGTTTAGGGTTTAGGGTTTAGGGTTTAGGGCTGAGCCCCCTTAAGGCTTCTTGGTAGGCCAGTGGTACCCTTGTTTGCCCCTTTTTTTGGTTCAAGGTTGACTTGTAAAAGCAACCAACCCAAAAAGGGTACCTGACACCTGGCCGAACGAGTAAATCGTGTACTGATACCTTAGAACCCCTTATCACAACCCCCCTTTACATGGGTTGCTTTTGGGGATTCTGAGCCCTTGCAGCCCATCCTGGTAATCCCGGTAATAGAGAAGCTTGAGCAATATGCAATGTTTACAGTATATATCCTTACGTGCTTTTCCCGACGTACTGAACATGCATTTTGCACTGCGCAGGTCCATTTCGATAGGCGCTGCTTCGCATTATGAATCAAAGAAGGATTCCCTCCCAAATACCAGGATGGGCTATTCGACCTTATTTATGGGGCTGTTTTGGGGACGTAACAGGGCCTAATAGCCCATCCTGGGACTACACTTGGGGGCGTCTTGATCCAAGAGAAGAGGCCAAAAGAGCCCAATACCCCTTCATTAAGGAACATACCTTCAATCATGCTAAGGATCCCTGTTACAAATTAAGGTCTATTCCTTAACCACGGGGTATTGGGCTCTTGGGGAGGTTGCATCATCGGCCCTCGCGCCACGCCGCCGCGCGGCGCCGCGGCGGACGGCGCGGCGTGCGTGGCAAGTCATCCCAGCAGCTCGCGGAAAATTTCGGATTCGATTCCTTCAAAAGCCTACGTGAGCACTGAGCTTAGGGGTTCAGATCTACAGGTACTTCGAGGGTTTAGAGGTTCAGATGACACCTTAAACACTAAACCCTAAACCCTTTGATAAGCCTGGTTGGACACTGCCCTGCAAAAATGAAGCCCATCTGGTAACACCAACACCCCCAGCAACCCCCGCATCCGACAACCTCCACACCCCTTGGCCACCCTTTATCTAGCTTAACCCCAACTGCCCACAACTCTACTCTCCCTAAGAACTATACCTGTTTCGTTTTTGCTTGATTTACAAACCCAAAGGAAAGTCATGCAGTACTATTGTGTTTATCCGGGTTCTAAGGGGGGGGTGTAGAGAGAAGGAGTCCGAGTGGGCCGCTAGCGGCGCTGGCGAGCGCCCCCGGGCGCTGTGCTTGGTGGACCCGAGCCTCTGGCGCAGCTGTTTTAGGATTCAGGGTTCAGGGTTGAGGGTTAGCCCGGATGCAAAAAAGGGTTGAGGGTTGAGGGTCCAGGGTTTTGAGTTGACTTGAGTTGCAGGGTATATGTCCCTAAACCCTCAGGGTTTTTTTTCGTTCTGCAGGAGGCCACAGCAGTTTCGGCCGCCCGGCACCTTTGCATAGGGGGCTTTGGGGGGTTTAAGCGCTTTGGTGCTCTAGAGCTGTGAGTTGTTCGGGTTTAGTGATTAGGGCTTTGACCGTTCTGTGTTTTTGACGGAGTCATGCTGCCTGCAACAGGAGGACGCCTCTGACGCCGATCCTGAGCGTAGAAGCCGTTCCTCCAAACACATGGATTCAGGAGAACAAGCTCTACTACAAGCCATAAACTCGAAACCCTAAGCACCCTAACCCTAAACCCTAAACCCTAAACCCTAAACCCTAAACCCTAAACCCTAAACCCTAAACCCTAAACCCCAAACCCAACAAGTACGCTTTCAGACTGGAGCCCAGGAAAGAGGTCCTGCGCGAAGAGTGGTCGAGCTTTGAAGCTCTAGCCAGAGATGCCGTGGAAGGTCCTCTTTTTTTAGGGGTTCCAGGGGTTGGTTTGGGGTTGAGGTTTAGGGTTTAGGGTTCAGGGTTCAGGGTTTAGGGTTTAGGGTTTAGGGTTTAGGGTTTAGGGTTTAGGGACAGGGTTTAGGGTCTAGGGTTTAGGGTCTAGGGTTTGGGGTTTGGGGTGTAGAGTTGTGTGCTGGGGTCTGCTTCATGGCCCTGACGAGGGCTGGGCACAATCCGAATCTCTCAGCCCTTCTGCTTACAGTTGTTTTTTTGGAAGGGTGAGGGGGTGTAGGGCTCAGGGTTTAGAAGGGGGGTGGGGGCATCACTGACTACGCAATTCCCCTGCAGATTGCTGAGCTTGGGGTTTCCGGTGTTGTGTTTACAGCCGGTCCTAAGCAACCCTAAACCCTAAACCCTAGCAGCAGACCAGCGGCCAGCAGCCCCGCCCAACCCTCCTGAACTCAACGCTCCCTTAAACCGAATCCCACACCCCATCCCCAAAACCTCTAACAACTCCCCCCCCCCCCCCCCAACAAAAAAACAAAAAACAAACCTCCCTAAACCCTACAAACGCTATAAACGACATCAACCCTATAAGCCCTACCAACCCTTTCAAGCCTATAAGCCCTAAACCAAAAGGCAAAACTCTAAACCTTAAACCCCAAACCCTCAACCCTCAACCCTAAACCCTAAACCCTAAACCCTAACTCCACGCAGATGCGCCGGCGGCCCTTTTTGCAGACGACTCGGGGCCTCCTGCGCTGCTGCGGAGGGTCCCCGGCGGGGAGCAGCGCCTTTGCCCAGGGCCCTGGGGGTGTGTAGGGTTTTAGGGTTTTAGGATTTTAGGATTTTAGGGTTAGAGTTTAGGGTTTTAGGGTTTGAGGGTTTGAGGGTTTGAGGGTTTGAGGGTTTGAGGGTTTTAGGGTTTTAGGGTTTTAGCCTTTTAGCCTTTTGGCCTCTTAGCCTTTTAGGGTCTTAGGGTTTTTGGGTTTTAGGGTTTTAGTGTTTTAGGGTTTTAGGGTTTTAGGGTTCTAGGGTTCTAGGGTTCCAGGGTTCTAGGGTTCTGGGGTTTTCGGGTTTTAGGGTTGTAGGGTTTTAGGGTTTAATTAGACCAAAAGGGTTTCAGGTGAAGGGTTTGTCGATTAGCGCTTTTATACCTGCAGGATTCAGGGCTTTAACCACTCGGGTTTAAGGTTTTATTGGGTGTTAAACCATATAGTAGGGTTTGTAGTCTAGAGTTCGTAAAGTTTAGTGTTTAGGAGAGGGTTTCAGGTTTAGGGGGTTTTTAGCGTTTCAGGTATAGAGTGTATAGTGTTTAAGGTTGCTGGGGTTAAAGATGTAGGGTTCAAGGCTGCGGCGCGTAAGAGTGTCCACTGGCAGAAAAGGTTTGTGGTTTATAGGGTTTGGTTCCTTAAGGGTTTAGGTTTAAAGTATTGGGGGTTAGGGATTGCGGCACATAGACCTTCGATTGTAGTTTCTTTTCTGTTTGGGGGGGTTCGGTGCTTTTGTGGCGGTTGAGGGGGTGCAGGGTTTTGCGGAGGGTTTTGGGGTCGGGTTCAGGGTGCGGGTGTCGTCGGGGGCTTTGGGCCAGACCCTAAACCATCCTAACCCGAAACCCTGAACCCTAAACCCTCAACCCTAAACCCTACCCCTCAACCCCAAAGCCTCTTTTTTTTGGTGGCTACCTAACGATCTCATAATTATGAGGCTTGTTTATAGTAAGAGGCTACAAAATACAGAGCAGGTTTTGGGTTCTTAAGGTAACGCTTAGATGCTAAACTCGCCCCCCCCCCCCCCCCCCCACAGCTCATGTAGCTGAGCTACCCAACGTCGCACGTGTCGCTAGGGTCGGGCATTTTGCACGAACTCTACACCCTAAACCCTAAACCCGAAGCCCTAAACCCCAACCCTAAACCCGAAACCCTAAACCCTAAACAGCCCTAATCCCTGAACCAGGTGCTTCTCCATCATGCAGGCCTGGGGGCGATGAAGGGTTTAGGGCGAATGGTTTCGGGTTTTGGAGTTGATTGTTAAGCCGTGGGAGGGCCGATTTCGGCCTAAACCCTAAAACCTAAACCCTAAACCCTAAACCCTAAACCCTAAACCCTAAACCCTAAACCCTAAACCCTAAACCCTAAACCCCCCAACCTTCAGAACCCTATCAAGGAGGGCCGCAACTGATCCGGGCATTTGGATGGCGAGCTCTGGAAAATTGACTCCGTGCGATCACAGTCTGGCTTCCTCCTGCGGCCCGGGCGGCGATTCAGGGTTTAGGGTTTAGGGTTTAGGGTTTAGGGTTTAGGGTTTAGGGTCTAGCGTTTAGGGTTTAGGGTTTAGGGTTTAGGGTTTGAACCCCCAAACCCGAAGTTGGGTCCCTTTAGGGTTCAGGGTAAAAGGGTAAAAGGGCTTAGGGGTTAGGGCTTTGTTTTTGTTTGCTCTCAACGCCAAACTTGAAGGTTCTTAGCTAGTTATGGGTCAGAAGTAAGGCAACCTATATCATAGCCCTTGTCAAGGTACTTTATACCTTTTCACCCTTCTCATAACTACCCATGAACCTTCAGGAACCCTTGATGCTTCGTCCAGCTATGTGTGAGCGGAAAACAAACCACAAACTCCAAGCCGTTAGACCCCAGCCCCTCAACCTCAAATTTGTCGCATGCTATTCTCAAAATCTCGAACCCAAGGCCACCAACCCTAAACCCTAAGCCCCAAACCCTAAACCTAAGCCCTGTACCCCAAAAAACCCAAAACCCTGTAACCCTAAACCCCAAACCCTAAACCCGAAACCCTACACCCTACAAACCCTAAACCCTAAACCCTAAACCCTACAAACCCTAAGCCAAAGGCTGCTGGACTTCGATGGCTCCGAGGCCTGGATCCTCGAGCGCGCACGCGCGGAGGCGCTCGAGGCAGGGGCGAAGGGGGGCCCCGGGAAGTGCCAACCCGTTCCCGTTCATAGGGTTTAGGGTTTAGGGTTTGGGGTTTAGGGTTTAGGGTTTAGGGTTTAGGATTTAGGGTTTAGGGTTTAGGGTTTGGGGTTTAGGGTTGAAGTGCCCCCCCAATCCCGAACACCTTTGCCCCTTTAGGGTTTATAGGGTTTGGGGTTTAGGCTTTCGGGTTTGTGGTTTGGGGTTTGGGGTTTGGGGTTTAAGGTTAGGGTTTGGGGTTTAGGGTTTGGGGTTTGGGGTTTAGGGTTTAGGGCGGCAAAAGGGCTGAGGGTTCAGGTTTGTTAGCCCCTCAACCCCTAATACCAAAAGGTCGAAAGGGTTGTGGCTTTGAACTGGAGTGGGCCAAACCCTACAAACCCTACAAACCCTACAAACCCTACAAACCCTACAAATCCTACAAACCCTACAAACCCTACAAACCCTACAAACCCTACAAACCCTACAAACCCTACAAACCCTCAAGCCTGAAACCAAACCACGAGACAGACGCAGACGCAGAGACAGACACATACACATATATATATATATATACATACACACAAACACAACCTCAAACATAACCACAAACACAAACTCACACCAAACCCATTAACACCCTGCGCAAACCCTAAACCTATACACCCTACATACCCTATAGGCACTCTGATCTGGAAACTTGTTGGGCTGAACCCTAAACCCTAAACCCTAAACCCTAAACCCTGAACCCCCTAAACCTTAAACCCTGAAGCGCGTCTCGAGGAGTTGGGGGCCAGCATACTGTCTGTGGACAAGAACAGCCTCCAGGAGTCCTTACAGAGCACCTCCACAGGGTTTAGGGTTTAGGGTTTAGGGTTTAGGGTTTAGATCTCACGAAGTCAGGGCTTTGGGGGGTGTGGTTTTTTAGGGTTGGGGGTTTAGGGGTTTAGAGTTTAGGGTTGGGGGGGGGGGGCGGGGTGTTTTTTTTGGGTGCAGAGGTTAGGGCGTTTTTATAGGGCTCAGGGGCCGTTGAGGGTTTCAGAGTCATTGCAAAAGAGTTGGGGCGTGGGCTGTTCGATTTTAAACCCCCCAAAGTGTCCGGACTGCCCAACTCAGGAGTGGTTTCTGGAGTGCCCAACCCCAGAGTGTCCCTGGAGAGCCCGACCCAGCATGTAGGGTTTAGGGTTTAGGGTTTAGGGTTTAGGGTTTAGGGTTTTAGGGCCCACGGAGTGCCCAAGCCCCAAAGTCTTCCTAGAGTGCCCAAGCCCACTGTCCCCGGAGTGCACAAGCCCCGAGTCTCCCTGGAGTGCCCAACCCCAGAGTATCTCTGGTGGGAAGGTTTAGGGTTTAGGGTTTAGGGTTTAGGGTTTAGGGTTTAGGGTTTAGGGTTTAGGGTTTAGGGTTTAGGGTTTGGGGTTTAGGGTTTAGGGTTTAGGGTTCGAAGTAAAATCATTCTAAATGTTCTGTATTGTGGCCTGCGTGTCAGGGTTTGGTACGGCTCTTCGGGGCTTTTGTTCCCCTCCAGCTCGGAAGCCCATAAACCCGAAATCCTAAGCCCTAGACCCCAAATCCTACACCCCAGATCCTAGACCCCAAACCCCTTAACCCCAAACCCCTTAACCCTGCCCCTAAACCCCAAACCCCAAACCCCAAACCCTAAACCCCCAACCCCAAACCCCCAACCCTAAACCCCTTCTATAGACGCCAGGAGCCCAAGAGCTTGGCCCTGCTGGCCAAGAAGACGGAAACTTCGCACCTGCAGGTCACTGCGATTGGGGCTCGAGCGGGGGATTTTAAAGAAGGTTTCCCAAAACACAGTGGGTACAACCTTAAGGGTCCAAGGTACAACCCCTAGAACATGGGTCTAGCAGAACGCGCCAGTACGTGTCCGAAGAGCATGACTTTTCCAGCTCAGACACAGGGATTCGGAGCCGAAATCAAGCCCTAAACCCGAAACCCTAAACCCTAAACCCTAAAGCTTCACAACAAATCAGGGCTCAGGGCTCAGGATTTTTGTTCGGTGCAAGGGCTCAGGGTGCCGGCAGTCATCAAGTCCGGTTTCAAAAAAGGGTTTAGAGTTTTAGGGTTTAGGATTTAGAAATTAGGATTTAGCGTTTAGAGTTTTAGGGTTTAGGGTTTAGGGTTTAGGGTTTAGGGTTTAGGGTTTAGGGAACCGAAGACCCAGACCCAGGCTACCCCCCGGCATCTGAAAGCCACTTTAAAGCCCCTTCAAAGCCCCAGGAGTCCCAACACCACCCCCTTGAGCCCAGGTCTCCAGCTGTACGCGCATAGCCTTCACAAAGGCGCGGGGCTTCTACGAACAGGGTTGGGCTGAGCAAGACCTCAGGTTTTACAAATTGCTTCAGAACCACCCCCCCCCAAAAAAAAAAAAAAATATATATGTACATATGTATATATCTATATAGGGAAGATTATCTTTTTTGGGCGTTCTCAGGCAAATAAATAGTAGTTTAAGCGCTTGTGGAGGTTAATCCCAAGAGAACGAAAAGCGGTTCCAGTCCTGGGTCCCAAGGACATCAGGGTTTAGGGTTTAGGGTTTAGGGTTTAGGGTTTAGGGTTTTATCAAACACCCTCCTTGAAGCAGTAGGGTTGAGGGTTTGGGGTTGAGGTAGGGATGAAGATGGACTACTATTTGCTTAAGAACCCCCCCCCCCCCAAAAAAAAAAAAAAAAAAAAAAAAAAAAAACTCACAAGATCATAGTCCCCAGATTGCCCTTCAAGATTAGGGTTCAGGGTTTAGGGTTCAGGGTTTAGGGTTTCGGGTTTAGTTTTTGTTTCTTTTTATTTTTCTTTGGTGAGGGGGGGGGGGGTAAGAGCAGATGACGACGGAGGCAAGCTCGACACTTGACAGGCCTACCGACCCTTTGTCCCAAAAGCTTACCGAAACCCTCAAAAATCTACAAACGCGACCGTAGCTTCCTTAAGAACCCAAAGCCTACTTGTTTGTGGGCTCTTATTTTAACACCCCTTATTATGAGTAACCTGCACAACAGCCCATAAACCGTATACAAACTCTGCAGACTCTGAAAGCAATGCCTAGGCCGCCGAGAGTTTGGACAGCGACGAGGAGGATTTCTAACTTTTGAAGGACCCTTGGCTTTTGAGAGTTCAGGGTTTCCGGTTTCGGGATTTCTGGCTCAAGCGGACCTTTTTTGTGGCTCGCCCTTTGCGATACTTGCATGTAGCCTTGCAGCGGTTCCTGTGTTCATTTGCTTGGTTATTTTCTGCTGAGTGTGGGTCCCGTTGGATTCGGCTTGCTCCGAGTAGGAACCCCCAGCACGCTTCTCCATGCGCAAGCCTAAGTGAGCTGCCCTTACGGACACACCGTCCCTCCCCTTGCCATCTCGCCCTGTCTCATGCACAGGTTGCCTCATCCCTGTAGGGCCTTAGTATTTAGCATCGGGTTTTTTTGGGGGGACATTTTTGTATAATAGAGGGACGATGAGAGAATGCTTTTAGTAGTTTTTTTCCGACCCATAGATTATCTGGATGTGTGACAGGTTCTTAGTCACTTGCAGGCTTGTAAAGCTCTCAAGGCCCCCCCGCGCGCTCTCAGGTGCCTGGCTGATTGGGCTTCTTGCAGTCCCTGGTGCCGCGTGGATGACGGTGCTTCAGTGCAGAGCCGGCGACCACACAGAGAGCTGCACAAGCCTCCGCTAAAAGCTGACAAGCCACGGGCCCTTTTCGCCGGATTCAGGGGTTCAGGGTTAAGGATTTAGGGTTTAGGGGTGATGGCTCATGTCAGGGCCCTTCCCCTCACATGAGTAGCGAGACCCCGAGAAGTAGTATCCGTGGATTCCTGTTGAGAAAGGAGGGGGAGTTCGTGGAGATTTGGCGGTTTTGGGGGTGCCGAAGGGTTTGGAGGGCCAGATAAGGGTTTCGGAGTAATTACTTGGTTGATGCCCTAAAGACTTTGAAGTTTCCTCAACTTGCCTCGGGAGGGAACCCCTGACACGTATCAGCCTTCTATATGCCCATAAACCCTCTCTGCCCTCTACACCTCTAGTTAGGGCCTGGGGGTAGGGTTTGGGGCTTAGGGGGTTCGGGCTTAGGGATTTTTGGGTTTAGGGTGTGGCCGCCGGCTTCGCAAGCCCTAGCACCTGATGGGCCGCGGCAGCAGGCAGAAAGGATAGAAGACCCATCGGCATCTTCATGAGGTGTTTAGGGTTATGTAAGGGCTCAGGGTTTAGGGTTTCAGGGTTTAGGGTTGGGTTGGGGGGTGCAGGGGGCTGTTCTCTATGTACGGTTTAGGGTTTAGGGGGCAGTTCTGTACTATGTATGGAACGTATTCTCCCTAATCGGGACCACAACTCAACAGCTCAAGTTTCACCGACTTCTCTCGCCGCTATGCCGAGCCAGCATTGTTACTTACTAGGCCTAAACCCTAAACAAACCCTAAACACTAAACCCTAAACCCTAAACCCTAAACTTATGCCTACCATACCATGCGTATTCGGCGATTCGCACCCTACACCCCTGTCAGGGGTCATGTCGTCTTCAGGAACACTCGAGGCCGCGCTGTTCAGCCTGAATTTTCCAAAGTCGATGTTGCAGCGCTGTTGTTTTCACAAAAAGGGGAGCGCAGGGGCCTACAAGCAATGTTCAAGTCCTTGATGTTAGGGCTGCTAAGGTTCAGGGTCGCCCTGAAGCCAAGACAAGGATGATGTCGATGCGCCGCTTCAATCTAGTGGTGCCAGCTCGACCCACTGTAGAGCTTGCAGCAAGCTACGATTCTACACCCTCACTCCCCTCAACTCCCTATGAGAAGCCCGCACAAAACCAGACCAAAAGCCTCAGCTCATGAAGCGCCCCCGGTTAAATATTTGCATTGGAACCCTAAACCCTAAATCCTAACCCTAAACCCGAATCCCTCTGCCTCCCTCCCGCCCTCTTGTACCTTCTCGTCGTTTGCGTACCGAGCTTTGTGGCTAGTAACTGCAGAATGCAAAAGCGAGGAAATGAGATGATGCCCGAACCCTCCCCACCCCCCTTCCCTGCACCTGCGGTTTGTTGTAAAGTGGAGGTTCTCGTGGCGGGTCCTTTAAAGAGGGGCTCGCTGATGCCCATCTGTCCCCCGAATTGAATTGTGCTTCCTTCGCAAGTGGTGCTTCATGAATGTCTGCTCGGGCTTCGTAGCCCTGAACCCTGAATCCCAAAACAGCTTGTGGGAGTCGAAGCCCTAAATCCCCCATTGTGGGAGTCGAAACCCGAAATCCCTAAACCCTCAGGAGCCCGGGTGAACCACCCAACCCAACCCTAAACCCTAACCACCAAATCCCTAAATCCCTAAGCCCTAAACCCTCAAGGAGCTACACACGTGCGGGTCTGGGTGTGTCACCTAAACCCTAAACCCTAAACCCTAAACCCTGAACCCTAAACCCTAAACCCTAAACCCTAAACCCCCCAACCCAAGGATCGGCACTTCGTTCTTCCACGGTCGCTTCTACGTGCAGGCCTGGGTGGCTGGGACGCCCGGCCTGAAACCGAGGTTTAGGGTTTAGGGTTTACGGTTTAGTGTTTAGGGTTTAGGGTTTAGGGTTTAGGGTTAAGGCTGTATTTAGCATAGCCCCCTGCCCTCTCCCAGCAAAAAGCACACTTGAACATTGCCATGGTCTTGTTTTTGGCACCACAAACACACTTTTGGGGGCGGCTGTAGTGGATACTCTGCTGGTTCATTGGTTGCCTAGTGTTTGTTTTTGGTTCAACAGGTGCTCCTTGAGCCACACTCCACGTCAAAGCCCCACAGAGCGCTTGGAGCCCAAGGGCCCAGTCGACGTCTAAACCCTGCTTGAGCCCCTCCGCGGGTGCTATTTTCTCTCGGATTGTGCTAAACTGCAGACCCCAAACTCTAAGAAGGATAGTTTGGTCAAGCCAACCAATAAACATGACGAAGTCAGAGTCGCCACATGATAGCCGTAGCACGAGAATCCAAAATTTCACAATTTGCGAGTGGGCGAATAAAAACCTTGCACCCTGAAACCTAAAGCGCCCTTTCTATGGACAACCATTGCGGAACGAGTCCCTGCAATGTGGCCTGAGTGTCTGCTAAGCGGGTGGCACAAAAGAACCGCCTAGACCCTAAACCCTAAACCCTAAACCCTACTATGAACCGTAAACCCCTTTAGGGTTTATTTTGGTCCTGAAGGATTCCCTCGCCAAATAGTCGTTGCCATTCAAACCCTAAGAGCCCGGAGACAGCCCTAAGATCATTACGTTTAGGTTTTGGTGTTGGGGCTTCGGGTTCAGAGACACGAGAGCTCTGATTGCCGGAGGGTACCGGGTGAAGTCGCAGAAGGCCCCTTGCAACAAAGGTTTAGGAGAGCATGGAGGATGTCGTGAAGCTGCCTCCAGGACAGAGGCGGCTAAACCCTAAACCATAAACCCTTTGAACGGTTTTGATCTTCAGGGGTCCTTTGAAGGTGTCCCTTATGTTGTTCAGGGGCCCTGAAACGGGCTGGGTCTCTGGGTCTCTTTCAGCGTGGATTCCTACCTCTCATAGTGTAAGCCAGCCAGGAGACAACTCCATGATGATGATAATTATCAGAAAAGTTCAAATCAACCCAAGCATGACCCATGACTCATGACCACAACAAACGGCATGAAAGTCCGTCATGCCAAGGAGATGCTGCTTGACGGGCGAGCCTGGCGTGACTCGGTTTCGGGCTGTACCTACACATGCAGAAGAGACATCTCCATCGAGCCATGTGTATGGGTCCGGTATACATATGATATGTATTTGCACATGGTATGTCTGTGTATATGTGTGTATCATATGTATGTACATTTGCCTTTCTTTATATGTGCATTTGTATTTGTATGTGTGCATACACATCTGTGTGACATTCGAGGCAGGCGGCTCATCCTCACCTCTCCCTGTATCAAAGCATTGCAAAGAGGAGCACAAACCGTCCATGGGTTCAGGCAAGAACAGCTCATGAATGCCTAGGCTTGGCCGTGCCACCCCCCCAAAAAAATAATACATACATATATATATATGTATAAAAATATTAATAATCATGATAAGAAGAAGAATAATGATGATAATCATAATCATAATAAGAATAGTAGTAATACATTATTTATGTATATAGACATATACATAATGCAAAAAATCCCCGCGGTGGAGGTATGATGGCGCTGACCGCTGGCATTGACATCGCGTGGCGAAGCTGAAAAGGAGAAAAGGAAATTGCCAACCCTAGTAGTAGAGTAGGTAACCTGTAACCATTTTGGCGTAATGTAATCCCCTTATAATCCCAAAGGTTAACCTTTAGTTCCCCCAGGTTACTGGACCACTACCCTTCATCAAGGAATATACCACAATTTATCTAGGGACCCTTTCATATGATTGAAAGGTCTGTGCCTTAGTTAAGGGATACACCTGAATTTCCATAGGACACTTAAGATATGAGGGGTATTGGGCTCTTTGGACCCCTCAGAACGGCTTCTGGGTTGATCTTCAAGGGCCGAGGCAGTTGGTTTTGAGATGGCTCGCGACAGAACGCGAGGAAGAAAATCATGTTTGAATGGGGTTTAGGGTTTAGGGTTTAGTGTTTAGAGGTTGTGCATACGATCAACCTATCTACACTTGGGCATGTCCTTTGCTGACCGTAGGAGGTCTCTACCTATTCATTAGGCGATGTTGCAACCAAGAGCAGGCAGTGGACTCCAAACGGGAAACTTCTAAATCAATGAGAAGTGGGCCCTTACCGAAGCCTCCATGCTTGAGGCTTTATAGCATGTACGGCTTATGTTCTACAAGGTCGCCGGCGAGCAATCTCTCCATGAACACGGAGACCTATTTGGCGCTTCGCTTGGAGTATGCGGGAGCGCCACTTGCTTGAAATGCCGTTTGAGTTTGGCATGCTCCCTTGAGCGGGTAATGCTTAGTCAGGTTGTCACAGGGCTTAATGTAGGTAGGGGGTCATGAAAACATCACGGATTGCCGTGGCATTCCAGAAAACTCTGTGCGACCCTAAGCCCTAAACTCTACATATATCCACGAAGCCCTAAACATCAGCCTTTGAAATCTCTTAGGGTTTTGGGCTTAGGGTTTTGGGTTATAAACGCTAAACATACCGCCGAAGCCTCGGGCAAGTTAAGGAAGATCGCACGCTACCCAGCGACCGCCTACCTCGCCTGTGATAGCTCTGAGTGGAAGGCCTGGGGCCTGGGGCAAAGTGCTTGTTTAGGGTTTAGGGTTTGGGGTTTAGGGTTTAGGGTTCAGGGGTATAGGGCTGGGGGTAGTTTTGTTTTTTGTTGGCGGCTGGGGGGGGGGGGGGGGGGCGGTTAGGGTCGTTTTGTCCGAAGGATGCACTGTACATGGGTTAGGATGTAGATGCCCTTATCATGAAATAACACACACATACATACATACATATATACATATATATATATATATATGCATACATATGTACATCATGCTTCTACTATAACCTACCCAAAATACCCGCCCTTGACCCTTTAAACCTCAAACCCGAAACCCTGAACCCCTTAAGTCCTTTGAGGGTCTTTCTCCCATATCTGACCGGCTGACCCCGCAGTGCTGTGGCTAGACGGGTGGCAGAAAATACTAACCCTAAAGTAACGAGTCTGGACTGGAGGACCGCAAGACGGGGGGCACCATGGCGGGACATGGAACCGTGCACGGCGCCGCCCGGACTGCTGAGAAACCTTGGAGGAGTTTTTTTTTTTTTCCAGTGGGGCTATCCCTAAACCCTAAACCCTAAACCCCTAAACCCCTAAACCCTAAACCCTAAACCCCCCGAATCCTTGCCTGCCTTGTACCCTAAACCTTAAACCCTGGTAGCAGGGTTTCGGGTTTAGGGATATCAACCCGGAACCCTAAACCCTAACCCTGAACCCTAAACCCTAAACCCTAAACCCTAAACCCTGAACCCTAAACAGGGTCAACAAGTCCTGGGTTACACAAGGGATGTCAGGCCCTCCGGGTTGCCTAGTACCCCTGTGAACATCCTGCCAGTAGGGCATGCAGGCTTGAAACTCAATATGGGGGCTTTAGGGTTTAGGGTCTAGGGTTTAGGGTTTAGGGTTTAGGGTTTAGGGTTTAGGGTTTAGGGTTTAGGGTTTAGGGCTTTAAGCACGGGACATCCGCAGTTCAGTGGTCTTGGAAGGCTGCAGCGTCGAGGACTTCGGACTTAGGAACCCTTTGAATGAGGGGGCCTGCAGATGTCGGGGCCATGAGATCCCTAGACCCAAAGCCCTGAGAAGCCAGGGCCTTCAATCCCAAAAACCTAAGCCCCAAAATCTAAACCCCAAATCCTAAACCCTAAACCCTAAACCCTGAACCCTAAACCCTAAACCCTAAACCCTGAACCCTGAACCCTGAACCCTGAACCCGACCACAACAGGGAGCTTGGAGCCCAAGTCCTGTTGACAGAAGGCTTCTAGAAGCCACAACTGCACACCTCTGTGTCCTTCCTAGGTAGGATAAGGGGGACCCTTAAAAGGGAACCCTTCTGAACCCTCTTCTGGCTCTCTTAAACAGGGACCTTATTCAGAGGGTCTATATCCCCAAGGGTCCCCCTAATCCTATGCCCTAGTCCTGTACTCAAGTATGTACCTTTGCCACATCAGGGGCTTGGTTTTGACGCTTTGCAGAAGAAGGGGATCAACCCTTTCAGCCCTTTCAACCCCAAACCCTAAACCCGAAACACTGCACCCTGAACCCTAAACCCGAAACCCCAAACCCCAAACCCCAAACCCTAAACCCTAAACCCTAAACCCTGCCCCCTCAAACCGATGGCTCTCTGAGGCCCTCCGCGGCCACGGCTTCTCGTGCAAGCCAGGCCGGCCTGACGCAGTTGGATTCAGGAATTGGGGTGTAGGGTCTAGGGTTTGGGGTTTAAGGTTTGGGGTTTAGGGTTTGGGGTTTAGGGTTTAGGATTTAGGGTTTGGGGTTTAGGGTTTGGGGGGCTTGGGCTCCGGCGGCTACTTGCAGAGCCTTCACCCCTTCGTCCCAGAGCCTGCAAAAGAGCGAGCCAGGTGGCTACCGTTATCCACTGGAGTACGAGGCTGCCACCAACTTCGCCGAGTGCAGCTTTTCCGTTGAACCCTAAACCCTAAACCCTAAACCCTAAAGCCACGGGGCTTCTAGAGCCGGGAGGGTGCTTCTTGACGACTTTGCCTCCCTACACCCGCCTTGTAGTTCCTCTTAAACTTTAAACCCTAATTCCTAAATCCTCTTCCCCTTAAGCGTCTCTAAACCCTAAACCCTAAACCCTAAACCCTAAACCCTAAACCCTAAACCCTAAACCCTAAACCCTAAACCCATCTCGGCGCCTAGGTATGGTCAAGGAAGAGGGCCGAAGTCGCTGGAAAACCTCGGTGGATGCATGCTCCTTGGGAGAGAGGAGAGTGGTCAGCTAACTTTTGGGGTTTAGGGTTTGGGGTTTGGGGTTTGTGGGGTTTAGGGTCTAGAAGGTTTAAGGGTCTAGGGTTTAAGGGTTTAGAGTCCGTAAGGACCAAATGAGCCTTAAAACGGTTTAGGGTTCGTATTACCCCAGTAGGTCCTAGAGTAGTAAGTATAGGGTTTATGACCCCCAGTTTGAGGGTTCATTTGGTCCCCAAGGATAGGAACGAGCATTTGTGTAACACTGAGATATGTTGATACTTTTGGTTCTGGGTTCCTTTTATAGCTACTTACACCTAAACCCTAAACCCTAAACCCGAGATTGGGGTTGTGTGCGTTCCGGCAGCTTTGCTAGGTAGGCCAGCGGACGCTGGCAGAGTGCGATTCACATTCTCCCTTTTTTGGGGGTTTTTCGAGGCTCTTATTTAGGGCTTAGGGTTCAGCGTTCAGGGTTTAGGGTTTAAGGATGTTTAGGGTTTAGGGTTTAGGGTTTAGGGTTTCGGGTTTGGGGTTTGGGGTTTAGGGTTTAGGGTTTAGGGTTTAGAGCTAACACGGCCCACCCAAAACTCTGAACCCGTCCTTCGCTTTCCTCTTAAAGAGCCCTTGCGAGGCATCTGCCGCCACATGAGCCAAGACAGTGCGCTGAGAACGGGATACGGCGCACTCTGCGTGCCCGGGTACCTCCCATAGGCCCCCGGTTTCCTTAAAGACCCAACGTGGAACCCTCTACAAGGGTGTGGGGTTTAGGGTTTAGGGCTTAGGGCTTAGGGTTTAGGGTTCATAGGCCCTAATAGGGATTCTAGTAGAACAGGGTATAGGACCCACGATTTTAGGGCTCATTTGGTCCCTAAGGTTAGGTTGCTGGGTACCTTAAACGCAGACGCTTCGTGTCAGTTCTAACAGGCCCCCAAAAGGGACGACAATTGAGAACACCCCCCCCGTGTGCTGAAGGTTCAGAGTAATGACCCAAGGCATATGTAACGCCAGTGTCTCCCGCATGGTGGAGGGTTTCGGGGTCGATTGTGGAAAAAGGCAAGCATCAATACGAACCCCAAAGCATTCTAACCCTGAATTCCCAAGCTCGTGAACACTTGCCCCTAATCAATCCCTAGGGTTTAGGGGTTAACAGCACAAGGGTTTAGGGTTTAGATTCGCCCCTGGCGACGGAGTCCAAACCTGATTCAGCTGCTCTGGTAGAAGATCTGTTCCTCTTTGCGATCCCCCTCTGCTGTGAGCGCCAGCAAAAAGTCCCAGGATTCCCAGTAGTCCCTTGACCCTAAACCCTCAACCCTAGTCCCTTGACCCTAAACCCTAATCCTAAACCCTAAACCCTATTTTTCCTAGGCTACTTCTCCATTTTGGGGGCAGGTCAGGGTTCAGGGTTGGGGTTCCCTTCTATAGCCCTTTTAAGACACAGAGGCGCCCCCGCCCAAACCCGGAAGCCTGAACAAGTTTACTTGGCTTCTTGCTGGCTGGCTCTTCGGACTTTAGCCTTTTGTGGTTGCTGAAGAAGCTGCAATAAGGAGCCTAAAAGTTAAACTTTTCGGAGGGGTTCAGAAGTCGGCCAAGTTTCCCTCTGCGGGCATTGTCTAAAGTTTGCTCGGGCCTCGGAAGGTGTTTTGGGTCAGGACTGCAGGTGTTGGGACTACTTTTTGAAGACGCCTAGGCCGATCCTTTCAGATAAAGGTTCAGGTTTTATAGGATTTTATAGGGGTTTACAGGGTTTTATAGGGTTTTATAGGGTTTTACAGGGTTTGAGGTTTTACAGGGTTTAGGGTTTATTACGGTTCCCTAGGGTTATCAGGGTTTATGCGGGTTTATGAGACATCATTAGGGTTCAACAGGGTTTTTGTGCGCTAAGGACTGAGCATCTCTCACCTTTCCCCCTGTGTTACAACCCGCTCTGCTGGCTGAAGCAGAAGCCCAGAGACCCACAGCCTCTAGACCCTACAGACCCTCGCCTCCAACTCCCGAAGCCCCCTCCCCCCCCCCTTTCAAAGAAGCCCTAAACCCTAAATAAACCCTAAACCCCCTGCAGATCAGGCAAGAACCCAGTACAGCATGTTATCAGTGGCCCGGAACCGGTCTTGGCCCAAACCCCTTCTTGTCGGTAGCCCAGTGGTACCCCTTTTTTCCTTTTTGTTTGTTGTTTTGCTTCAAGGCTTCCTAATAAAGTAACCAACCCAAAAAAGGTTTAGGGGTTAGGGTTTAGGGGTGCTACCAAGTCTTCAAAGCCTACAGCGATCGTCGTATGGCCTTCGAAGCCCCCGAACTCCTGTGGAAGATCCAGGTCGTCTCCAGTCATCCCGCTCCGGACGCAGCCAGAGGCGTATAAGCCCCCCAAACATCGATTGGCGTTTTATCCGCCAAAAGCAATGTTCAGGTTTGACATTGAGGGTTTAGGGTTTAGGGTTTAGGGTTTAATTAGGGTTTAGGGTTTAGGGTTTAGGGTTTAGGGTTTAGGGTTTAGGGTTTAACATATCCTGGGAAGCCCACGTGTTTCAGTCAGCGCCTCTTCCCAGGGTTTCCCTCCACCCGACGGTCCCGAGAGGCGAGAGATTAATCACATTAAGTCATTGCTTGACTGGGTGATTGAATGGTTGGAGCTTTGAACTCATAGTAACCATGCTGTGATTTCACGGGTATGTTCTTTTCCATTCAGTCTCGTACCCGTGGAAAAGCTCTATACGATATATTTTGATACCAGTTAGTTTCATTAGTTGGGGGAAATAAGGCGAAATTGCACACTGCAGGGACTTGTTCCATTAAAGACCAACGCAGGGACTCATTCTATGATCATTCGCTACCATGCGAATGCACCAGAAGTGGCCAGGAACAACTCGGAGGAAAGTTATATAGAAGATTTTCAGATGCTTTTCAGGCCCTACAACGCCCCTGCGGGTTCGTGAGGGTTCGGTGGCTCGAAGTTGATTGTGTCCATGTCGAGACATTCGGCTGGTGCGTTGGATCTGGTTGGTAGGTTTCTAGCTTATCTACACTGATTGTTCATGATTGTTCGCAGTTCGGACGGATGACCATCGCATATAGTCATGATGTGTCATGATGCCATTCGTTTCAGATGGATTCAAGCATGTTGAAACTTTTTTAGAAGCCAGCAAGCAGAGACGTGTTCATCGATGACATCTGGCAGCACTGTGGGACAGCTCTTTCCCCTTTGGCGCCCCTATGGATGTGTGCAAAGCCATCTCTGGTGAGACAGTGGCTCTTCTTGATCCAGATGACTTCCAAGGTCAAACAGCCATGGCTCTCAAGCAGAGACTGTCATCACAGATGGGTGTTTCGAGATTCCGACTCATACTCTTGACGGAAGATGGTGTCGCGATCCGGCATGATGAGGTGTTTGCCGCGACCCCAATCAAGCTCCAGCTGCTGTTCTTGGACTTCTTGCCTGCGGATGTTGAAGAGGACCAGCGGATGATGGTAGCATCTCGGAAGAATGATCTGCTGACGCTTGAAGCCTTACTTAAAGGCCCTCGGAATCCCGACATCGCGGATCACGGCGGCCGGACGCCCCTGCACCATGCTGCCTTGGGTGGACATGTGGCAGCTGCGCAGCTATTGCTGGAAGCCGGTGCGGAGAAAGATCCCACGACCAGCACAGGCAAAACGCCGCTGTGGATGGCGGCTCAAGGTGGGCTTCTTGAGGTCGTCCGTTTCTTGGTGGAGGTTGGCGCAGACAAAGATCACGCGGACACTGGTGGCACAACACCTTTCTGGACTGCAGGTGAATTTGGGCACCTGGATGTTTGTGGCTTTCTGCGAGAAGCTGGTTGTTCCCAAGATCCTATCTGATCCAGCGGACAAAATGAACCCTAAACCCTAAACCCTAAACCCTAAACCCTAAACCCTAAACCCTAAACCCTAAACCAGGAACAGTCGGGTTGAAGGCTCAGGACGTAGAGGCGACTCGCCAGGGAGCTTGGGGCGACCTTAAGGGGGTTTGGGATTTGGGGTTTAGGGTTCAGGGTTTAGGGTTTAGGCTTTAGGGTTAGGGTTTAGGATTTAGGGTTTAGGGTGGGGCTGCATGGAGTGAGGTTTTGAGGGTTTCAGGGCTTTAGTGTTCACTAGAACCCTTGAATCCTACAAGCCTACAAACCTATAACCCTTGAGTCTACAACCCTATAACCCTTTAATCTTGCAACCCTTTAATCCTACAACCCTGCAGCCTGTACAACCCTATAATCTTACAATCCGCAACCCTTTTAACCCTACAACCCTTTACCACAAGAGTCTTGCAACCCTGCTATGAACCCATAACCCTGTCACCCTATATCCCTCTAACCCTATTACCCAATAACCCTATAACCCGATGACCCTATATCCCTTTCATCTCATGACCCTGTAACACTATAACAGTACAACCCCATCATTCAACGCTAAACCTTGCACACTTATATCCTACGACCCTATAACCCCATATCCCTGTAATCTTGCAACCCAATAACTCTACAATCTTATCACCCTACAACCCTGTAACCCTGCATCCCTTTAATAATTGTAACCCTAGAACCCGACAATCTTACAACCCTACAACCCCTAAACCCTAAACCCTAAACCCTAAACCCTAAACCCTAAACAACCCTTTCCAGCAGGCTCCCGGCCACACACTGGCAGAGGCGCTGAGCCAGCTGCCGGTGGAGGCCCCCTGGGCCCCGAAACTTTCTGCTTGGAGTGGCGCATGGAGCCATCTGTTTCTTTTGTAAAAAAAACATGAAAAGGGCTTTGATTCTTGATTCCTTGTACTAATAGGTAGTCCTTTTTAACCATGGATTCCACTCTAAACCCTAATCCAGTAAACCTCTAAACCCCTAAACCCTAAACCCTAAACCCCTAAACCCTCAACCCTAAACCCTAAACCCTACTCCCTAAACCCCAAACCCTACCCCACACCCTAAACATCCCTGTCCCTGTAAAGACACGGGAGTGCGGAAGCAGTGAGTCGACAAGCGAGTTCCCAAGTCCACACCTCAGCCGTTGAAATCCATGGTCAGAGATGCAACTTGGTGTAGCTTAGGGGTTTCGGCTTCTAGGGTTTGGGGTTTGGGGTTTGGGGCTTGGGGCTTGGGGTTTGGGGTTTGGGGTTTAGGGTTTAGGGTTGAGAGAGAGAGAGAGAGAGAGAGAGAGAGAGAGAGAGAGCGAGAGAGAGAGAGAGGGAGAGAGAGAGGGAGGGATTGGGGTTTAGGGTTTAGGGTTTAGGGCCTCAAAACCCGAAATCTCAGCGCTAAACTCCCTAAACTCTCCCCAAGTCCTACAACGCAAGTAGAGGGTATGGCTTTTGGGAACCTAAGTCCTAATAACACTACAAATTTAGGGTTTTGGGTTTAGGGTTAAGGGGTACTTGGAGGTTCGGGGCTTAGTATCCCATGATCAGCGTAGCCTTACCCAACCATAAGTCCCTTAAGTACCCTACTAGGGTTATCATTGGGTTAGAAGTACAGTTATAGTTCTAGGATGCCTTATTCCCTTTTTGGGGGTTTAGGTTCCCTTATAAACCCCTTTAAGCAACAAAGGGCACCCTTTTTCATCCTAGGTTACTGGGCAACCTAAAATAGGGTTACTCCGTACCATGACCCTCCAAGTAAGCCCTACACCCAAAACCCCATAAAACACCAAAAAACCCTTAACCCTGCGTGGAGGTTCATGGGTGCTTATGACCCCAATTGTAACTGTACTTTTCAAGCGCCCCAAGCATGAATCGCCAACCCTAAACCCTCATCCCTAAACCCTTACGTAACCCTTAGACCCTAAACCCTTAGACCCTAAGCCCTAAGCCCTAAGCCCTAGGCCCTAAGCCCTAAGCCCTAAGCCCTAAGCCCTAAGCCCTAAACCCTAAGCCGCCACCTTGGCAGGACGTGGTCCGGTCACGGGCCAGCGATGGCAGCTACCTGGCTTGCATCCGGTTCCCACCCAATGGGCCCTTAATTTTTTGGGGGAATCCTCTATACCCCATATTGTCCCCCGAGGGTTTAGGGTTTAGGGTTTAGGGCCTTACAAGGGAACCTTTCTATGCACCTTATGTACCCGTTAAAACCCACGGGCCCATACTTCAGAACCCTTTAAATGACGTAAGGGGCCATATTGAGGGACCATGTAACTTCCCTGCCTTGGAGCCATTTGTCTTTGCTTTGGGCTTGTAGTTTTGAGGGCTTTGGGTTTACTATTCTTGTCATTACGACTTTTAAAGTTATTACGATCTGGGCTTCTAGATTTGGAGCTTAAACTGGCTTGCAGGAGTTAAGGTCAAAACGAAGTGGTTTAGAAGGCTTTAGGGTATTACAGGGTTCAGGTAGTACGGGGTTTAGGCTTTTCGGGTGTAGGGTTTTGCAATGATTCGCGTCTCGGGTCTAGGGCAAGTTTCGTGTTTGGGGGCGCGGGAGGGGGAGGGAGGAAGGTCCCAAGAAGAGAATGTACATGCCCCTTCATGTAACATCGAAGTCTACGCGAACAAGCGAGCGCATGAACTTTCATTACATGATGGGGGGGCATTTGACAAGTGTGGGCAAAACCTTATGAACCCTCAAAAGAGAAGCTCTCAACCCTAAAGCTCTACAAGCAAAGGGGTTGAATCCCTCTGACAGTAGAAGCTCAAAGCTTCCGTGCCCAACACCCAAATCCAAAGCCACAGAGCGCTCGCAAAACCCTTAGGGTTTAGGGTTTAGGGTTTAGGGTTTAGGGTTTCGGGTTTAGGGTTTAGGGTTTAGGGTTTAGGGTGACCCGTGAGATGGGATCCTCAGGCCTCTCCTTTGATGGGCAAGAGGCCAGAGCCGTTCAACGAACAGTTTAAGGTTTGGAAGGGTTTAGGCTTCGAACCCCTAAACCCTAAACCCTACACCCTACACCCTAAACCCTACACCCTAAACCCTAAACCCTAAACCCTAAACCCTAAACCCTAAACCCTAGGCTGGTGCAGAGGATTTTCGGTAGGAAGGTCTTCAGGGCATACAGTGCCTTTCGGCCATAGTGCCAGAAGACTTTCAAACCCGAAGACTTGGACCTTAGGACCCTACTTCCTTGATTCCTTAATTACTACCCTCAGGGTTTAGGGAAAAGGGTACTGTAGACCCTAAACCATAAACTACCGAATGTGGTCATACCCTAAACCTACGGGCCCTTAGTGGGGGATGAGGGAATGCAGTACCTTATAGAATCTCTTAAAGATATATACACATATATATAGGGGGCATAGAGTATATACTTCCTTCCTGCCCTACTAAGAACCAGTAAGTTCTCAGTTCACCCTACTTCATGATGCTGTCGACCTTGGGGGGCGGTAGTTTGTGTTCGGGCCTTCGCCTGCTTGGTTTGGAGTTGTCTCAAGAGAGCGGCTACTGTCCGAAGTCTATGCAGGCTTTAGGCTTTAGGGTTTAGGGTTTAGGGTTTAGGGTTTAGGCTTAGGGCTTAGGGTTTAGCGTTTAGGGTTGAGGGTTTGGGGCTTAGGGCTTGGTGGCTCACAGAAAGGATTTAGTGTTTAGGTGCCGTCTCTGGGTTGTTGGGGGTCCTGGCTTTTAAAGGCCGAGCCATCGTACCAAAGGATCCCAGAAGGGGGGGGGGGAGGGGGGGCCTAATAAGGGAGTCTTCAGGGAGATGAGGGCCAGCGTGTGTTTTTGTTTTGGGGTTGATGGGGCTTAGGGTTTTTCAGTGGGCAGTCGCGGGCAGGCATGAGGGTTTGGGCGACAAGGCCGACCGCTTGTCCGCTTTGCTGCAGTGACGGAATCCCTTAGGACGCAGGGATATCGGACTTACGAGCCCTTGAAGTCTAGTCGCGATGCTGCAAGTCGAACCCAGTTACCGCATGGCACCCGAACAACCCTAACCCTAACAACCCAAGCCAAACCCTAAACCCTAAACCCCAAACTACGGATATTCTCACGCGGAACCCAGTCTAGTCAGCTATCCCCACACCCCAGCCCCTCTCCCCAAATCGCCAACCCCCTGAGCGGGCCAGGATTGCCATAACTCCTTCGTTCTGAGCCCATGCGGACAGCTCTTGCTTTAGGGCTTTGGCTGGTAGTAGTAGAGTAGAGTAGGTGACCTTTAACCTTTGGGGGGGGGGGGGGGGGGGGGTATTCTAAGCCCTATAGAATCCCAAAAGTTGACCTTTAACTCCCCCAGGTTTCTGGACAACTCAGTTGGAGGGGGCTGTTTTGTGGGCACGTGCTTTGCTTTGCTGTGCCTGACGCTGGCCCAAGCATTGCAATTGAGTTTAGGGTTTCGGGTTCAGGGTTTAGGGTTCAGGTTTTAGGGTTTAGGCTTTAGGATTTAGGGTTTAGGGCTTAGACGGAAGTCTGCTGCCGGATGCTGACTGCCATGGATGGTGCCTCAGTGAAGTTCGAGCAATTCAAGCAGAGCGTGAATTCAAAGGGCATTTGCCGAGCCATCTCATTCAACTATCTTCTCCATGTCCTCGGATGCCAGAAGAAGGAGGTTACTCTCAGCATAAGAGCGCCTATGCCCCAGTCAGGGTGGCTGCCACCTGAGGTTCTGGAGCTGTCGCCGGGGGAGGCAGAGCTCTTGTACAGAGCCACCGGCTTTACCAAGGACCTTCGCGAGCGAAGCGAAGCAGCTGATTTCTTGATCGAACCGCGGCCCCAAGGGCCCTTGCCCCATGGCTTCAAGACTGTAATCGTGCGGGACCTCCTCTGCGAGGAGTTCTTGGGCTGGGGTGATGCTGCCGGCAGAGTGGTGAGGATCCTCGAATGGTCTGCAGAGACGGAGAAAAGGGCCGGCTTCGTCTTGTCCTTTCACTACACAAAGAGGGAGGATGGAGATCCCTACGGCGGTCATGCCATTGCTATCGATGTCACGCGGGCTCACGAGTATGGCCTCCATGTGATGGACCCCAACCAAGGGGTGTGGCAATTCAAGAATCCTCAGGATCTCTCCACCTGGCTCCTCAGGGACTTCCAGGACGCCATGCTTTGCGACGAGTTTGGTCGCCTGTTCAAGGAAGTGGACCTGGTGCGGCTGATGATGGTGCAGGTACACGAGCCTTCGGAGCAGTCGCCAGCCTAGCAGGTCAACTTGGTCTGCTTGAGGCAAAACGATAGGGGCAGCAGCCCACAGAGCCCAACGCCTACTCCTTAGATTGCCCTTCATGAGGAAGAAGGTATCGATTTTTGGGGTGGTTCTTATAAGCAAAGATCATATAACCCTAAACCCTAAACCTTCAGCCCTAATACCTAGCTAAGCCCGTAGCAAAAGCCCGTGACCGTTCAGAACCCAGGAGGGCCCCCACCTTGATCTCCTTTTTTAATCTCCAACCTCCCCACTCCCCAAAGAGCACCAAAATACCCTTAATGAGGGAAGGTGCCTTAAGTCATAATAAGGAATATGCCTTAAATCATATGAAGGAATAGACCTTATCACATGAAGGAATATACTGTAAATCATACTGAGGAGTCCTTTCTTAATGATGGTATATTCCTTATGTAAGGGGCCTAAGGGGTATTGGGCCCCTAAACCCTAAGCCTCTAAGCCCTAACCCTAAGCCCTAACCCTAAGCCCTAAGGGCTCTTTGGCGAGGGCTCCCAACAAAACAAAGGAGAAAGCCCAGAAAAGCGAAGCCAGAATCTTAAGACACCCGAGCTTCCGGTGGGTTTAGGGTTTAGGGTTAGGGTTTAGGATTTTGGGTTTAGGGTTTGGGGTTCATGCAGCTCGCATGAAATCACCTGAACTGAGCAACCTCACAGGCAAGCTACCACTGGAGCCCTGAAGCAAAAAAGGGTTTAGGGTTTAGGGTTTAGGGTTTAAAGATAGGCACTTAGGGCTCAAGGTAACAAGAATGGCTCTATCAGAGGCCCGAGGACCTCCACGAACTCAGAAACCTCCAGTCCGCCTTTCCCAAAACCCTTTCAACAATACTATTTGCTTAAGAACTCCCAAAAAAACACTTAAAAAAAAACAAAAAAACAATCCCTATATTTTTCTTACAAGGAAGAATATCTTTTGTGTTTTTTGGGGGGGGGTTCTGAAGCAATTTAAAAAAAATGGAGAACCCCGAAAACCCGACAAACCCCAAAGCCTTCTAAAGGCAAAATTGGTCCTTTCTTTGGGGGTTGCTAACAATAAGGATTGTACTTGTTTTAGGGTTCAGGGTTTAGGGTGTTTTTTTTTTTTTGGGGGGGGGGGGGGGTAGTATTGAGGACCCTTGTTCTGAAACCTAAACCCTATATGAACCCCAAACCCTAAACCCTAAACCCTAAACCCTAAACCCTAAACCCTAAACCCTAAACCCCAATCTCAGAATGCACCCCTGAACGATAAGCTTGTTGCACGTCGCAGGACACCTCCATGACTTGCCGCCGGCTGACCCGCCGCAGCCCGTCTGCCGTCTGGAGCTCTGGAACTTGCAGGGTTTAGGGTTTAGGGTTTAGGGTTTAGGGTTTAGGGTT